>VWZE01007681.1:141294-183943 GCA_013396675.1 Eubucco bourcierii | reverse complement strand
CGGGGGGGCGGAAAGAGGGGGGCGTTTGTCCGTCAGACTTGACGGGCAGTGGCTGCTACCAGAGACAAGTCCGTATGCAAATCGCCTCCAGCCTGCGGGGCACGGGGTGCTGAGGCGGGAGGCTTCAATTGTCCCGGCTCTGCCAGGGCTCCAGCCGGCGGGGAGATCCGCAACTTTCCGGAAAGAGGCACGGAGCAGCGGGGGCGATGGAACTCCGCGACAGGCGAGCAGCCGGCACGAACCCGGCCGCCCCGCACGCGGAGCCCTGCGGGGTACCCTGGCGGAGCTGGGTGCCTGCACGCCCCGCCGCGCTGCCTCGGCCTCAGCGCTGCCTGTGCGAGGGGCAGCGCTTCCTCGGGAGCCGCATCGGCCCCTAGGCCGGGAGATCCCGCCGCGTACGAGGCTGGCGGCGAGGCCAGAGTTCTCCTCCGCCGCACCAGGCCGCGGCCCCGGAGCGCGAGCGGGATCCTGCTTCTCCTGGCAGGTGTCGGCGCGGGCGGCGCGGTGCTGGGCGGCGGCTGCAGAAGTTGCGAGCCGGAGCGGCGGCCTGCGCGGGGCCGCCTCGGACGAGCGCTCCTCAGCCTCAGCGCCTCCGGTAACCTACAGGTCACGGGGAGCGTTGGCCGTGCGGTCATCGCTCGCTCTCATTCAGAAGTCAAAAAAAGAGCAATCCCAGGGGCAAACGTCGATGACCACAGATAGCAGGAGACAAGCCAGCTGCCTGCCAAGGCTTCCATTAGTTTAGCACTTATGAATAGCAATGATAGAGAAATTTTGCGTCTTGCACAGTTAAAAAAAACCTAACGCCTAACATCTGACACTTTTGTCACTGTCAGCAATTAGATGTTTTGACAAAGCATTAACAATGCTCACATTTACGGTCTGGTTCTTTAGGACAGAATTTCTCTTGAACATTCTGTTTTAATGACTTGAATAATCTCATTTGCGTAAATAATTGTAAATGACCCGCTAGAAATAGGCAGTGCTTTCTGTATCGCGCTGCGTTGCTTAGAATTGCATACCTCTTAACCAAATTCTCAGTGATGTCAAATGATATGAAAATATACTGGAAAAAAAAAAAAAAAAAGCCACCCACCACACAAATGAAAATGAGTCAGCTTGATTTCACTGATGCCAAGGACACTTGGCCCTGCAAACTCTATTATTACCATGCTTCTAGAAATTTCAGCCCTGACATAGTGGTGTACAACAATGCGAAGTGTTCTCGCAGCTTCTTTAACTTGCATCTTACTCCTGTGGTCCAAATATTCTCATCAGAAAGAGATTTCAGCCTAACCTCTCAAAACTTTCAGTGATTATTTGTTTGCTCGGTGTTGCAGAAGTCTTCATAAAAGCAGAGGCAATTCAAATATGGCAATACACTAAAGCTTTCTATCGTATTATGATATGGTTTTAAATGATAAGCGAATTTGCAAAAAAAACCCCACTATTTTTGTTGTTAAAGGAGAGGACATGATGTAAACTGTGAACTGCATTAAACACTTGTTCAGATACTCCAGAGAATCTGAGTAAATAATAAATGGGATTTTTTTTTTTGTTTAGCTGAAGTGACTGCGGTGTGCCAAATTTATATTTAAATATATTTTCTTGGAGTGTAGGCTTATGGTTAAATACCAGTGGTAGTGTTTTCAAGGAGATAGATATTCTATGGCAACAGGCAAACATGGTAAGAGCCTTCCAAATGAAATGCTCTGCTACAATTTTGTTGCAGTATGAGGCTGAAGCAGGGGCTTGAATGGATACCCATCTTTCAGATTAAAGTTAATATTTGATCTTTACCTGTTCTCACCATTTTCTTAAATCTCAGTCCAGTTCTCTAATCAGGATTAGCAATGTCTTTTCATTTTTATAGGTCGACCATTCTTTTCACTTTTTTTTCATTGCCAGCCTCCCACACAGTATTTTCAGCCTTAACAGGTGATTTGGCAGACACCAGCTTTAAATTTACTGCTGCTTAAATGTTTGGGTTTTTTTTTTAAACAAAAAAAAAAAATAAAAAAGAAAAGAAAAGTTGAGCAACCTGTTTCCAGCATTTGGGCAATACACAAAGTGCAACTTAAAAATTCATGTAGTTTCTGTGCTATACAGCAGTTAACAGATAAGTGATAAACAGCAGTGTGAATGTGTCACAAGTGTTTATTCTTGCATACTGTTTAAGGTAAATTACATAAGAGCATCATTATTGTGCTGACTCTTGCTTTTGTAAATATTTAAGCAGCAATGTAAGTTAAGTTACATATTTTGTCTGTTTTGAGGCATTAAGGTTATATTCTACTTTGTCAGCTCAAAACAGGACACATAAAGAGGTGTTATTTCTTTGACTGTTCAGAGAGATATGTGTGATCACGTAAAGGATTATTACACTTAGTCATTCCCATGCATTTGACTTTATTTTGGATTTGTTTACCTAAAGGTTAAAAAGCTGTTCATGGAATTTCAAAAAGAAACATGCATCCATACAACTGCTGCTTTAAAATGTAATTAATGGTCTAAATTAATGAATTGCTTTCCCTAATTCACAGAGAAGCTTTTGTGTAGTACATTTTAGCAATGCAGGAAAATTATCCATTTTCTTTAGCAGAACAAGTAGCACTTAGCATATCCCAGATGAAAAGAGCTCTAGCAGGCTGTGCCTAGTAGCTGAGCTCAAGCACTGCAGGTAATCATCGCTGTGTTATTGCCACACAGCTCTGTGCTGTTCACCAACAGCTGTTTCCAATAAGCAGTAGAGACAAGACCACTGTCTTGAGTTGTATGGATACCAGTGATGTAGCTTTTCCTCAGGGCTCAAGAACAGGCCCCATGTCTTCTGTTGAACAGCAGAGAGGGTAATTCAGAGTACACTTTTTAAATCTTGCAAATTACCTCTCCCTCTGCCCCCCAATTGTGTAATTTTCTGAACTGCTGTAGCTACAATGATATCCACACCAAGGTTAGAGTATCTGTGCCATTGCCCACCTCATTAGGTTCACCTGTTGAATCTAATGCAACCAGACAGTGCTCACAGAGTGTTTTGCCAGCATGGCTAGGGGAATGGTAAACCTCAGAGGAGGCAAATAGGACATCTGAGCATGGGAAAGGAGGGGGAAAGAATGTCTGCAGGTTTTGTACTGAGGGAATGGTGGCAAGCTGTGCAACACTGAGGGTACTGACAGATTCAGAACTGATGGTGTAGGAACAGTTTGCAAAGGTAGAGCTGGTTAACTAAAACAATGATGGGATGTGAAAAGTGGTGGGATGGGCCCATTTCAGAGGACTTACTCTCTTACAGTATCTCAAGAAGAAAATAACCTCCATGGAGGCTCACTTCCTAATCTCAAACTTAATCACTTCCAGTTACCTATTCCTTGCTAATATTCTACAAAGATTTATCTAAGCCTTCTAGTTGAATGGTCATCAAAGTTAAAAACTGAAATTGTTGACATGCCTCTAGAAAAACAAACAAACAAACAAACAAACAAATCCACAAGCAAACAAACAAAACCAGAACAAAAAACCAGGAAAATTGCAGCTTAGGTTTCCATGCTCTCCATGTGTTAGCAACTATCTTACACACACGTAAAATGCATGCTTTTCAAAACAACCTTCTTTGGAGAGCACTTTTTAGTGGTTTTTAAAGCAACCTTTCCACTCCCTCATTGAGAAGAGGAAGTACTAAAATATTGAAACACTCTCTTGGCAGCAGAATTAACTTCTTGACCAGCAAGTATGGATTTCCTATATTTTTTTTTTCCTGATAAAAGAGTATATTGAGAAAAATCACTTCAGCATTCTCACATAAATCTGGATACAGGTTATTGTATGCAAAGACAGTGAAGACATCCCAGATTTTAGACAGCAATTGAATTCAAAGGAAAATATGCTTGATTTTTGGGATATGCACATAATCAAATTCTGATCATTTAAAACAACTAAAAAGAGTATGCAATATTAAAAATAGAATTGCGTAGGTTTTGTTGAGCTCTTAGGTTTTAATTTCCTTCCTAAGGACTTGGATTCTTTCATGACCTTAATCATAATGTTTGGTTCTTTAGCTCTGAATAAAGAAGAAGAAAAAGAAGGTATTTCCCTAAGTGTTAGGAATAACATAGAACATGGTGGGGTGGGGGGGTGTTGTACTTTGTTCCTCCCCTTTCTTTGATCAGTAGTTGTTTGGTGAAGTGTAGTTATCTAGACTGACCAATAAATTGTTAAGGCTCACAATTAATACCTCTATAACACAATTATGGGATAATTTACACCTTTCCCAGCTGTGTGAAAGATCTACAGTTTATTATGATTTCATAATTTGAGATTTTGCTGTGTGGTCATGCCAGACTTAAATTCTAAGACAAGAAGAAAACAGACTTAAGTACATCACTGAGCAGCTGAAAGATGATCAGCAGGCTTGAATTTAGAAGCAAAGCTTCCTCTGACTTTTGAAACAGAGAAGAAAAAGCTCTACCAATGTGTTCCTAGATGTCACAAAGGAGAAATGCTCGGAATGTACAGATCTGAGCATATCCAAAGTGGATGGGTGGACCAGCGGATATGTATTGCCCTTTCAACTGGTCCTGTGAATAAGTTCAAACTGAATTACTGCTACATTTTTTGTGAATGTTGTTGTCCCTAGGAGTGATCACAACCCTGTTGTGAAGTTCCTGGCAGCAGGATTTCAATGGATGCAGCAATGTAGGAAATCAGACACACAGAGTGCTGGAATCAGTGCTGAGTCAGACTTCACGTTGATAGTCCAGACCTTTGCATCCCTTCTGGGAGATCTGCCAGTGTATAGAGGCCAAAACCCATGTCCACTCCATATGGAGAAGGGATAATGGCATGGAAATAAATGGTGACCTCAGAAACTTTATGGATTCCTGGGCAGACTTTTCCTAAAAAGGGTACTCTCTGGATTTGAGTTAATTTTTCGTTGGTGCAAAGCTCCCTGTTTTCTTGGTGTCAGTTTCCTGTCTTTTTCCACGTATTTATTTAGAGCAGAAATCACAGCTCCTTCAATAGTTCAGTTATGCAAGCTACTTTTCATCTCACATTAAAATTTATATCTTATTTGTTATCCAGAAATAGTGGCAAGGATTATTCTTCATTTCCTGACTGGATGCTCTCTGATATTGCTCAGGTTAATCTTATGGATGAACAAAAGAATTTACCAAACTGCTTAGACTTTTTGGACAACTTCAAATCAGAATCACAGAATAGCCACCATAATTCTCTTCATAATAATGTAAAATACTAATTTTCTCTGCACAGGATTGCAGTAATACCCTGGGGGGGGAAAAAAATGACATTCACTTCTGAAAAATTATACATACGAAACAGTTTCTAATTTTGACATCCATGTTCTCCTTTACAGAAAAA
The DNA here is from genome assembly GCA_013396675.1 of Eubucco bourcierii. NCBI lineage: Eukaryota > Metazoa > Chordata > Aves > Piciformes > Ramphastidae > Eubucco > Eubucco bourcierii. The sequence continues at coordinate 178,567 of VWZE01007681.1, read as the reverse complement.
ATATATCCAAAGATCAGAGAAATTCTGCTGCAAAAATGACTTGCACAAGCTAACATATGATATAGTATGCCAGGCCTTCGTCTGGAAAATTCAGTAGCTGTGGCATAGCTGGAGAAAGCTTTTGGATTGAAGAAAGCTAAAAACATGGAAGAAAGCTAAAAACATGGATGCATGTTCAGAACAAGATATTTTATCGCACATACAGCAGCATCTGGAGTGCGGAGTGGAAGGATCAGCGTCCTGTAAGGGAATATTTCTGGTTGCCTCAGTTGTCTGAAATGCAGCCCATTCACCCCCACTGCTTACAGATGGCCACAGAAAACTCAGAAACCCACTGAAACATCTATATTATCCCACACCACCTTGCAAGGTTCTGCCAGCAGCAAGGCTGTAAAACCCACAGCAGCAGCAATGTGCTGTTTTGGAGAGTGCATGGGCTTGAAGAGGCCAGTTTTGTTACAAGTCAGAGGACTTCCCTACCTTCTGTGACCTTACCCTCCCCAGGAACGTGCTACCCTTAGCACAGTCTGCCTCTGAGAGGCAGCTTCTCAGAGATGCAAACAATAAGGTAGCATTCATTTCATTGCCATTTCATTGCACGGAGAAGGAGAAATTTGGAAGAAAAGAGGAGAAAAAGAAAGAAAAAAGAAAGGAATAGTAGAATAACAGGTAAAGAGGGGGAAAGGAGAACAGACAGCTATAGTGCTCTAAAGAAAATCCTTATTTCTATCTCTCTATTTTAAAAGTCAGTAGCAGTATTTCATGTAGACATAGCATAACACTGAAAAGCTAACCTGAATATTGTCAAATTACTGTTTATGACTTCCAAGTGCACCACTCAGTGAGTAGTGACATGAGAATAAAGGGCAACTTAAAGAGTTGCAGTGCTATTGTTTCTTTGGTCTTCCATTGGACAGTAATGTCCTTTTGGGAGTGATTAACAGTGTCTGAAGCCTTCCACACAACCAAATTAGATATGATAGGCATCTCAGTTTGCCCAGCTTTAGTGGAGGAGGTTGCATGCACACCTTCATATCAACAATGTACATAAAAGCACGACCAAGAATTTAAAATTCTTAGAAACCTGGGAATATATTCTATGATCCCCATACAGCTACAGTGGTACCTATAGTGGTGTCTACCAGTATGCCATTATGGCTTTATAATCATGTACATCCCCTTTTAGAACAGAGCTTTGATGACAAGACAAGGGGCAATGGGTTTGAGCTGGCAGAGGGGAGATTGAAACTGGATGTTAGGAAGAAGTTGTTTGCAGTGAGGGCGGTGAGACACTGGCACAGGTTGCCCAGGGAGGTTGTGGAGCACAGAAGCTTTGTGCTCCACAACCTCCTTGGAGATGTACAAGGCCAGGTTGGATGAGGCCTTGAGTGACCTGTTGTAGTGGGAGGTGTCCCTGCCTATGGTGGGGTTGGAACTAGATGATCTTTGAGATCTCTTCCAACCTAAACCATTCTATTCTATTCTATAAAAGAAAGTCAGGTAACCTGAGAGATGGTTTCTGAATAATGCTGATGATCAAGATATTAGGAGGAGACAACACTTGGAAAATTATTCAGTAAAAGGTAAGATATAAGGAGTAGTGGCATAAACATACAGAATAGAAAATTTAGACTGATAACCATGAGTATCTCACCTGTCATGCTGAAATTTTTACATAAAGCAATTTTCCCAAGGATTGGTGAAGCCTATTCTTTTGTAACCAGATAGGGAGAAATAAAAAAATAATAAAACATATATATATATATTTCCCACATTTGGGCTAGGTGATCTAATTGGACAGTCCTATTTCCAGCATCTTTAATTCTAAGAAATCTCTAATCTTTAAAAATAAACATCTTCTGTTTTCTTGCTTTTTCTTTTGTTTTGTTTTGGGTGATACACATTTTGTTGAAATGCCTATGCATGGAAAAAGAGCATTTTGAATTGAATACAGGAACACAACTGGCAATCGAGTTCTAGGTTTTAAATTTCAAAGCGAGGCATTTATAATGAGTTGACTTTAGAAGACATAAATGCACCTAGTAAAATAATCAAACAGCAGAGGATGTCCGTTCTGACACAGCAAGCCCAGCGCCAGTATCTCTCTTTTAGGACAGGAGGAACTATTAATCAGTGATTGCCTGTTGGAAGCAAATCCCCCTGTTCTGTAAGAGCACTGTAGGTCTTGAAATCATCACGATTTCAGACTGTCTGTTCCAAAATATGCCATCTCACACACAGCTCTAGACTTCAAACAGGTTTTGTGCTTTATACCTTTGGAGTTTTAAATGGAGGTAATAAGCACCAGTCTACAAGACAGCTCAGTTTCTGTTTCTCCAGATGATCTCCTGCGGTGTCTTCCATTTTCAGACCACGTAAAAAAAGTCAAAGAGCCGAATTCTCCTATGTGAAACTCTTGCTACATCTCCCTTAAGTTTCAATGCTGGCAGTAGGAGGAAGGTGTTGAAAATCAGTTCCTTATGTTAAAACTCTACACACTTTCAGACTGGTAATGAAATGCAGATCTTTGTGCCGAATGAGTTCATGACATCAGTGTATCCCAGTAGCAATAATGTTAAACTGCTGCCAGACACTCAGAATACTGCTGGAAGAAAGCACAACTGCTTTCTATTATCACTTACTGATATTTAAATAGCTCATGCTAGAATAGTACTTCCAAAACCTTCCTGAAGTCTGCTGAGAAGGTAAATGACTGAAAGCAATACATTTCACTTCATGCAGGTGATGTATTACTTTCTTGTTAGGTTTCCTTACTTGAGATGATTTCTCTGTCTTATAACCACGGCTAAATCTCCAGCTACAAAATGAACTTGATTAAATCCAACAACTTGACCTTGTCGACTAATGTCCCCAGACACCTCTTTACTGACTACCATTTTCTATAGTCTTCTACCTAGTGGAGCTGGAATATTTATATCCTATCCTGTGTTCTCTGCTCTCAATAGCTACATCTTCTCCAAGATCATTATTAAAATTAAATGTTATTTAGAAGGATGGACTCTCAGGCTGGATTATGTTACCTTCAATGAATTATTTTCTTAAACCCTTATATCTCATCCACATGTTACCCTGCCATGTAAGGCAACTATTTAGGACCTGTACCAATTTCTCTTAAAGTACTACTGAAACAAAAAATAGTGCTAGGTAAAAATTACATTGCCTTAAGATGTTACAATTATTATTTTGGATACAATTTAGCAGTCACAGATCAAATGCTGGCTACGTGACACAGTGTCATTTTGGGGGTGTGAAATTAGAAACCTCATTTATTCCAACAATGTATCTAAACTGCCATTAAGTTCAACCAAGACAATCCATAGTCACAGAATCACAAAATCAAAGAATTCAAAGAAACGTGCAGGCTGGCAAAGCCCCTCATGATCACCAAGTCCAACCTAGAACCCTACTCCACAAGACTCACCTTAAACCATAGACATAAGCACCACAGCCAAACCACCTTTAAACACATGCAGGGTGAGTGACTTCACCACCTCCCTGGGCAGTTCATTCCAGTCCCTGACCACTCTCTCCATGAAAAAAATAATTCCTAATGTCCAAAGTAAACCTCCCAAATATCAGCTTGAGGCCATTCCCCCTTGTTCTGTCTTCAAGTACCTGTGAGAAGAGGCCAGCGACAGCCTCTCCACAATGTCCCTTCGGGTTCTTGCAGACGCTTTGCAGGTATTCCCATTCTTCCACACTAGATCAACTTAAAAAATGAACCTTCGTGATTCAAAATCAACTACAAATCTCAAGAGATATAATTTCTTTAGTTAGCCTAATATTTAAGAACGCTTTCTTACTCTGAGAGATGTAAAGAATTGTAGCATCAATAAAAAAACTGTAGGAATAAATTTATGATCTTGAGGGAGTTATAAAACTTCCATCCAGTGCTTTCTGTGGTGCCTTGTTACCCATTAGTGAAGTGTGTATGCATCCCTGGGCTTAATATGGTCAGAGAAAGGCAAATCAAATGAAGGACCACCAAAATGAATGTTATCAAAAAATAAGAGACTATGTTTGCCGTAAATAGAATTGACTAGAGACTAGGATAAAGTTTTAGAAGGTCTTTGAGCAGAAGTGAATACAGGTAATCCAACAGGGTTAGAGGAAACAAATGGTTTCAGAGAAGGAACTTAGTAGAGAGTACCTGCGACAGGATTCTTATTGGGCATAAGGATTTTAAAATCAGTTTCTGATATATGCAAGATATATGTCATTGTATGTCTCAAATAAAAGGTCGTTGCAGCATTTGTGACCAATTTACATGCTTTAATTCAAGAGAAAAAACAAGGTGGAATAATTTCATCCGATGCAAAATTTCTCTGTTGTTTGGTACGTGTTAGATATCATAAAATGCCAACATGCTGAGGGACACAAACTTACAAACTCTACCTGAAGTGGTCATACTGTATTGGGTTCATTCCTCTGCTGCACTGAAGTAAAGAGGAGATAAAGATTCTTTTACGTCTCCTCCAGCTCAGCACCATCCTGAAGATAAGAACTCAAGCAAGCCTTCAGCAGAAAGCTGGAGAAATCACAGGAGTGCTCTAGCATCTGACAACTGGAACAAAACACTCAGTACACTCTGTCAGCCAGAGCTGAAAGAGAATTCCACACTACACCCTTCCCAGTTCCTCGTTGCCTCCAGGCATCACAAACAATCTGACTGTATGTAAATATATCCTGTTCTTGAAGCTGACAGAAAACTGAGCTTTCTACAAAGATGGCTGAGATTCCGTGAAAAGGAAACTTATGGTCATTGTACTTCCCTTCAGGCATGGAAAATGGCACTATAGAACATTACAAGTGGTGCATTTTGTTTGACAAAACACACAACCACCACCCTCCCCAAGCGCGAGTATGCGTGCTTGCAGATATTTACACGGCTCTATATTGCCTGTATAGCACATGGGTGCCCACAGAATTTTAAAAAGAAATCCAGAAGCTCATTAAATGATGGCAAATCAACTGAAAAATAATTTGAAAGAAGAACAGTATTCATTATAATCTCATCACATTATTTTCATATTAAACCTTCTCTCTTTGATTTTACAATGTCAGGTTTGATCTTGCACAGCTTAGGTGCAGTATGTTGCCTCTTTCTGTGAACTGCCCTCCTATCTGTTTCCTAAGCTGTTGTTCCACACTTGTAATCATGTTATTTGAGTGCCTTATGTATTCTAAAAATAACCATAATAGAAGTTGCATGTAAGTGCAAGGTGAGAAGTGATGAACAGGACAGCGACACAGCACAACCGATCACGCTGAATGTAAATGGGAGACCAGACCATGCTGCACAGCAATAAATGGTTTGTTGTTACTATCATTTATAAAGAACCTCGAGGTGTTGCAGGCACTTCCAAGTATAAACAAAGAGACATATTCCTTCCCTTAAAGTGTTTTTAATCTAGAAATGTCGTCAGGCTGTTTCTTCTTCCCTCGGAGGAGTAGAACAAAATACAGAATGACGAGTTAAGTGCATTATATTGGATCATGATTAAGCCCATATTGCATTAACAAAGCTTATTCTGTGTCCTCTGACTTTATCATCCATTTTCACAACTGAGGAAGGCCCCATGCCAGCAGTTTGAGACTTGTTGAAACTCTGCTTGCAAGATATCAACATTTGAACTCACTTGCATGGCCACGACTTGCTAATGAACTTGAATGAATGTAAGTCTATTTTGCCTGCTCATCACAACCAGAATTAAGTCAGACTTTCACTTCCTGGAGTCATCGTTTCCAAAGGATACCTCCAGCAAAACTTTCCTTTGGCTCCCAGCCAGCTGCCTGCACTTGTCTGCAAGTGTGCTCTGCACTACAGACCCTTGAACAATGGAAGTTCAGAAGTTGCCACAAACAGAACTAATCCATTCCATTGCAATATTCTCCAGACAATATTCTCCAGACAATATTCTCCACAAAAAAGAACAATAAACAACCCCTGAAGAGGACTATTCCGTCAATTCTATTCTCACACTCATGCATTCAAAATCAATTTCTCTCCTGCAAAGCTGACCCTAACGTTAAACAGTAGCTCAACTGCTAACAAGACAAATGTAAGCAAAGGTGAGCTATGGAAATCATATTACAGAGATGGCATCTGTCTGAAGGTGAGCACAAAGACAAGAATCTGGTATATCACAGAGTCACAGAACGACAGGGATTGGAAGGGACCTTTGGAGATCATCTAATCCACCCCCCACACTGCTAAAGCAGGCTCACTTAGATCAGGTTGCACAGGAATGTATGCGGGCAAGTTTTGAAAGCCTCCCTAGAAGGAGACTCCACAGCCTCTCTGGACAGCCTGCTCCAGTGCTCTGACACCCTGTGCTGGTTTGAGGCTAATTGGAATATTTTAATGGAGAAAATTATATTACAGGCTGTGAAAAGAAAATAATACTTCACTCATAGGCTTGCTGAGATGTTTAAGAATAAGAACACAAACATAGATAAGAGTCTCTCAGTCTGTTTCTGGGAGTCAGTGGGTCCTCTCCTCTCTGCTGAATAATCTAACTAACCATTCCTAATCCCCCTGGCCGATCTTCCAAGCTCACCTTGCACTTAAGCCAAACCCTGGGGTAGGGTAGAGGGGTGGAAAGAAGGTGGAAGGGTAGTTGGGAGCCCCTCCTTGGGACTCTGATTTCTGGGAGGGGAATTGTGTTTCTGTATTACCTTTAATCTATATATTTCTGTAACTGTTCCTGTCTGTTGTGTATATCTCTGCTTGTACATTGTGCTAAGCTGTAAATAGAGCTTCAGTCCTTAACTTCCAGCTAGCTGAGTCTATTCTGGGTGATTTTACAAAGTGTGGGGGGCTGGGGAACTCCCAAACCATCACACACCCTCACAGTACAGAAGTTTCTCCTTATGTTTAGGTGAAACTTCCTGTGTTCTAGTTTGTGTCCATTTCCCCCTGTCCCATCACCTGGCACCACTGAAAAGAGCCCAGCCCCATCCTTTTGAGCCCTACCTTTTATAAGCATTGATGCTTTTATAAGCATCTCTGTCTTCTCTTTTTCAGGCTAAACAGCTCCATGTCTCTCACCCTCTCCTTGTAGGAGAGATGCTCAGTGCCCTAATTGTCTTTGTAGCTCTAATTTTTGCCAGGTTTTCCATGCAGCTGGGGCAGCACTAAGGGTCCAGTGCCCTGAAGGCCAGACCACCCAGCTCAGATCCAGGGAACATGAAAGCACCGAGACCCTCATGCTTACACACATGCTGAGGTCTTCCCAGATGTCAAGGTGAGGACACTTGGACAAAATCCACATGGTAGTGCTGTCCATTTGTTGGTTGCAGTTCCCAGTTTTTTGGATGAATTTCACAGAAAGAGTGAGCTACAACAGAGGAACTTGGAAGCTGGGGACCACCAGCAGATGGCAAAATAAGATGCGCTGTGGGTTGCCAGGAAAAGTCTTCCTGGGTTTCATTGGAAATGCATTTGCCAAACGGAGAAGTCACCAGAACTACAGTTTTATAGTGTTGATGTTTTGGGGTTTTTAAGGGAAACCTACCACCTTGAAAGAATCTTAAGCACTTCCCAAAGGCATGAGGGAAAATACATCAAAGAGCTTAATTTTGCAGTACAGCCCTAGCTTTTTGCAGCACATGTGTGTGGTGACAGGACACTGTGGTGAGCACGGCTAGGGAGTAGATGGGGCCTAAGATTGTTCTAATGTTCTTCCTAATCTTCAGATGATCACTTTTTGTAGCTAATGAATGTCAGCAAGGTATTGTCACCCCACCTTATTTATGCAGCAACACCTGCAAAGTGTCTGTGCTCAAAACAGACACCAGAGGGGAATTTGCAGTCAGCCAGGTGAGGTAGGCTCCAGGTTCCAGGTCACATCTTCCAAGTGTGGTCCTATAGCAATTACTGTCGATTTTTGTATTTATTGCTCTGAAAAGAGAGCATATATGAGTGCCTTTGGTTATAATAACAGTAAGACTTGAATGTACTTCTCCTCCATTATTTCCCATGTGGAAATTCAGTTCTTCTTTGGTCTAGCAGTAACGCAATTCAGGATTTTAATAAAGGGATCGAATGTGACTGTCAACCAACAGAGCAGTAGTATTGGATATCTTGTGCTGGAAAGTAGAAATAATGCTGCATTGGAAATATCAATATGGATTAATCTATGGGCCATGGATCTGACCGTTTATTAAATTGGTTTTAGTTGTATAATGTGTATTAAAGTGAGATAAATTCACGATTCACATTCCATCGATTTAGCTAAGTTCAATTGAGAATTTCTGTTGTTGTTTTCTGTGTTTATATTTGACTGTTTCTTCCTAGAAGCTTAATCAGTGTAAGCTTACATAGCCAACACAACCCGCTGTGAAAGCTTGGATCTTTAATACTGTACCATAAGCCATGCTACTGAGGTAGAAAATGTACTGCTGGCCAGAAAAACAAAAATACCCTCGCTTCAAGATCGTGAAGTATAGTTCAAAAAGATCTCAAGCTGGTCTTCCAGCTAGCTGGTTTCAGAGAGGATATCTTAGATGAAGAAAAACATAACTGTGTGCACAGCAAACTGTTCACACGGGAGAGGCATAATGTACAAATCAAAACCTGTAATGTCATTCTGTAGTCAGATGCATCTATTAAACCCAGTGGCTCTTCTCATCCACATGCAGCCCAGATGTGTAACACCTACAGGTGTGCATGCAGTTCAAGGCAGCCTTTAACTTGACTTTGTAGTCAAGTTAGACCCAGGTGAAAAAAAAAAAAAAATGGTGCAATGATTATTTTTAGTTGTCTTTAACTGTTGAATACCTGTTTTTTCAAGTCGAGGACTAAAGCGCTATTGTCTATCTTATACTAAGTATACCAGTTTAGAACAGAAATGGAACTGTTGGAGCGGGTCCAGAGGAGGCCACAAAGATGCTCAGAGGGCTACAGCAGCTCTCCTATGAGGACAGGCTGAGAGAGTTGGGGCTCTGCAGCCTGCAGAAGAGAAGGCTTCCAGGAGACCTTAGAGTAGCCTTCCAGGATCTGAAGGGGGCTACAGAAAGGCTGGGGAGGGACTATGGACAAGGGCTTGGAATGACAAGACAAGGGGCAATGGGTTTGAAGTGGCAGAGGGGAGATTGAAAGTGGATGTTAGGAGGAAGTTGTTTGCAGTGAGGGTGGTGAGACACTGGCACAGGTTGCCCAGGGAGGCTGTGGCTGCTCCCTCCCTGAAGGTGTTCAAGGCCAGGTTGGAGGAGGCCTTGAGTGACCTGTTCTAGTGGGAGGTGTCCCTGCCAATGGCAGGGGGTTGGAACTGGATGATCTTTGAGATCCCTTCCAATCTTACTATTCTATGATTCTAAGTAAACGGTAGCCTGATAAGCACGTTCAGAACCTTAAAACTCCTCTGTAGCAGCCTATGGCATAACACCTTGGTGCACATCTGTTTCCAGGTGTTTAAAATATGAAAATTCCTGAATAAATTGATTCCAAGACACAGAGGATGAATGTCAGAATGGTAACTGAGGAAAGGATTATAAGGGGAAGGGATACACATGGAGGAAAGTTCTGGCTTGAAATAAGAGAGTATCCTAACCTGGGAGAAGAGGATGAGTAGGAATGTATTTAGAAACTCTAAATTGAAGTGAGGGGCTGAAAGAGCTGCAAAGAGTTTGCAGATTACAGAGGAGTGGGGAAGTTTGTAGGCAGTGCACTTAGAGGGGAGAACAAAGCCACCCCAGGGTGCACAGTAGGCTTGACCTATGGAAGAAATGCACTATGTGACCCTCTTGTTGATGAAACAACAACAACAGTAATAAAGGATTATTTTCTCTGGCACTCAAAATCTTGCCACACAGTACAGCCTTTGATTGTCAGTGAAATTAAATTAATATGAAATAATCTTGAAATTACAAAGCTTTCTAGAAGGGCCTTTGATTTTATACATGACTCAAGAAACCATAATTTTAAAATAAGTGTGTAAAACTGAAATGAAATAGACTTAGTTAGGAAACCCAGTTTCCTATAGATGCTTTCTAATATTCTCCAGTCTTTCCATAGTGCAATTCCAGGCTTTGAAGAAATGTTGAGAGCAATGGAAGTAGGCAAATAAATTTGACTCCTTTCAGACTCTACTTTTTGGCCCATGTCTTAAGATTATGTTCTGTGTAGACTAGGAAAAAAAAAATCCTCCAGTGTTTTTAGGAATTTTTTCATGATGGTAATGAGGATGTTCATAATGCTGCATTTGCCTCTTCTACCTTTCCTTTGCTAATCTTTTCCTTCTAAGCTCATGAATAGGTGAGTCTTGGGAACAGTAGAAGTGGAAAATGCAGTGAGCCTCCAGATGTGCAACATGAGTTGTCTGTTCATGATCTGTGTGTTCTCCTCATTGGCCTACTGCTCCCTCTCAAGCAAAAGATGGGAAAAGAATATTCTTTTTTTAGAAAAGATATTATTTTTGTTCTATTTTTCTTCCTTGTATTTCCTGTTATTTGGGGTTGGTTGGTTTGTTTTCCTTGCTATTTTATTTCTACCATTATGTTTTCTTATTTTTTCCCTCTGGGATTTTTTGCCAATATCCTTTTAAAGAGGCAGGGGAAAAAAAAAAAAACCCAAACAAAAAACAAAAACCAAACATCTTTTTATTCTTAGCAGTTTGTGCATTCCTCTGAGCACAGGTAAGATTTTCTGAGAAAGGTCATAACTATAGCTGGAGCTAGCAGGTGATAAGTAGTTTTAGCAGAGGTTTTCTTATGCTGTGGCATGTTTAGTAAAGTCAATCAGCACAAACAAATCTTTCCTAACTGGTATCAGCACCTGATGATATGAGAGTGGTAGAGCATGCAGCAGCATGCAGCACTTGGCTGTGCTATTGCTTTCTTTTGTGNTTTTTTTTTTTTTTTTTTTTTTTTTTTTTTTTTTTTTTTTTTTTTTTTTTTTTTTTTTTTTGTTCAACTGATCTAATTCTCAGATGAAGGTAATGTTTAAACATGGGCACCTTCCAGGCCCTATTTCATCTCAAACCTATTTGGCACTGCACTGAAGCTTCAAGATTCTTCAAGCAAGTCTAGAGGGACTTCATTCCCTCAGTATCACCATCTGGCAAACAGCTGGTGGCAATTCCACTTTAAAATCGGTGTTAAAGGAACACTGCCTCACTAAGTGTAACATGTGTGACTTCCCTAACATGCAGCATTTTTGAGCCTCCAACTTCCATGTCCATGAGTCACACATGTCAGAACATCAGTTATGACAATGCATTAGTTATAACCATTAACTGCATGAAAGCTTTGAGCTCTTAAAAAAAATGTATTTTTATCTGCTGTTCTTCTCATTGGCCTTTTAAGACATGAATTTTATTTAATTTGAATTTCATATATGATATAGCATCATATATGAAAGGCAAACCAATTCAGGTGTAGGGTTTTTTAAACATCAATAATTCTCAGCAATAAATTTATTCTGTTTACTGCAAAAATGTAGTATTATGAGCACTGCTTCACACTTCTGTTCTGGAGCCTTATTACAGGAGGGCTATGGATGTGCTGGAAGGTGTCCAGAGGATGAGCAGAGGGCTGGAGATGCTCTGCTATGAGGAGAGACCGAGGGAGTTGGGCCTGTTCAGTCTGGAGAGGAGAAGGCTCCCAGGTGGCCTTGCAGTACCTTAAGGGGGCTACACAAAGCTGGAGAGGGACTTTTTAGGCTGTCAGATAGGGATAGGACTGGGGGGAATGGAACAAAGCTATAAATGGGTAGATTCAGATTCAATGTTCTTCAGCAGGAGGGTGGTGAGAGCCTGGAATGAGTTACCCAGGGAGGTGGTGGAAGCCTGATCCCTGGAGGTGTTTAAGGCCAGGCTGGATGAGGCTGTAGCCAGCCTGATCTAGTGTGAGGTGTCCCTGCCCATGGCAGGGGGGTTGGACCTGGATGATCCTTGTGGTCCCTTCCAACCCTGACTGATTCTATGATTCTATAATAAAGGAAAAAGAAAAGAAAGAAAACCTCAGAGTACGTTTTTTCTGCAGTCTTGCATAAAATCAGAGTGTAGTAACTAGTGTAAACACAATCCTCACAGGATAGAGAGAAAAGGAACCACTGGTTTCAAAACCAGCTTTCTTCTGAAGAAACACTGAAATTTGGTGGCAGGAATAGAATTAATTATTCTTTGTGTTTCCAAAATATTTTAAGCCTAGGGTTTGGAGGGTGGATGAGAAGTAGCGGGCACTATCACTCCTGCAGTTTAATCTCTTAAGATAGTGGGTAGATCCACTAGAATAGGGTAACTGACTGCTACATTCCAAAACACACAAATTATACCTTGGAGAGGATCAGTACACAGAAGAATACAGTTAGAAGTTTCCCTTTTTTCATAGAATCACAGAATGGTAAGGTTGGAAGGGACCTCAAGCATCATCCAGTTCCAACCCCCTGCCATAGGCAGGGACACCTTCCACAAGCACAGCTCACTCAAGGCCTCATCCAGCCTGGCCTTGAACACCTCCAGGGAGGGAGCAGCCACAACCTCCCTGGGCAACCTGTGCCAGTGTCTCACCACCCTCACTGCAAACAACTTCCTCCTGACATCCAGTTTCAATCTTCCCTCTGCAGTTTAAACCTATTGCCCCTTGTCTTGTCATGACAAGACCTTGTCAATAGTCCCTCCATAGCCTTCCTGTAGCCCCCTTCAGATCCTGGAAGGCTACTCTAAGGTCTCCTGGAAGCCTTCTCTTCTCCAGGCTGCAGAGCCCCAACTCTCTCAGCCTGTCCTCACAGCAGAGCTGCTGTAGCCCTCTGAGCATCTTTGTGGCCTCCTCTGGACCCACTCCAACAGTTCCATGTCCTTCCTGTGCTGGGGGCTCCAGAACTGCACACAGGACTGCAGGTGGGGTCTGAGGAGAGCAGAGCAAAGGGGCACAATCCCCTCCCTTGCCCTGCTGCCCACACTGCTCTTGCTGCAGCCCAGCACACAGTTGCTGTCTGGGCTGCACTCACACTGCAGCCTCATCTGGAGCTTTTCATCACCTCAGACCCCCCGGACCTGTTCCTCAGGGCTGCTCTCAGCCATTCCCCACCCAACCTGGAGCTGTGCTTGGCATTGTGCCTACCCAGGTTCAGGACCTTACACTTGGCCTTGCTGAATGTCCTGAGGTTGGCCTGGGCACAGCTCTGCAGCCTGTCCGGATCTCCCTGGATGGATCCCTGCCCTCTAGCAAGTCGGCTGTGCCACACAGCTTGGTGTCATCTGCAAGCTTGCTCAGGGTGCACTTGATCTTGCCTTCTCTTTCATTTGCTTTGTACAGATATCACTCCAAATTCTATTGGTTCTGTCTGGACTAAAAATTTTGCCCTGTTTATTTGTGAAAAAAAACATCTGTTGATAGTATCATGTCTTGAAACTGTGACAGATAAAAGGATTGCCTTTGATGAGAACGGATAAGTAGGTCTCATTGTTTGCTCAGTCTTTGCCTCCTTTGTTGACATATTTAACAAAATTATAAAATAACAAACAGTTTCTATCGTGTGCACAGTCCCTTGATAGCTACACTACTCACAAATTCAAGTCAAAAGCAAGTGTCTGCCCTGATTTACATTAAATCTGAACCTTTTACCTAATTTTTCTCATCTGTTACAGATGGGATAATAACTGGACACAAAAGCTACACAGTCTATTTTCTCAATCTTGTTAGCTTGTGGTTTGCATTTATTTTCCCATACCCAAGAGAAAAAAATTCATCTAGCTGTAACAGGAGATCCACTGACAATTTGCTGAACACTGAGTGTAATAAAATTTTGTGCATTTCAAGTCTCTTTCCCTTTTTATAAGAAATGAACCAGCAAACAGACAGGTTTAACCTCGCTTGGGAACTAAATGCAGTAATGTCCCCCTCTGAATGCTTGTGTTATCTAAGGGGAAAATGGAGAGGAGTTACTTAGCCTCATTAGAAGTGATTTATTTACCCAACCACAAATGTATAAATGCCTTACCTGTAAGTCTCAGCTGTACAAAGACTATTAGCTACAAACCTGTGCTCAGAAGTAAGATTTTTTTTACAGCTGCATTCTTGAAAGCATTTTATGTACATAAATATGGTCCAAGTTACAAACCAGTGAGTGCTAGCTCCTGATTTTGGGGTGTTTTGTGTAGGTAATAAGTCAAATGCATTGTGTCTGAACAATGCATGTATTTACCAGAGGAATATTTCTGTTTGGAGAAGAGGGGAGTTGAAAATACTCCCTCATTCTTTGGAAGCTATTTTAAAGGAGGAGATCCTAATACAAGTTTTCCGTCAGGAGTCTTTCAAGAATCAGTAGAAGGTAGACTATCCATAAATGGGAAATCAAATTAATTAAATCTAATTTTTATGTCAGCCATAGAATTTTAAATGAGATAGTTTGGTCTCTGTGCATGGCTATACACTGGGCAGTTGGAGGGCAAGATGAATTTAGGTCTTTCCTTTAGGTCTTTCCTTCACAATCTTAAATATGAAACCCCATGTGGCTGCTCCCTCTTTGGAGGTGTTCAAGGCCAGGTTGGATGAAGCCTTGAGTGACCTGTACTAGTGGAAGGTGTCCCTGCCTATGGCAGGGGGTTGGAGCTAGATGATCTTTGAGGTCCCTTCCAACCTCACCATTCTATGATTCCATGATTCTATGCATGTAAAATGTATTTCCATACAAGCACTATATACAGTTTGGGGATGCATGTGTATAATCCAGCAATGTACTCTAATTACTTAATCATCTTCATCACCATAAAGAAACCATAAAAGCAAATATCTCTGGAGGCTGTGTCTCACAGTTGGAATCCTACAGGTTGTATCCCTGCTGCTGCCTCCTGACTTTTATATGGCTTCTTCACTCTTCAAGAGTGAGCATCTACATCTTGTACAGGAGGTTCAATGAGGTTTAAGGTCCTCCAGGGACTGAAAATATTTGGAGCTCACTACAGCAGTGCTTCTCCCTCCACTGCTGATCAGCAGCTCTGAACTGGGGTCATAATCATGTGCCTCTCTTGCCTAACTGCAATGTCATGTATCAGCTCCAAGTCTTTACTGACAGTTCAAACTCACTCACAGATCAGCCATTCTAGGAGGGTTTGTCTGTTAGAAGTCAACATTGCTGGTTTATTTATTATGATTACAGCATCCTGTAATTTCTTATGCAAATGAAATACCTTACTCCTACACTGGCAGATTGTCAGTAATTTTTGTTGTATACATTTTCTTACTACAATAATAACTTGAAAAGTATAAATTTTCTGCAGCTGGTCATTTTCTAAAGACTTCAAATGCCATATTCAAATGTCAGTGTTCAGGCTGACAAGCTCAAGCATGAGCAGAATTTGTTCATCTTTAATAATGTGAGTACTGCTTTTTATTTGAGAGATCTAAACCATTGGATTTGTAATGATATTTGGATGTAACATTCAGGTTTCTAAAATGTGTTGTCCTAAAATACAACAAAACAGACATCTAAGGCAGCATTGTGCTCAGGTATTGTCATCAGAATCACAGAATCACAAGATTACTAGTCAGAGGTGTCCCTGCTTATGGCAGGGGGTTGGAACTAGATGATCCCTTCCAACCTTACCATTCTATGATTCTATGATTAATCAGGTTGGAAAAGACCTTTGAGATCATCAAGTCCAACCTATCACCCATCTGATCAGCTAAACCATGGCACCAAGTGCTACATCCAGTCTCCTTTTAAACACTTCCAGGGACAGTAACTCCACCACCTCCCCACGCAGCCCATTCCAATGCCAATCTCTCTCTCTGATGAAGAACATCCATCCTAAATGATGGCTGAGAGAGTTGGGGCTCTTCAGCCTGGAGAAGAGAAGGCTTTGAGGGGACCTGATAGTAGCCTTCCAGTATCTGAAGGGGGCCTACAGGAAGGCTGGGGAAGGATTATTTACAAGGTCCTGCAATGACAGGACAAGGGGCAATGGGCTTAAACTGGCAGAGGGGAGATTTAGACTGGATGTTAGGAGGAAGTTCTTTACAGTAAGGGTGGTGAGGCACTGGAACAGGTTGCCCAGGGAGGTTGTGGCTGCTCCCTCTCTGGATGTGTTCAAGGCCAGATTGGATGAGGCCTTGAGTGAGCTGTACTAGTGGGAGGTGTCCCTGCCTATGGCAGGGGGTTGGAACTAGATGATCCTTGAGGTCCCTTCCAACCTTACCATTCTATAAATCTCCCCTGGAGCAGACTGAGACTCTGTACCCTTGTTCTGTCACCGCTTGCCTGGGAGAAGAGACCAACCCCACCTGGCTATGACCCCCTTTCAGGTAGTTGAAGACTACAATAATGTCCCCCCTGAGCCTCCTCTTCAAGTACCTGGATGATAAAGACAACTGAGATCTGCTCAATATTGTATGAAATGTCTTTCACTTTGATGTCCTCATGATCAGCTACAGAATGCGATGAGTGAGGAAGAATAAAAAAGGCAAAGGAAAATTTAAACTAAGAGCTGAAAAGAAAACTGTAAGGATCTATTCACTGAAAATACTATTGAAAAAATGCATTGATAGACACAAACTACTCTTTTTTCCAGCAATGTTTAGTGGGGGGTCTAAGATTTTGTGTTTACCTAGTCAAGAAAGGTGGAGAAGACAACTATGGTGAGAATTTATTGTGTATTAGAAAGACAATTAAACATCATCACTTGAAAATAATTATTGATCAACTAGGAGGGGGGAACAAGCAGAAATGAAAGAGCAAAGGGAAGTAATTATTTAAGGGAAGAAATATATTAGTAAGAGAACCAAAATGACCTGAAAAGCCATAGAGGAAAAGCCTTTTTGCATGGCAGAAGTCACCAATAAAAAGAGGAAAATGTAAAAGAAGTAAAACTGCCTATAATAGTACACTGAAATGAAATGAGAAGAAATTATATAGAGCCATAGAAATGATCCACATGTGTGAGAAATCTGCTGTTGTCTGATGAACCACTTAGGTCAGAGAGACTAAGAGGAAATAATGAAGTACAGGCAGCAGGAAGAGGAACTCAGTCACTAGAAGGGCAGAGCTAGAAGGAAATTCTACATAATGGCCAGACTGCAGTCTGGATTGACACTGGGCAAAGGAAGCACCGAGCAGTACAAACTTGGGAATATTAGAGAATGATTTTTTTTTTTCCTAAGGAAAAATGGTAAAAAATCTGCACAATGTTTCTGAGGAGGTTCCCTTCAATTAACAAATTTAGGTAGTTCACAGAAGCGTGAAAAGAGGAAAGATTTGAGAGATGTAGTTATGGAAGTAGATATGAGCCTCAAGTTGTGTTCACAACTGAGGAATCTGTCAGACTGTGAGGGAGAAATCAATCTTTTTCTGATACCTCCAGAAAACACTGGAAAGGAAGAGTAACCAGGCTGATGAGAGAAGAGAATTACTGATATGGAGCAGTGGCCACAAGCACACATCAAAATGGGGAAGAAATTAGAGTGAATTTGCAATGGTTAGGCATCCCTATTGAGTAACTGATGAGATTTACAGCTCTCCTAGCAGACTAAGATAGCCCTGGCAAGGAGATGATTGCCTGAATGGATTCTGTTTGTAGAGAATCCACTGGCAGCATGAGGCTACAAAATCCCTGCCACAGTATCTGGGGATGTCAGTCTGAAGTACTGCTACTTACCAGTAGGCCACAGTTCAAATGTGAAAATCATAAATATATTTTGGAATCTGAACATCATGGACAATTACAATTTTGAGAGGTTTCCTTGGCTTGTCATCCAACTCCAGCAAAAAGCAGCAGTGTGCAAAGCCAGAGTCTCCTCCAACAAGGCTGCTGTAGGGTCCTGGAGAATAAGCCTTATGAGGAGCAGCTGAGGCAGCTGGGGTTGTTTATATGGAGAAGAGGAGGCTAAGAGGAGACCTTCTCACTCTCTACAACTATCTGAAAGGAGGTCATGGTGAGGTGGGTGCTGTTCTCCCAAGTAACAAGTAAGAGGACAAAAAGAAATGGCCTCAAGTTGCACCAGGGAAGGCTTAGGCTGGATGCTGGGACAAATTCCTTCACCCAAAGGGTTGTCAAGCACTGCCCAGGCAACCCTGGCAGCCCAGGCAAGTCACAGAATCACAGAAACATCCCTCAGGAGCACCAAGTCCAACCTAGAACCTTACACAGCATCCTGCAAATAAATGCAGTATTTTACCAATCTTTTACCAAAGCCCTGTTCTTTAAGAGTGGTTTTGACATTCACTTTGTAAAATCACCCAGAACAGACTCAGCTGGCTGGAAGTTAAGGACCAAAGCTCAGTTTACAGCTCAGCACAATGTACAAGCAGAGGTACACACAGTAGACATGGAGAGTTACAGAAATACATGAGTTAAAGGTAATACAGAAACACAATTCCCCTCCCAGAAATCAGAGTCCCCAGGAGGGGCTCCCAACCACCCTTCCACCTTCTCCCCACCTCTCTGCCTTACCCCAGGGTTTGCATTATGCACAAGGTGAGTTTGGAGGAGGTGGGCCAGAGGAGTTAGGAGGAGAGTGGTTAGTTAGGTTAGCAGAGAGGCCAGAAGCTCCCAGAAAAAAACAAGAGACTCTGTTATCTATGTTTGTGTTCTCATTCCTATACATCTTATCAAGAGCGAAGTAGACATCACCATTGCTTTTCTTTTCACAGCCTATAATCTAATTTTTTAATTAAAACATTCCAATTAACCTCAAACCAGCACACTCTCACATAGGATTCCCACACCTCTCCACAATGTCCCTGCAGGTAGTTGTAGACAGCAATGAGGCCTCCCCTCAGCGTCCTCTTTTTCAAACTAAACAGCCCCCACTGCTTAGTTTAGTTTGAGTCAACATGCCTGGAGTTCCGTAAGAGTGTGCGCATAGTGCTTAGGGGCATGGTTTAGAGAGGACTTGCCAGTGCTACATTTATGCTTGGACTTGATGATCTTAAAGGTCTTTTCCAAGCCAAACGATTCGATGACTGTGAGGCAGTGTCAGGGCACTCCAGAGCTGGTCTGGAAAAGTGCACAGAGAACAGCTGCCTGTGGGAAGGGTGAGACGTGGCGCAGAGAGCAGGGAGCTGCCTGCCTTAGGCACACCGCTAGAGAATAATGTGCAGCTCGCTGGGGCCCTGGGCAAAACAGGGCTTGGGAGAATTCACATCACCCTTCAGGAAGTGAACTGGTGGCTGTAAATAAGCAGTTATTTTTTATTACGGTAAAGAAGTGCTCTGGTCAGTTCCTAAAGCTTTGGGAGTCTCTACTCTCTCCTCTCCTGTGAATTCTAGCTACCAGTGTTATCCTTGGTACTTATGAGAAAGTCTAGCAGCAATTAAAAATTCTTAATTAAAAAAAAAAATCCCAGTAAGTTCTTATTTCCACCTGAAGTGTGTGTTTGGAAAAATAAAAGTGCCATTCTGGGACAGCCTGCCATTCGTAGGGCTCTGACATGCACATCGAAGTACATTTGAGTGCCAACAAAAAGCTGTTGAAGTCCTGAATAATTAATACAGGTGATACAGAGAAAGCTGCAGATCAGTAGACAACTCCAATATATGATAGATAGGGATAAAATAATCTGACAAGGGGCATATGTTTAAAGAGAATCAGAACTTGATGGCATTGCCTTGAAAGAAAATGCTTGTGCCTGAAATAATTTAATAATAAAGAGAGTGTGCAGACAGAAGGTTGTGGCACACTGCTAATGTGGACATCAGCATTGGAAATAAGGAAGCTGTGTTTGAGAATTTCCCATGGTGAGGTCAAGCAGAGATTTTGAATCCTCTCCTCATCCTAATGCCCCTGGTTGACTCGTTCCTCAGAATACTTCAGGAAAGCAACATCTCGACAGGTTTAATTCTGATTTAGCTAGGATATTTTTGAAGTTAATAAAGGAATAAATAAAGTGAGCACGTGATAGAAAGAACATCTTTCCTATCACACCGAGAGGAAGTAAGCTCCCCTCAATTCACACTTCTTTGGCATCGAAGGGGACAGGCTAGAGTAGAAAATTCAGGGAGCTTCCAAAATACTAAATGTACTTTAAATAAATTCTGTCTGCTTAAAACACCTTTAATTCACAGTGTCACTGAGTATATTCCACCTTTGTGGTGTGAGGATTATTATGCATTTAAAATAGTGGTCATTTTTAAAACCTCTACAATCAAAGCAATGTTGAACTTCAGTCTTTTGAAGGCGACAAGCACATAAATAATAATGTGTGGCAAAGTAAGGGAATTTAAAAATCCATGTGTCAGTTTCTGTATCTCCATCCCTTTATGATCCCTGGTTGGATGCACGAGCTTGATCTGTGATGTATGTGTTGGTATTTTTCATTATATCTGACTTTAATTCATCTGTTCTCAGTTTTAACCTTTGTAAGAACATCAGTTATTTAAATGAGTGGAAGGTAAAGCACATCCACAAAACTGCAGTGTTTAATGTGGGAGATAACTGACATGCATGAAGTCATTGTATTAAAATATTGGGTTTCCTATTGTTTGGCACAGATGGTGCTGGTAATTAATATTGTGCTTTTTTTTTTCTTTTCTTTTTTTTTTTTTTTTCCATTGGGGGATTCCCTGGTTACAAAATTCACACAGTATATCATGAACTGCTACATTACACTGTATGCATACATGATTTCAGTGTTATATATTTATTAATGAGAAACCCATTAGTCAAAGTGCCAATCGTGTGATGTTTCAAAACTTCTTCAGAGGTGTTTTCTTTGAAAAGTCAGCTGCTTTCACAGAATCACAGACACATGCAGGTTGGCAAAGCCCCTCAGGAGCACCAAGTCCAACCTAGAACCCTACTCTACGAGATTCACCTTAAGCCATAGCCCNAGCAATGAGGTCTCCCCTCAGCCTCCTCTTCCTCACACGAACCATCCCCAGCTCACTCAGGCACTCCTCATAAGATTTATTCTCTGTATCTTATTTTTGAACAAAACTGGTATGCAATTCAAGGGTAGTTAGAGTAATCAATCATCCAGATGAGAAGATGTGCTTGGGAGGGTGCTGGGGTATTGCAGGCACTGATTTGGTAAGCCACATGTGATGGTGTGTGAAACAGAGCAAAATTGCCTGGCAGCAGCTTGCATATTGACATAGTGCAGGCAGCAATGAAGTCTCCTCTCAGCCTCTTCTTCCTCAGACTAACCATCCCCAGCTCCCTCAGTTGCTCTTCACCAGATTTATTCTCCAGACCCTTCCCCAGCTTCCTTGCCCTCCTTTGGACCCACTCCAGCACCTCCACATCTCTCTTACATTGGGGTGCCCAAAACTGAGCACAACACTCGAGCTGTGGTCTAACCAAAGCCGAGTCCAAGGGTACAATCACCACCCTGCTCCTGCTGGCCACAGCATTTTTATTCCAAGCCAGGATGCCATTGGCCTTCTTGGCTGCCTGGGCACACTGCTGGCTCATATTCACCTGCCTCTCTATTACAACTCCCAGATCCCTTTCTGCCAGGTAGCTCTCCATTCACATTGCCCCAAACCTGTAGTGTTGCTTGGGGTTGTTGTGACCCCAAAATTTAATAAAATCCATGATTTATGGAATACTGTATGCTATCAAACAGACCCTGTTTACTGCTGCCTCCTCTGAGTACCGTATCTGAGTGTTGATGATCACAAACAGGCTCATTAGAAAATGCACCTCAGCAATCAAAATATCTTTGAAGGTATTCTGATGCATCCTGCAGAGGGTATTACAAGTACAGTTAGGAATAAATGCTTCTGTTTTTACCATATGAGGGTTAACATGTCCTTGGCCCCACCATACTTCTAAAACAAGGACTGAAATCAAAACATTTAACACAGGAATTTGTAAGCATAGCCAAGTATAAAATTAATCCTTTTGCTGGTTTTGCATGTTTTCCACCCAAACCAGAGTTTTCTGTAGAATTACACATGTTAATCTAGAAATGGTTGCAACTGTAGGCTGGAGGGACAAGAATTATGACATTTTCATGTTCAGTCTGTATTTGAGCCCTTGTCAGTGACCTCCTTAATCAGAAGCCTCTGTGCCTTTTCAGATCTGACAGAGGCAATCTCTTAACTAAATCTTCTCCAAGCAATTTTTCCATGTTTCAAAGTTGTGCAGACTAATTTCATTCACATGCAGTTCAGGGTTGGAATTTTGAAGCAAAAGATCTAGATATTCAATGTGACTTTTGAATAGAGCAGAAAACGGAATTAAAATGTCCATATCAAAGGAAGGGACACTTTTGACTTCTGGAGCAGGATGCTGAAGTCCTAAGCAAAGCAACTACCATGTACATAACAGAATCATAGAGTGGTAAGGTTGGAAGGGACCTCAAGGATCATCTAGTTCCAACCGCCTGCCATAGGCAGGGACACCTTCCACAAGCACAGCTCACTCAAGGCCTCCTCCAACCTGGCCTTGAACACCTCCAGGGAGGGAGCAGCCACAACCTCCCTGGGCAACCTGTGCCAGTGTCTCACCACCCTCACTGCAAACAACTTCCTCCTAACATCCAGTCTAAATCTCCCCTCTGCCAGTTCAAACCCATTGCCCCTTGTCCTGTCATTGCAAGACCTTGTCAATAGTCCCTCCCCAGCCTTCCTGTAGGCCCCCTTCAGATCCTGGAAGGCTACTCTAAGGTCTCCTGGAAGCCTTCTCTTCTGCAGGCTGCAGAGCCCCAACTCTCTCAGCCTGTCCTCACAGCAGAGCTGCTGCAGCCCTCTCAGCATCTTGGTGGCCTCCTCTGGACCCACTCCAACACTTCCATGTCCTTCCTGTGCTGGGGGCTCCAGAACTGCACAAAGGGCTGCAGGTGGGGTGTGAGGAGAGCAGAGCAAAGGGGCAGAATCCCCTCCCTTGCCCTGCTGCCCACACTGCTCTTGCTGCAGCCCAGCACTCAGTTGCTGTCTGGGCTGCACTCACACTGCAGGCTCATGTTGAGCTTCAGACCCCATGCCTCCCTGGAGGTGTCTGAGAAACATGTGGACATGACACTTTGGGACCTGATT
The DNA here is from genome assembly GCA_013396675.1 of Eubucco bourcierii. Classification (NCBI taxonomy): domain Eukaryota; kingdom Metazoa; phylum Chordata; class Aves; order Piciformes; family Ramphastidae; genus Eubucco; species Eubucco bourcierii. The sequence continues at coordinate 155,625 of VWZE01007681.1, read as the reverse complement.
TAATGGCCATGGTGGTGTTAGGCTGACAAAAGGACTTGATGATCTTAGAGGTCTTTTCCAGCTGAAACAATTCTGTGATTCTCTGATTCAGTTTCTTACACCAGTCAATTATTTTTATGAGCAAAATCCTTATTTACATCTAACATAAAAATGAACAATTTTCTGTACTCGCTGGATTGTAAACATAATTTCACCTAAAAAATCTGTGTTTCAGAAGCACATTGGATACAGTTTTTACCTCCAGTTTTTATTGCCAGATATTAATATACTTCTTTTTGAAGATATGTGAAGATGGCTGTAAACCAGATGAATACCATAATAAATAATTGTACTTAATCAGTAATAGTAAAGCAATGGATGATTTAAATGTACACTTATGCTATACTGCATGTTGTCACATTTAAAGCACACATTAATGGTTAAAATCAATACCTTTTAGCCATTACAACTTTTAGAATCACTTGAAGCTGAATTGAGTAATGCTGGATATTATTTACATTTTCAGCAGGCATTTTTGCAGAGCTCTCTCAAGGTTTCTCTATTGGTATGCATCACTAACAGGGAGTGCAAAATGATGTAATTATACTGTAATTTGTAAGTAAACACGTGTTCAGTTTCAAAAACTTCAAATTATTTGCCCTTTCAAATTAATAGCATCTGTCAGATGCTGTGTTTTATAATCTACAAATTTATTAGGACAGTCTTGAGTTTCAAGAATCCTTCTGGGATTAACACTTGTGTGGGTTCTTAGAATCATAGAATCATAGAATGGGAAGGTTGGAAGGGACCTCAAGGATCATCCTGTTCCAACCCCCTGCCATAGGCAGGGACACCTCCCACTAGCACAGGTCACTCAAGGCTTTCTCCAACCTGGCCTTGAACACCTCCAGGGAGGGAGCAGCCACAACCTCCCTGGGCAACCTGTGCCAGTGCCTCACCACCCTCACTGTAAACAACTTCCTCCTGACATCCAGCCTAAATCTCCCCTCTGCCAGTTCAAACCCATTGCCCCTTGTCCTGTCATTGCAAGCCCTTGTCAATAGTCCCTCCCCAGCCTTCCTGTAGGCCCCCTGCAGATATTGGAAGGCTACTGTAAGGTTTCCTCAAAGCCTTCTCTTCTCTAGGCTTGTTCTTGTACATTCAGGTTCCAGTTTTGGAACGTTCCCTGGTTTTTAGGCTACTGCAGGATGAATTAGTACTTTAGAATGCAGATTCTGAGTTTGCACTGTAGACTTTTTGGGGAGAAAAAAGCAGCATTTTTTAACAGACTAATGCTGGTACAGTATATACTACTTATGTTTGGCTGCATGAAAAAGAGTAGGTTTTAAAAATTAAAAAAGAAATGATCACAAAGCAATTAATCCAGCCTGTTAACTTTTTTTAATGGAAAGATGTTACAAGAAGTGTAATAGTAACTCCACTTGTAAACTATCTCACAATTCTCCCTTCTCTATTAAATATTATTGCAATGTAAAATATTGTATGTTTCAGATTGGCAAGGGAACAATTTCAGAAAGAGCTAATAATTCCTGCAAATTGAGCAATAATAAAGCTCATGCTGATGGCTGAGACTCTTCTCCTAAAGTGGCAAATGAGCTGGTTAGGATTTCAGCTTTCCACGGGATTTTTCTTTACTGTTTTCTTCATGAAAATGCTTAATGAATCTGTGTAAATACCCAGCTTTAAGCTGGCATAATCATCTTTCTTTCAAACTCCTGTTTCACAAATACAGTGTTGACTAGCTGCAGAAAGAATATTACTCCAAATCAGAGAGGGTTTTTTGCTTAACTGAGAGTCCTGGAATCACAGGCTAGCTGATTCTTAATGCATTTACATACAAAGGACTATTTATTTTCCTGCAACAGTGAAGGAATTTCAAGTGTGTAAAACAAATATTCCTGCTACAATATTTTCTCCTTTATGAGTCTCTCCTTTGACTGGTGGCTTTAATTCTCAGTGGCTTATACGTCTCTTATTTTAATCTAGTTCCACAACCATACTTGTGTGTTGTTTGCCTGAGTAAGAGTTAAAGGTGATCTAAAGCACCGTGAAAACACCACAATGTAAGTTGCAGGGCATTTCTGTGTCTCACCACTGCCATCTTTTCTCATTCAACACTCACAAAATTTGTGCTTTCACTGGCCATAATTTTAAGCCAGTCAGCTCTGCATCCAAAAGGACCATGTGGCACGAGCTCAGTTCCTGGCAGTCCTTCTAAACTTCCAGATTCCCCTGCCGTATTACAACTGGTTGTAGGACAGAGATCACTGGTAAATTTACAACATCAAATTTATTTGGTCAGCACTAAATCACTGATCTGGGCCAAAATCATTTGTAATTGCCATACAGGTAAGTGACTGTGCATGTGCAAATACAAATCAGGTGCCTTAAAGACTGCTGAGCTATTTCACAATTTATTTATGGGGGATTGTTTTAGATATATGTCAGATAACTTAAGTGTAAGAAATCATGCTAGTGTTAGAAAATAATGAAATTCTGTTTGTTACAAGAAGATGCTATAGAATGCCTGCTGCAGTTAAACCTACAGTTTTTAACATAGATGGTCTTTATCTGGGAAAACACACGATAAGGAATACAATTCAAATAAATTAAAAGTTATTATTTTATCTAGGACCAAGCAGAAACCTAGAGCTAAAGGTAAATGACTTTTTATACTTAAGGGAATAATATTTTTAGCAATATTATTACCCTTGGAATTGCACCATTAAAACTTACTACATTGTATTAGAATTTTCTTTATGTTTCATTCTGCTAAGTATCATAGCTCGGGATCAATAAGCAGATAATAAACTTCATTTATTGCATTGAACAATTACAAATGTGATTTATGGAAGCTGGAACGTGATACTAATATGAAGTAACATTCTAAATCTCTGTCAGTAAGCTCCTTGTAGAGGTGGAGTAGTGCTGGAGTTATTGGACACTTCTGCTCCAAAGAAAGTGAAACAAATCATAGAATCATAGAATGGTAAGGTTGGAAGGGACCTCAAGCACCATCTAGTTCCACCCCCTGCCATAGGCAGGGACACCTTCCACTAGCACAGCTCACTCAAGGCCTCCTCCAACCTGACCTTCAACACCTCCAGGGAGGAATCAGCCACAACCTCCCTGGGCAACCTGTGCCAGTGTCTCACCACCCTCACTGCAAACAACTTCCTCCTAATATCCACTTTCAATCTCCCCTCTGCCACTTCAAACCCATTGCCCCTTGTCCTGGCTTTGCGAGGCCCTGTCAATAGTCCCACCCCAGCCTTCCTGTAGCCCCCTTCAGATCCTGGAAGGCTACTCTAAGGTGTCCTGGGAGCCTTCTCTTCTCCAGGCTGCAGAGCCCCAACTCTCTCAGCCTGTCCTCACAGCAGAGCTGCTGCAGCCCTCTGATCATCTTCATGGCCTCCTCTGGACCTGCTCCAACACTGCCCTGTCCTTCATATAATGGTTCTGACAGTTCCATGTCCTCCATATAATGCTTCATCTACACCTACAGCTTCCTTTACTTTTATGGATATATTGTGGATATTCATTATTCCTTTAGAAGTATGTAGAAATACACAACTCTGGCCATATTTTGATCTGTATGCTGAACTTTTTTAGCCAGTGCTATAGTGTCTGACAGGAGCTCTGCAGGAGGATGTAGGATAGCTCACAGCCTGAGGTCCAGCTGGATGTCCGAGTGTGTCATTCCAGACGTAGGTTTGGATTGCTCAGTAATTACCAACTGACTGTTTAATATTGTTAACTCTTTTTTTTTTTTTTTCATTGCAATTCATGTCCCACTTTTCAAAATTCTAAAAGCACAAATTGTGTGAGTNACCTTTTTTTCTTTTCTTTTTTTTTTTTTTAAAAAGAGAGAAAGAAAAAAAAAAAAAAAAAGAAAAAAAAAAAAGGTAACGAGCTCATTTCCATAGCATTGGATCTGTTTTCATGCTCACTGGTGATGGCTTCCAAAACTGAGTTTTACTGGCAAACAGGGTTCTGCTAGCATTGTCCTTCCAAATGCCTGGAGGAAATAATCCCAGGTTTCAAATGGAAAAATAAAAAATATGCTCAGTTCTGTGTGGGTTTCAGCTTTACTTTTGTTATGAGCTGCAATAGCTCACAGGAAATGTAGCTCTGGGAAAAAAAAATTTGATTTTTTTCTTTGTTAGCAATTTGAAGTCATTTTGTTCCTGCTCATTAGATGCTGCAGATTTAGGCAGTTGGGTTCCCCTTTGCTCTCTCTCAGAGAGGCAAAGAGACTTACTGTGATTTGTCAAATGCTGGCAACTCTGTGGCTGCAATCTGCCTTGGAACAGATCTCCAGTGGAAAGTTTTTTCTCTAATGATTTGCACTTCATTGTTGAGGCCTGTCTGTAAAGAATCAACTGCAAGGTTGTACAGATATGGCACCGACAGAGTCATAGAATCACAGAATGGCAGGGGTTGGAAGTGACCTCTAAAGACCATTGAGGCTAAGCCTAAGTAGGACCACTTAGGGCAGGTCACACAGGAACACATCCAGGTGGGTTTTGAAAGTATCCAGAGAAGGAGACTCCACAACCTGTCTGGGCAACCCGATCCAGTGCTCTGTCACCCTTAAAGGGAAGAAGTTTTTGCTCACGTTGAGGTGGAACTGCCTGTGTTCTAGTTTCTATCCACTGCCCTGCCTCTCTCCCTCTCCCCTGTTCTTCCACATTCCCTGGATGGCCAGTTCTTGTGTTTCATTTGAGCACAAACCCCAGCAGCTCCAAGCAGGTTCACCTGCTTTCCCAATAGGCTGGGAAACCTCCATCCATTGTTTCTGGACTTGCTGCTTTAGTGTCTGAATCCATTCGCCCTGTCAGTTTTGGAACAGTTATCCCCTTTTTATTTGCCAAAGTCATCTTTCATCTTCAGGTCCTATCATCAAGTACTGTTCTGGAAAGCCTATTTGAATACAGTGGATCCTGCTTCATCTGTTTACCACTGACCAGTGAATGCTACAAAGCTCTCTTTCTGTATGGGGTTTACTCCAGTCTTGTTCCTGAGTCAAACTGCCCTAGGGCCAGAGAGGATGACTGAACCTGATTCTGATTCTGCTCAGCTCTCAACAAATAACAAACTATCAAGGTGAGTACATAAAGCACACAATGGCATTCCTGGTTCCAGGAAATGATATATTTTTTTTTCTCTGCTGGCAATATTAGCCAAAGGTTGAGTGTATTTGTGAGCTTTTCATGCAAATATTCCTTTGTGCATATATTATGCTGGGAAAAGTTACATTTTCCTCCACTTTTTCTGGCTTTTCTGGTACAGTGGTAAAATACATATGTTGTGCCTGCACTGTAATTTGTGTCCCTGAAAACTCTGGCTTATAATTTTTGTAACACAGACAGCATTTTTACGGTTAAGTGCTGGATGTTGTGGCACACAGCACCCTGCAATTAAATGCAATATTTTACCAATCGTTTCCTGTTCATTAAGAGTGATTTTGGCATTCATTGGAAGTTATCTACAGTACAATCACAAAGATTTCACAGAATCACAGACACATGCAGGCTGGCAAAGCCCCTCGGGATCAGCAAGTCCAACCAGAACTCTTCTCTACAAGGTTCACCTTAAACCGTATCCCTAAGCACCACATCCAAACACCCTTAAACACATCCAGGCTGGGTGACTCCACCACCTCCCTGGGCAGCTCATGCCAGTCCCTGATAACTATCTCCATGAAAAACTTTTTCCAACCTAAACCTTCCCAGCCTCAGCTTGAGGCCATTCCCCCTTGTTCTGTCTCCATCTACCTGTGAGAAGAGCCCAGCAGCAGCCTCTCCCCAATGTCCCTTCAGGTAGTTGTAGACATGGAACTAAGGAGTTTAGGACTATACAGGCTTTAGTTCTCTCCCCAGGTCCAGAAGAAAATGAATGATAGAGGGAATGAAATAGGAGAAAGTACCTTGGATCTCTATCACTGCAGATGTCATGGATACCTTGTTGACCATATTGCAACATCTGAATATGTCAAATATTGTGCACAGAAAAAAATTAAATCTTATTTTCTTAGACCTAAACAGTTACCTCAGACACAAGAATTACCAATGTGTGATAACATCTGGCAAGTCATTTCTTCCCAATGTCTGCTGATAATTCATCCTGGAGATGAAAGCTGGAGTTAAAGGTACATTTTTGTGTAGTATATAAAATGAAAATGCAACTCCATTCATATTAAACTGAAGGGTGACATTTATCCAGCTGGACTTCTCCTTGTTTCTTGACACTGAATCTATTTGTTCCCTCATAGCTCCCTAGAAAGCTCTTGCTGCTACATATCCATAGCAGTAGGTTACATGTGCATGTCATCTAACTGATCAGTTCTTAGGCCAAAGATCATCTGAGGGCACCCACCACAGCTCCTTCCCGTACACAGGTTCCAACTGCATCTACCCTCTTACTCTTATGGGAGGGTAGTTGTTTGCCTGCTTGTGTGCACTGAGCTAAGATTTTGTGTTATTCTTTACTTAAATTGTTGTTATAATAGCAAAATACCAAGTTCTTCTCATGGAATCTGTGTAAAGACTTTGATGGACAAATCATCAGACCCACTTGTTCTTAAAGACCTCGGTGCTTGTTTACAGCACTTTGTCTCCTTTCTGTTGTAAGGATTTGTCTTTGTGAGCTGCATATCACAACTGTCTCCCAGGCCTCCTTAATGAGGCTAACACATGGGACACCTAATAATATAAACAGGCTCATTGTCAGACTTCCAGCAAAAGGAGGACTTTGGGTCCTAGAATCAGTCAGGGTTGGAAAGGATCACAAGGATCATCCAGTTCCAACTCCCCTACCATGGGCAGGGACACCTCACACTAGATCAGGTTGGCCACAGCCTCACCCAGCCTGGCCTTAAACACCTCCAGGGATGAGGCTCCCACCACTTCCCTGGGCAAGTCCTTCCAGGCTCTCACCACCCTCATGCTGAAAAACTTCTTCCTAACATCCAGTCTGAATCTCCTCATTTCTAGCTTGGTTCCATTCCCCCCAGTCCTATCCCTACCTGACAGCCTAAAAAGTCCCTCCCCAGCTTTCTTCCAGCCCCCCTTAAGATATAGGAAGGACACAACAAGAATCATAGAATCACAGGATTAACCAGGTTGGAAAAGACCCTTAGCATCATTGAGTTCAACCTATCACCTAAGTCTTCTAACTAACTAAACCATGGCACTAAGTGCCTCATCCAACCCCCTTTTAAACACCTAAAGGGCACCTTGGTGCCTTCTCCTCTGCACAGTCCCAACTCCCTCAGTTTCTCCTCGCAGCAGAGCAGCTCCAGCCCTCTGCTCATCCTTGTGGCCCTTCTCTGGACACCTTCCAGCACATCCATAGCCCTTTTGTCCCAGTGGGTCCAGAACTGGATGCAGTACTCCAGGTGGGATCTCACCAGTGTGGAGCAGAGGGGGAGGATCACTTCCCTTGCCCTGCTGCCCACACAGCTCTTGCTGCAGCCCAGGCTCTGGTTGGCTTTCTGGGCTGGCAGAGCACACCGATGGCTCATATTGAGCCGTTTACTGTTCTTGTCTTCAGTTAGGCGACCATGGGTAGACACAAGGACTTTCCCATGACTCTAACTGTCACTCAGTCTTTACACTGTACACAATGCCTCTGAATCTGGATGAACAATAAAACTCCTGCATTCTGAGTAGAGTCTGACAAATTCCTATACATCTATGACACACTAGAAGATCCTGATTCCATCCCTTGACCACGTCTGATGTGTGTTCAAATTGATAGCTTACATTGCAGTTCATACCATGTGACCCAATATGCAGAGGGCACACAAAGAGGAATTGAGGATAGTTCCCAGCTTTCTTGGTGTAGGTGTTACAGCATAATTGCCTAAATGATATAGAATTCACAGAACCACAGAAACATCCAGGTTAGAAAAACATTCAGGATCACCAAGTCCAGCCTAGAACCCTACTCTACAAGATTCAACTTAAACCATAGCCCTAAACACCACATCCAAACCACCCTTAAACACATCCAGGGTGGGTAGCTCCACCACCTCCCTGGGCAGCTCATTCCAGTATCTGAATGAATTAAACAGAGAGTATTTTTTTTAAGGAGCAAAAGACTTCCTCTAAGTAAAATTTACAAATCAATTGGTAATTTATTTGCAGTTGCTTTTCAGTTATAGAATTGAGGACAGATTAATGCCAGGCAGTGCCATGCATGGATGAATTGCAGTCATTTGCATTGCACTGAATCTAAGCTTCTAAAGTAGGGTTAACATTTGAGCTGACCACTGATCAGGATTTTTGCCTGCGTGCCAAACCTCTGTAAGATCAAATCAACACAGAGACTCATAACAAGGAATCGAGAAACTTGTATATAACATTTGAAAACAAAACAAAACCTGAAACAGGAGTAGCTGTGTGGTTGTTATGTGCTGCAAAACCTCTTTTCCCTGCATGCTGTGGCCGTTGCCATTCTTTTCAGGGGCAAAATGTATTCATGCTACACTGCCATGCCAAAAAAATCCTCCAAAGTATTAGCGTCCAAATTTTAGTTCCTAAATCAGTATGAAAAGAGAATTATCTTGACTTCTGTGTGTGAAAATTCCTGTATCTTCACTACAGTGCAGCCTTCCATACATTGTACCTACAGCTATAAAATGGAAATACAGAAATTAGACATTTGTAGTCAATAAAATAATTATTTTAGACTGCTATTATTTGCCAGAGAATGAGAATATAAAGGTGGAGTATATATATATATATATATATATATATATATATATATATATATAAAGAATAACAGTGTGTATGTTTAATTCATAGATACAATTTACTTATAGATAAAATAAGTTCAGTAGGGTTTAACTATTTTTGGGTATCATTTAATCATGTAAATCCTGAAAGTCTGCAGTATAAATTGTTAGGAGGAGAACCTTTTTGGTGGGAAAGATCAACAGTGACAGTCATTTAAGTCAAATCAAACCTTATTTTACCAGTGCAGGTATTGTTAAAGGGAATAAGGATTTTGTGACTGACTTTTTTAAAAATGACAAATTAGGAGCTTCTCTGGTAATGTGCAGTTCATGTGGTTTGTTTGATTTGGGTTTTTTTTTCTCCTCTCAAATGTGTTGGCAATAGTTATTTTCACTAAAAGCATTGCACCAGTGAAAGGAGTATCTGAAGCACTTTGACTATTAACTTGCTGTTTACTTATTGAGGCTATAGATATATGCAGAAAGACCCCAGAAATGTCTTCTGTTAGACACTTTAGCAGCTAAATAAGCAATTTCACAGCTGATTTAAAAATGCTGAATTCTTTTAAATGTGATTTTAATTATTTATCTTAGGGTCTAATAGAGTTGAATGCAACGTAACTATATATATTTTTTTTTTTCTTTAAAGTATTTTAAAACATTTTGATTTTGCCCAAACTGCAGCATCAGAATTGTAATATGCCACAAATATCCTCAAGTTGAGTAGTGCCTTAGAGCTGTCAATCACTCTGAAACAACTGGCAAACCTTCTTTGTTCTCTTTCTGCTGTATGAAAAACATATCCTAATGTGATCACTAATCATTCTCCTATGATGCCTTTTACTACCTGAAAATCCAAACTGGATCAGAGACATTTTATTTACTTACTAGGGGCATGCATTACTTAACAGGTGCTGATTTTATATGGTAAGGGTGGCCCAACCATGTACAAAGTCTATTGCTTTGTATCTGAGGCAGACATTGCCACAAAATAATTGGTTTACTGTCTCTCTTTTTTTTTTTTTTCTCCCCCCCATCCTCTGGTACATGCTTGCCAGTTCCTCTAATTATTTTATTTCTTTTCCTATGTCTTTTTAAAATCAAAAAAAGGTCTGTTGAATAATGTGTGAGATTTTCTAACAGCTAAATCTCCATTTGCAGTCAGTGTTGCAACTTTTCCCTCTCTGTTAGCTGCGAGTGTCAATATTTCCTTCTACAACAGCAGAAATTGCTGATTTCTAGCATATGGGCATGGAATGTCAGATACATTGTGGCTTAGCTGAGGCATTAAGGAAATCTCTCGGTGCTGCTGAATGCCACTGCTTGCCAGGGTCAAGGAAATGAAGGATGCAAATTTTGTGTTAGAGAAACAAAAGGAGGAGAATGTTTGGATTTTGTTAATATCTGAGGAAAAAAAAAAAAATCAGAAAGAGAGGAGGGAAAGCCCTAGCTCCCCACTAGCTCTCGTTTATTGCACATGCAATGCCAGGCTGCTATGGATTACAGCTGAGCCCACTGGAAATGTAAGTACAATCCAGGAGAGCTGCAGTGAAATAACAAAACATTACATGTTGTAAAGGAGGGGAACGCAGAATCTCTCAATGGAGAAAGGATTCTGAGAAATGCAAGCTAACTTTATGGGAGACAGAAAAGGATAAACTGGTTTTTAGGATGGTGCATTGGCACTTTAAAAAAACCCTTCCTACTAGACAAAGTCTAAATATACCCTACTAAGTTTGGCTCGTGCGGCAGTACTGAGTAGGAGCTACGACACAGAGTACATTGTTTAAAGACTACTTCAGGATGGTTTAAGAAGAGGATGATATAATCTAAATATGTGATAAAAAGAGATTACTGGTACATATAATATTCCTCACTGGCAGGCATTCCTATCATGTCATATCAAAGTCTAGCAAAACGTTGAAAGTTAGAAATGTTATCTAGCATTAGCAGGCATTTAAGGAACGTCACTTGAATATTTCTAGCATAAAAAAGTATTTCATGTGATGTAAATGAATGGTAATTTTCTGACTTTAAAAGAGAACTGTGCCAGTACATTTCAGCATTCTGGACCCAATTCTGCAAACATGGAGACGCTTTCAATTTGCTCTGCCTGCCTTCCCGCCTTAGATGGCTGCGATTGCAGCGAAATTAATCCATTTAAAAATCTGCGGCTTAAACTTAAGGATTTTCAGGTTGGGTTTTTTCTTCTTTTTTTTTTTCTTCCCCCTCTCCCTTTTTTTTTTTTTTTTTTTTTTTTTTTTTTTCTTAGAATATCAATAAGTTCCAATTGAAGAGCGGATTCTTTTGCAATTCAGGCATGTGCCGGCGATAACGGGCGAGTTGGCATGAAGAGAGGCAGAGATGGATTAATTATGCAGAGAACATGGAAATTCTGCTTATCATCGGCTAGCAAAGGAGCCCAGCTCACATAATCAGCAAACGAAGGGAGAGAAAAAAATAACAATGCAATGGCACCTTCCAGCCCATCATCAGGATTTTTTCTACCCCTTGTAATTAAAAAATAACATACACTTATAGCCCTATCTCCTGTGCAGGCAAGGAGTGGATGTCCACAAAATAATTGCACTGGGATATTAGAGCTGGGAAAAAGGGCTGTCCATTCCTACTATCCCTTACTCTCTCCCTCCCTCTCTCTCTCTCCTGGCCTCTCCTAGGCACTCTTTCTGTCTGCATTTGGAATCAGATGAATGTCTCAGGTGACAGTCTATCTCGGTGTCCATAAGTCCCAAACCTCGCCCTTATCAAGATTCAAGCAAACATATATGTGATAAATATTTGAAGTGCTGAAGCTGTGCAGTTTTATCCTGATCACCTATGAGCTATCTACAGAAAATCACTTTGATGAAAACCTTTCCAAACAGTATTTCTGAGTTACAAAACAGACTGGTTAGAATGATTTTTATTTTTGTTGTTGTTGTTGCTGGTACTATTTCACTGTTGCTCAAAGAAGGTGATGTTACCTGTAAAGTTGTGGGCGGTTTTGTTGGTTTTTGTTGTGGTTTTTTTTTATTATTTCAGGTGTTTGGTTTTTTTTAAATGCAAGGTGAAAAAAATAAAGAAAAGCCACAGATTTATTGTTTAGTTGGAATCATAGTTGTTTGAGAAAGTTGTTCATATTTGCAATAAAATAAAATCCATTTCTTGTGAAAAAAAAAAAAAAGAAAAAAGATAGATTGATGCTGCATTTGTTATTGTTCATTTTACTAATGGTGTATGTCATGCAAATTAAGATGCAGACAGTGTAGTTTACAATTTTGCTCCATAGGCAGATGATTTTACAAACCTGTTATGTTGCTTTTGCATCCATCTACTGTTCTGCCCGTTGCTCCATGTAAATCAGGCTCTCAGACTTTCTGAGCCCCAGTGTCCCTCCCTCCAGGCCTGCCGGTCAGCAAAGGAGACTGAACAGGCAAAATGAAGCCCAAAATGACAAAAATTATGTGAGTAGGAATTGGAGAGCAGTAGGCCAGGATTATAAAGCTGCCTGTCTCTGGAAATTTAATGTATTCATTGAGTTCCTCCAAAGCAGGGGACCAGCGTGGGGCGCAGTTTGCACACCAGTAAATGAACTCCTGGGGACTTTGATGATCACTGATGCTCTACTAAGTTTTTGTTTGTTGTCATTGTTTTTGGTTTTGTTTTTATTTTTTGTTTATTTGGTTGGGTGTTTTGTGTTGTTTCAAACAAAATTAATCTGCATTTTGGAAACAGCAGTGAGGCTGGGAAAGAAAAAAATCTGATTTCGCTGCAAAGTTACACATGACGAATTGGCAATACGTTTTCTTCAGTATCCTTAAGAAAAGAGAAGCATTTGCAAAACTGGCATCTTAAAGACAAGGTACTCCCAACTCTGCTCTGAGGCTTCATACTATAAATCCAGAATAAATCCTCTGAGCTCATTACATTATATAATCAAAGCAGTGTTGATGTGTATGTGCACGCAGTCACACATGGTTTCAAGGAAAGGTTCAACAGGGTGAAGCTGATGTTATTTGCTCCAGCACAACAAGACCATGTCTAAAGTCCTGTATTAAAATGGCCTTAAAGAGCTTTCTTTGTTTGTTTGAAGCGAAATTAGAGCAGACTAGCTCTTGGACACCATAGCTCTTCCTGCACCACAGGGTTACAGCTGTGCTGGGCGCACCCCTGGGAAACATTTCCATGCTGAGAAAGTTTCCCTGTACAATTCTTCTGATTCCCAGTTATGTTTCTAGTTAAGGTGCTGTCCAGGGCCATTTAGAGTTTGATATTCCTGCCTAATGGAAATGATCTGAGATTTTCAGCTGTTCAAGCCACAACAGTACTTTGGGAGCAGATGGACTCTGGGATTCAGTTCCAGTTCCCTAACCAGGAACTGTGTGAGCAGGACACAGCTAATGCCAACCTACTGGTAAGAATGCTTGTTTAGAGGTGAATGGAACAGAACAGAAAAGCCAAAAAAAAAAAAACAACCAAAAAAAACCCCAACAACTTTGAAATGATATGTCCATATTCACAGGAAAACATCAGAGGTACAGCTCCTAGATCTAAGTACTCTCTAGATTACCCAGGTATAGTCTGTACAGTAGACTGGAGCTAGCAATCAATTATGTCTTCATTACAGTGGTACAACTGATCACCTAACCAAGTAGAAGAAATCATGATCAGAATCTAATCCAGTTGCCAACACTGTCCTTCAGCCTATAAACAGATCTTCATAGCCAGGCAAAGATTCGCGCAGAGCTCTAGCTACGAGTTCACTTGGTGAGTTTGATCTTTGACATTTCCTGATACTAAGCAGGTTTCTGTTGCTCTGCTGTGCCAGAAACTTTGCAAAGAGCCCATACTTCTATAATCTTTTACATTTCCTGAAAACAAGTTTCAACATCTTTCACAATAGGAGGCAGATAATAGAATTCTCAGTAACCGTAACAGTAAATGGATTTGTAATCTACCCATGATTACAATTATTTTCATCGCGAAGCAGAATTCTCATTATTGTTGCCATTTTAATATTATCAACTATAAAGTGTCTCAGTGATTGATACTATAGACAGCAAAACCCTATATTATGGTAATTAAATCTAAAATGAATCAGCCATTCTTATATGTCTTAGGATAGCACCTGATTATTAAAAACAATTATATTCTGGTGTCACATAATGGGACACATTAAAGAGCACGCTGGTGTGAGAAGCGCTCAGGGTCAAAAAGTTGAGCCACAGGCAAAAACAAAAACAAAAAAGGAAAAAGAATAAAGTGTGTTATCTCTAGTTGTAAATAAAGAGGATTGTGAGGAATTTCAGTCTCATCTTTTCCTAAGTTCTAAAATCTTTGTTCAAGTCTGAGAGGAGAAGAACAAACAGATAGGCATCTCCTGGTTCGTGGCGTTTGCATGAGCGTGTGCTTGGGCAGGTATGTAAAAGAGGAACAACCCAAACCCCATTTGCCTTTAATTGCATTGGTACTGTCTTTGAAGGAAACCAAGCATGAGGACAAAGCTAAACCAACTAAATGTGAGGACAAAGCTAAACCAACTAAATGTGAGGACAAAGCTAAACCAACTAAATGTGAGGACAAAGCTAAAC
>VWZE01007681.1:124094-141248 GCA_013396675.1 Eubucco bourcierii | reverse complement strand
AAAAAAAAAAAAAAAAAAGCCAGTTTCCCCTCCCGAAAGATTTAGAGTGGCAGGCTAGTGAGGTCTTAAATTCAGGCTAGCTTGTGGATTAGCAGCTCTTCAAAGCAGATGTCAATATCTGGAAATGCTAAACTCGGCAAAAATATTCTAAAAAAAAATATTTGCTCACCCTTTCCATATAAGAAGATTTCATAGGGACAGGAGCTTCTCAACCAGAAGAGCGTTTATACCTTTTATCCCCTTAATCTTCAGCTGTTTTCAGTGCATTTTACCACTGCTTGCTCTTACAAGCCTACTTTTTTTTTTTTTTCCCCCCCTTGTTTTGGTGAAATTTCAGTACAAAAAAAAACCCCAAACCAAACAAAAATTCTTTAGTGCCTTCGTTCATGTGCAGATTTCACCAGGCTTGCAAAAGCACACCTGTTGTGCTGTCTGGATTTCCTTTTCTGATCATAGGCTTCTGACAAAGAGGGGGGAAAAGAAAGATTTTTATCAAACACTCTTCACCGGACAATGAATTTTCTTCACCATTTGAATGTATCTGTGGAATGCCTGAGTGATTCATTACAGCAGATTCTGAAGTATGACAATGGGCCGCAGAAATGACTGATGGTATCTTTTTCCTGATTTCATTTCCCTGATCCTCTTCATCCCTTGGCCTGTGTACCTCGATTAATTAGAAACCAGGGATTTTCACTCATCAGCTGATGGGTTTCATGCTCCACTCTGTCACAAATCTGCTGCTTGCACTATCTCTCTTACAGCTGGTGGCTGCTTTAAAAACTTTCTTTTTTCTTCTTCTTTTTATTTTTTTTCTCCCCTTTTTTGAAGCGGCGCTTTGTGACTACAGGTTTAGGCCTTTTTAAGATTCAGACATATTTTTAAAAAGAGATTAAAAATTAAAGTAAAGAAGATTCAAAATCTCTGATTAAGTTAATCCCTATCCAAATGATACTTGTCCAAAAATGAACTTTTTGAAGAGATAATAATGTAAATGTTTCATAGCTCTCAGCTTTCCAAGTTCTTTTTTCGAGATATAATAATTGAAGTATTATGCAAAGGATGAAAGTATATAAATATGATTTTTTGGTGAAAAAAAGGCCCATATGCTCACTTCACATGCATTTGAGTCCTGCCTATACTATATTGTTAAGCCAATTGCATTTCAGATTTCGCTTGTATGAGGCACCTTATAATAGGATCCTGCAATAAATCATTGAACTATTATTGTTTCTGGAGGAAATATTTCATAATTGAAAATATGCTGCCCCTTAGGGTATATACCAAATTAAAATCACATGGTGATATAATCCCTAAGGAAACAAACCATAATTAAATAGTATTTAAAATGCAGAATATTTTGCAATAAAAATCCCCCTCAGAAACTTAAAATAATGTGTGAATCACAGACAACAAACATATCAATTATGTCTACCATAGAAAATGTAACCACTGCTAGTTTACTTTCTTATCATTATACATACCCTCCCAGAATTGTTTAATTTAATTTCTTCATTTAATATATTGTCAGTATTAAAACAGGAACCTTCTTTTTCTCTTCCTTCTTTTTCTTTTTCTTTTTCCTTTTTCTTTTTCTTTTTCTTTTTCTTTTTCTTTTTCTTTTTCTTTTTCTTTTTCTTTTTCTTTTTCTTTTTCTTTTTCTTTTTCTTTTTCTTTTTCTTTTTCTTTTTCTTTTTCTTTTTCTTTTTCTTTTTCTTTTTCTTTTTCTTTTTCTTTTTCTTTTTCTTTTTCTTTTTCTTTTTCTTTTTCTTTTTCTTTTTCTTTTTCTTTTTCTTTTTCTTTTTCTTTTTCTTTTTCTTTTTCTTTTTCTTTTTCTTTTTCTTTTTCTTTTTCTTTTTCTTTTTCTTTTTCTCTTTCTTTTTCTTTGTTTTTTTTTCTTTCTTTTTTTTTTTTTCCCCACTTCTTTTCCTTTTTTGTGTGAGCAAGGATCAGAAGCAGTACAGCCTTTCTGGATTGTCAGACTTCCTGCCATATGTTACTGAGAGGGGCAATGCAGAGCCATAGACAACCATTTCTTTTGTTTCCCATGGATTAACATAGATCAAGTCTACAACATGGTTAATTTTAATTATGATTCTTTGAGCCTCTCTGCTATTGATCGATGGCCTAGGTGTGTAAGTAGACACACACAACCCATAAAGCAGTCTTCTGCCAGGTAAGAATTTACTCAAGCAAAGATATTTTGTTTACTCCTTTCCTCAGTTTTCATTTTGTCTCAGAATAAACAAGTGTGTCTGTGGTGCAAGAGGAGGAAGGAGCAAATAGAAAATCAACAATTCTGTGCAATTAAATATTAACTTTTAAACTGATTACCTTAATCCTCTAATTTTGATACTTCACCCCTAACCAGTTTTGCTCATCAATAATAGGGTGACTTTGTAAGGCAGCCCCTGTAAGCTAGGTTAGCGTACAGAGAGCCCTTGCTATGTTGCAGCAACCCACAGCAGAGGGTCACTTGTACAGTGCCCAGGTGCACAACTGCACTTGCTGTGTATCAGGACTAGTTCCTGGGAGACCTTTCTGAGCTACCTTCTCAAATATTACTTCTTGACATAATATTGTATATAAATAGAAGGGCTACACTTTGGATTTCCAGAAACTGCTTTCTGTGTTTCAGGCATAGTGTTTTAGTCTCCAACTCTAGAAAAATGTAGACACTGCCAGTTGATGCCTTTGTCCTTTATGGCACTTCAGCCAGGATGTCTTTGCTCTGGGGTATATGGGTTAAATTATAGAATCATAGAATGGCAAGGTTGGAAGGGACCTCAAAGATCATCCAGTTCCAACCCCCTGCCATAGGCAGGGACACCTCCCACTAGCACAGGTCACTCAAGGCCTCCTCCAACCTGGCTTTGAACACCTCCAGGGAGGAAGCAGCCACAACCTCCCTGGGCAACCTGTGCCAGTGTCTCACCACCCTCACTGCAAACAACTTCCTCCTAATATCCACTTTCCATCTCCCCTCCACCACTTCAAACCCATTGCCCCTTGTCCTGTCATTGCAAGCCCTTGTCAATAGTCCCTCCCCAGCCTTCCTGTAGCCCCCTTCAGATCCTGGAAGGCTACTCTAAGGTCTCCTATAAGGTCCTTATTTATATAGTGTATTTTGGTATGCTGCAACCATTTAACTGCAAGCACCTGTATGTACTAAGGGCTCCAGATTTCAGTCAATACAGGAAAAGTTAGGAGCCTTTAAAAGATGCTTGAGAGCTCTAAAAACAGCTGTGTGGAGTTACCAAAAAAAAATGTGGATATTCCTCCTCCTCGCTCCTAGTGATGAGCACAGTGAGGTTCTGATCTTGATGCTGCCTTTATGGAATGAGACAATGATAATATGAAAAAAGCTATAATAATTTTAGCTGTCACTTGAGTCCTGAATAATTCTGTGTATTACAGAAGAAGACCTTTAAGAAACAATCTGTGAAACGGAACATTTATTTTGTGGAATTGAACCCTGATGAACTGAAATCCCATTATCATTTCATTTGTTCCCTGAGATTCATTGCTCTGCAGATTTCCAAAGAACAGCACTAAATCTGTACATCTCTCAGCCCAAGCTTACCAGTCATCATCAACACTATCTTTGTATTTGAAAATTAATAAGTTAATTAAAAAGCAAGGATGGATAAGAATTTGAATTTCTGATCAACAAAGTTTTCAAAGTTTCTAGCACTATCAGAGTTAGCAAGAAAAAAAAACACCATGCCAAACAATTTTACCTGTTTATTAAGAAACAGAGCTTCCTTAAGGTAGGCAACACCTACTTGCTTTTATACAGAGATGTTATTATCTCTTTTTCTCTGATCTCAGAAAGACATTATCAACAGCTCCTTTCCCAGGTTGCCTAATTCTGAGATTGCAGTTGAATAAAAATGTGAACAAAGGAGCTTTTTCTCTGACTAGGGCAGCATTTTGAAAGGTTCCCCAAAGGCAGTCAAAGGCTGAAGTGAAAGCACAGCAAAGTGAAGTGACCTGATGAGGGTAACACAGCAGACTGGAAATGGGAGAGAAGTACATTGGCTTCCTAATGTGGCTTTTTACCTTTGTCCTTGATGAAGACACATGCCCTAAACCCAAATACTCTCCTAGGTACCCTAAACCTAATCAACTTGAAAATCTTGCAAGCAATATCCTTCACTGCAGTGCCAAGATAGAAACAAACTCCCCCAAATTAGCACATCCGTGGATGCTTCTGTTCTGCTCATTTACTCTAAAGAAGTGGGATCTGTTCTGCTTTACCTGACACAGTTAGGCAGAGAGATGGGGCTCTGTTACCCTTGTGTGCAAGCCCACTGCCAAGAGGAAAGTCTTAAGTCACTATTTGCCTAGTTAGATCCATAACCAAAAGAGATTCAATATCCAAATCTCTCCTACCATTGACTTTTCTGCTCAGCAGGGAATTCAAGCTGATCTGTGCCACACTGGTTCTAAGCAGAAACATGAAGAAAGCCATTTCAAATGCCTCTGTGTAGAAGTGACATTGGGCAGAATTGTAGGGAAATCAAGATTCATAACGGCGAAGGCAACGAAATTGCATCCAGGTAAATGCACCATTTTGGGACCAGTTCAAACTCGTGATATACTGATATATATATGTATATATTTATTTTTTTAAACACAGAATTAGATGAATTGTTCATTTTAAAATCAGAAACAGTAAAATCTTAGAAATTCCAAAGATCAACAATATTCATCTCAGAAGAGAAATCTCTATCACAGTCCTGGTTTGTTATCGTTGCTGAGTGGATGCAAAAGAAAGGACTTCACTTCTGAAAGGAGTCCACTGGGAAAGCAAGGCAAATCTTCCCTGCACCCAGCGTTGTAAAGCTTAAGGACTTCCTGAGCTCTTTCCTTGTGCTTAACAATTCTAGGAGAATGTCCTCTTCAACAAATGTGCCTAATTGCTTTATTTTTATATTTTTTTTTTAGCTCACTGCTGCCAAGCCTGGGCTCATCCAGACTGCACAAATCACTGGGTGAACTGCGTGAAGAAGAACTTTCTTCTGTGTAAAAATGTGCATGGATTTAAATGGATAAGGATTCTTGTGCTACAAGGATAGTGAAAATGCACTCCCCATCCACTTTCATGATTTTTTAGACATTAATTTATGTTTCCCTAAAATCATCCTTTCTCCCAGCTGGAAGGTAATTTTCTGATTAGTCTTCTGTCCTAAAAAACTCACTGGGAATTACCCCACCCCACCCCCCCATTTTCCTCTACTTTTTTCTAGTTCTGTTGTCCAATTTTTTCGAATTGGAGTAGTAGGCATTGTTTAAGATGTAAGAGTACTCTCTGCCTATGCAGGGGCACAATATTTTTTGCTTGGCTTCTTATTCCTTTGCTAATATTTTTTAACTTTCATTTTATTTTTTGATTGTTGCTAAGGGTAAAGATGAAATTTTCATGTAACTGCTGTAACTCTTTTCTGTCTAATGGTAATGGCTAATTTGTAGCCTATCACTTGTTACTTATATTGTTAGAGATCTTCCCACCACCACTTCCCCTCATTTATGTAGCCATGTGTTATTCAGTAGGAATTTCATCTGCCAGTTTATTTCACAGCCACAGTGTTGTGACATCCTCTACGAGTCTTGTCAATCAGTTTTCATTTTAACTAACCTAAATAATTTGCCACCATGAGTTGAATAGCAAAGCCTCTCCCACTTTGCTGATAAACACCCTAAATGTTATTATTTCTGTGCAGGTTTGTAGGAAACTCCTCTGCTAACTTCTTTACACTGTAAAAATGAACCATTCATTTAGGCTACTTTTTTAATGAGAACCTAGATTTGTACAAATCCTTTGTTGGAAGATTTCTTTTTTAAAAAGCTTTCTAGAGTTCCAGGCATGCTAAGAGAATTTGATCACTTTCATCTACTCCTTAGCTAACTCCACTGAAGGACTTTCCTACAGTTTTTAGTGAGACATGACTTCTTTCTGTAAATTTTAGATTAACATTTCCAAGTTATACCTAATAATAATGATTTTGTTGGAAGAATTCTTTTTTTTTTTTTTTAAAAAAGCTTTCTAGAGTTGAGTTCCAGGTATGCTAAGAGAATTTGGTCACTTACACCTGTTCCTTAGCTAACTCCACTGAATCATAGAATCATTTCCAGAAACTGTAGGTTTCTGTGTTTTGGGCATGCTGCTTTAGTCTCCAGCTCTAGAAAAATGTAGACACTGTCAGCTTATGGCTTTGTCCTTTATGGCCCTTCAGCCAGGACATCTTTGCTCTGGGGGATATGGATTCAATTAAAGAATCATAGAATCATAGAATGGTAAGGTTGGAAGGGACCTCAAGGATCATCCAGTTCCAACCCCCTGCCATAGGCAGGGACACCTCCCACTAGTACAGGTCATTCAAGACCTCCTCCAACCTGGCCTTGAACACCTCCAGGGAGGGAGCAGCCTGTGCCAGTCCTGAAGAACTTTCCTACTTTTTTTAGTGAGACATGACTTCTTTCTTTAAATTGACATTTCCAAATTATAACTAATAATGATTTTCTTCATGGTAATAAAGAAACATCTTAAGAACATTATAATAATCTCGTGTGGCCATATTGAACTACAGTTTTCCACCAGCTGCCTCAAAATGGATGACAGCTACTAGTTTGAGAATCTGTACTGGTGGGAGGTGTCCCTGCCTATGACAGGGGATTGGAACTAGATGATCTTTGAGGTCCCTTCCAGCCTTACCATTCTATGATTCTATGAACTTCTTTAAGGTCTTCTTTTCAAATAAATATCATGCCCAAAACCTTTTTTCCTCTGATATGAATGGCAGGCTCTATACAATAAGTAATTAATGATGTGCTAATGATATATTTCATGTTTGGATCCATTCTGAACTTTTGAATAATAGCTTTCTATTATTAATTTTACTGATTTGCTCTGATTTCTAAAAGATCATCTTGACTGTGTGGAGAAAGCTTCTGTGAAGCAGAGGCAAGCAACCCAAACTTTTTCCTGAGCTGTTGTTGAAGGGTTTGAATGACTAAGCAGAAAAGCTAACTACCCAGGGAACTAGCAGGCTCCTAAATATCATTCCCTCTGAAGGAGCTAGTTAATAGTGCCATAGCTTCATAGAGTATGCAACCTGTGGTGCAGCACACATTTGCTGTATGACTTAGGCTGATGCATTGGCTGGTTACAGTCCTTCAAGGCAGGCAGATTTCAGGCTGGAACGGTTTTTCAGGTGAAAAATTGTCCCCAGTATACACAATGCAGACAATTTCACAGAGTGACATTCAACTTTAGAGGCAGGAGAAGTTGATGTACAAAAGAGTGGAAAATTAATCGTGGGAAATTATGAACTGCTCATTCTTTTATTGATTCGTTTTGTGTGCAGTGTGAAAAGTTACAGCCTGGTTTTCCTTCTGGCCAGAGAACCTGGATGATCAGCTCATCAGCTAAGCAGCTCATCTTCAGCTTTCCCCTTTTCATCTCTTAAAGCAAGAATAAACTTAGCCATAAATGTGAATGTGACATCTGAACCCTGATTTATTTTAATTTCTTGCATTAGTCCTTTCTTCTGGTACTCTCTGCACATTTAGCCAGAAAAGAAAAAAAAAAACAAACCAACCAACCCAAAACAATTAAATTCAGATTTAACAAAAAAAGTTATTTTATAACTGAAATTAAGGAAGAGAATATTTCCAGATTATTGTAAAGTGTCTTTTGAAATAACTAATTTAAATTGTCTTCTTTCAACCACAGATTCCAGCATTGCTTTCCCACATCTGTTAATACAAGGAAGTCAGCATCTTGGGTAGCATCATAAAAATTTCCCAGCATTTTTCTACTGTTGTGATTTATACTATAAGCCATAAGAGTATGAAATGCCCTAATGCATTATACTGCAGTAAATATAACATTTCAACAATACTTGGGCTTCAATCTACTACAATTATTTTTGAGTCAAGTAGTCTAATCACTAAGTGTCACACTGAAAGCATTTCCTTATAAGTAAGTACTGTTACTTCTCTTAATATCACTCCTGCCACTACACAGGAAGAAAATGTGACAGAAATGGTTCCTGACTGCTAGCCCAGGATATAGTTTTCTAACCCCTAGAAATGTTATGAAGTAGGAGAAGAGCTGATCACAGCTCTTCCCTCATTTACATGGTATTGTGCAAATGAGGCCTGCTTTCCTTCTGAATTCCTGGGCATGCTACAAAGAGATGCTCAGAGATGCAGTGGCTCATGTCTTAGGCCTGTCACAACAGCTAGGGGCCAGCTGCGTCCACCAGAACTTACGTACACCAGACTTGCATCCTACTAAGCTGCACTGGGATTTCAGTGGTGTCAAAGCAAAGAAGACACCCAAAATGAAAGCTGGAATTCTGGAATTTCAATGCACACTACATTAAGGGAGCTTTTTTTATGGTCACCTGCCAGTTTTGTACTGCCATGTGCAGCCACTAACATTACAGGGGTCACAAATGAGTCTCTTGGGAGAGTTTATTGTGATGAGCAGAAAACAGGCACATCTAGTTTTGAATTGCATTCTATTTAGAGAAAATACAGTTCCTGTTCAGGAAGGTAAATGTGGTAGTACCAAAATACAAAAATCAGTTTATTTCCCTCCTCCTTCCCCAAAAAAAAATTAATTAAATTTCTTAAGGATTTCTGAATCAATTTTTAACATCTGGATGGTCTTAAATCTGCTTTGCCACTCAAATAGTCTCAGTTTCAAAGGAAAAGAAATGTGACTGAGATTCACCACTAGATGACAGATGGATTCTCTTGTACTGCCTGGGACACTGGGTTGCAGGTGACACCTGATATGTGATAATAAAAGAGCACCCATCAAGTAATCAGCCCCTGGCCTTTCTTTCAGTGATGTCATGAGAGTGCAGGTGGCTTACCTCTGGATCCTGGTGCTTCAGAGCAAAATGGTGTGCATTGTTAGGGGCTTACTAAGAAAACTTTTATCTCCCCATCTGTGTGGTCTCTCCTGTGATAGTTTTGGAGTGAAGCCATCGTCACTATTCTGCCTGCTTAGCTGAAAGTTAGGAGCAGTTGTCTGCAGGGCTGTTTGTCCTACACTGTCATGTAAAGGCTGTCTTTTGGGGCTTGTTGTTGATATCAATACTGGAATGTGTCCTGGATCATGATTAAGACAATATAAGGGAAGAAAATTAATTCCACTGTGCAGTTCAGCTCTCCAATAGAGGTGAAGCCAATTTTCAAACTAAAATCTGAGCACTCTAAAGACCACAAAGAAAACCTTTTCCTCTGCCCAGTACTGTCATGGTTTGAAGGAGTAACTAAGTTTTAATCTACTAGTGGACATTTTTGGAGCTGTTTGTTGAGTTTTTAATTTAAAATCCACCATTCACATTGGCAGTCTAACTAGCAGTTAAGAGGGTACTATGGAAGTGTAGTATCTCCCCTATAACATCCCTAAATGCAAGTTGGTTGTGGTTTGCAGCTGTTTTTCTCAGTCACTCCTGGAAAAGCCCATAAGAGAACTCAAATCCTATATCAAAGGGGTCATTGCCTCAAAGCGTGAGGCCCCGAATTCAAGGGCGTGAGTAACCTGCAGAGTTTTTGTGACTCTTGGTTATGACCAAAGATTGATCTGTTAGTGAAATCACACCACAGGACAGTAGAGAGACAGCACATTCACCAGGGTGCCACACTTGCAAGGCCGTACCCCCAAAGCTTCCTCTTGCCTCAGAGACCCTTTCTGAATAAAGCCCCTGTTGAAAAACAGCAAACCCATTGTCAGGAACACAGCTAAGCCGCTCTCATCTCTGTGAAGGGATTAGTGGAATTGCTTTGATTATTCAGACCGAGGAAAAGGTGGGCCCACCATCAGGATTGCACTGCTAGTCCACCCTCCACAACATCTTCAAAGAGCCCAGAATAGCATGGCCCTCACTTAATGCATAGTGCACAATACCGCTGTGATGGACTAAAGCAGGCTGTGTAAAAGGAGTTTTGCAGCCAGTGCCTTTCTGACGGGATACACTCTGGGAATGAGCAGCTTCCCCTAGGACAGGCACATCTAGAGCTAACAAAAGCAACAGTAAACATCTGATAGCTGCACCTGTGGTATAGACTCAATTAAACATCCACCAAGAGGGGCTTGAAGGGTGATGGTAGCTCAGTCCTGTGGCAGCCCCGTTAGGAATGTGTTGCCCAGCTGCCTGAGATGGTAAGTCATGGCTTCATTGCTGGCAATCACAGAATCATAGAATCATAGAAATACAGAATCAAAGAATCATAGAATCATAGCATCATAGAATCATAGACTTATAGAATCATAGCATCATAGGATCATAGGATCATAGAAATATAGAATCAAAAATCATAGAATCATAGCATCATAGAATCATAGACTTATAGAATCATAGCATCATAGGATCATAGGATCATAGAATCATCTAGCAGCCCCACCACTGTTTTGGTGTAAATGACACTAAAGTCCAGACTTCTCTATGACAGAAGGCAGAGATGATACTTTCATTACCTTTCATCTCATCTCTTCCATGTCTTGGTTCGTTATTATTTTCTGTGCAGTCCATATGTAAGTACATTGCACAGAACTCAGAACTGGTCTCATCATAGAATCATAGAATCAAGCAGGTTGGAAGAGACCTCCAAGCTCACCCAGCCCAACCTAGCACCCAGCCCTAGCCAATCAACCAGACCATGGCACTAAGTGCTCCGTTCAGGCTTTTCTTGAACACCTCCAGGGACAGCAACTCCACCACCTTCCTGGGCAGCCCATTCCAATGCCAATCACTCTCTCTGGCAACAACTTCATCCTAATATTCAGCCTAGACCTCTGCTAGCACAATTGAGGCTGTGTCCCCTTGTTCTGCCCCTGGGTGCCTGGAGAAGAGCCCAACCCCACCTGGCTACAATCTCCCTTCAGGTAGCTACAGAGAGCAATGAGGTCTGCCCTGAACCTCCTCTTCTGCAGGCTGCACACCCCCAGCTCCCTCAGCCTCTCCTCACAGGGTTGTGCTCCAGGACCCTCCCCAGCCTTGGTGCTCTTCTCTGGACTCTCTTGAATTGAGTGGCCCAGAACTGGACACAGCACTCCAGGTGTGGCCTGAGCAGTGCTGAGCACAGGGGCACAATAACCTCCCTTGTCCTTCTGGCCACACTGCTCCTGATCCAGGCCAGGATGCCATTGGCTTTCCTGCCCACCTGGGCACACTGCTGGCTCATGTTCAGCTACTCTCTACCAGCAACCCCAGGTNGCCTCATCTTCAGCTACTCTCTACCAGCACCCCCAGGTCCCTCTCTGCCTGACTGCTCTCCAGCCACTCTGTCCCCAGCCTGCAGCACTGCTTGGGGTTGTTGTGGTCAAAGTGTAGAACCCTGCACTTAGCCTTGTTCAATCTCATCCCATTGGCCTCTGCCCACCCATCCAGCCTGACCAGGTCCCTCTGCAGAGCCTCCTACCCTCCAACAGCTCCACACCAGCTCCTAACTTCGTGCCATCTGCAGACTCACTGATGTTGTACTCAAACCCCTGGTCCAGATCATCAATAAAGATATTGAACAGGATTGGGCCCAGCACTGATCCCTGGGGCATACCACTGGTGCCAGCTGCCAACTGGATGTGGCACCATTCACCACCATTCCCTGGGCTCAGCCCTCCAGCCAGACCCATATCAGATAGAAAAATCTGCATTGGAGGAGCTGGAAAGGGATCCCTTTGGAAAATACACCTCGGAGGAAGATACATGACCATTGTCATGAGTCCAAATAAAAGCAAATAGCAAACCTCAACTCCATGTGCAGATCAGTTCAGCAGACAGGTATTATTTCTTACTCTAAAGTACAGAGAAAAATTGTCCCTAAGTTGATCATAGAATCATAGAATGGTAAGGTTGGAAGGGACCTCAAGGATCATCCTGTTCCAACCCCGTGCCATAGGCAGGGACACCTCCCACTAGCACAGGTCACTCAAGGCCTCCTCCAACCTGGCCTTGAACACCTCCAGGCAGGGAGCAGCCACAACCTGCCTGGGCAACCTGTGCCAGTGTCTCACCACCCTCACTGCAAACAATTTCCTTCTAACACCCACTTTCAATCTCCCCTCTGCCACTTCAAACCCATTGCCCCTTGTCCTGTCATTGCAAGACCTTGTAAATAATCCCTCCCCAACCTTCCTGTAGGCCCTCTTCAGGTACTGGAAGGCTATTAAAAAGTCTCCTCAAAGCCTTCTCTTCTCCAGGCTCTTCTCCCAGGACCTGTTTCCAAAACCTAGTACCTCATTTTCTCCACCTTATGTTACTATGAAGCACTTGTTAGCATTTTGCTTTCAGAGCTTGTATGTTGCTGTTGGAGTAGGACATCGTTTCTCCTTTGGGTCTCTTCTTTGCTATTGCTCTGCCTGCAATTGGCACTTAAAGCTTCTCATACATAGAATATACCTTTATGAATGTGCCTCTTCCATTTTCACCTTCTCTAAGCTCAGTTTCAATAAATGCTACAAGAAGCCATCATCTTTGTTCTAACACCTTGAATGTCTTAATCTGGTAGGGTTTTTTGCACTGCTCTTTTGCTTTTATACCTCACTGACATGAAACTCCTTGTCCTTTCTCTCAGAAACACAGCTTTTATCTAAACAGATTCCTTTATCCCTCCCACATCCTGGCAGCAGTCGAGCTGAACACAGTTTTCCCATCCACAAAAGTCTTGATATTTAGAAACATTCCTGTTTTCCATCCAAGCCCCTTCAAACAAACAAGCCAGACAGTGCTTCATCCATTGCAGAACGGGCAATAGACCAGTGATTCATGAGCTTTCCTGGGATCCAGGAGGAATTTGATTTTCTGCTCTGCTTTAGTCAGAGTTGAACTGCTGGTCTTTTGCAGCTGAGGAGGTAGCCACTTGATACTTCACCGTACAAGAGAGGTGTTCAGCCAGAAATTCCCTTCTTGTCTGCTGGGTATGGCTGTGCAAACACATTTTTGACAAATTAACTCTTCATGGAGAGAGCCAGAATTAGGGAATGAAAAGCTTGCAGTTGCTGGAATCCTGACTTTATTTTCTATGACTGATGGACTCCAGCTTTGCTGGCCAGCAGGTTGGATTTGGTCTCTTCCCTTTCTAGCCTGTCCTAGATGCTGCTGGTGGCAGTCAACCTTATCTTTCTCAACACTTTCCTAATACAAAGTATTCCTCCTCTTCTTCAGACTTGGCTTCCTTCAGACAGCTATCTCCTTTTCCAATTTCCAGCAATAAATAAATATATAATTGAGTAAACACACTCTAACTCTGTTCACAGAAAGCTAGGAAGATCTGCAGCCTTGTCTGGGAAAGTTAGCACATTCAGAAGAGCCAGGGTCCTGCTGTTTGTGTCACTGCTACAGAGAGGAGAGGGGAGAAAACAGAGGAGTAGGTTGGAGAAGCATCTCATTGGTCATAGCCAGCTTGCAGAGAGTGGTTTTACTTCTCTGGCTGTAGGGAGCCTTATAAAGGATATGTTTGGAGCAGATATTTACAGTCTTTCTTACCAAGAATCAGGCAAAGATATTCTCCCACAAGCACATGGAGGACTTTGAAAACCATGTTTTGCCAACGTTCAATACAACAGCGTGCCCACGTTTTAATTGGTCCTAGTTAAAATGTTCAGCCTGCCTTCCCCTGTCTGTACTTTGACCATGTTTAATGGGGTCATGATAATCAGATTTTGACCAATTCCTGCCTTCAAAGTACTGAAATAGTAGTATTTTAGCAAATAAACACATCTATGGAAGGATTGACTTAGATCTTGTTTCTCTGGTTCCCTGAAGAGCAAGGTAAAATATTGTTCATGTACATTCTAGCCCACTACAGCAAATGTTGTTTTCATAAATACTTGCACAAAATAAAAAATGATTTGGGGATGTTTTCATATCAAGGTTTTTCTTCCTGTATACTTTCTTCAAGTGTCTTTTTATTACCATGAACATCTCATAAAACATATTTTAATGTTCCACCCTCAACAATTGCAGGTATTTATTTTCTAGGAGCTTTCACCAGAGAAGCTCTGCATCTACAATTTCACACATCCTATCAGAGAGCAAGAAACAATTTCATGAGTCTCCACTGACCTATAATATGTAGCAAAATAACTGAAATAAGAAATGACAGAGAAATAAAAATTTGGGGGGCCCCTCCAGAAAAAAAAATAAATTGAGTGAACAATTTCAAATACACTATAGAAAAATAAAACTATTCTCAACTAACAAGGGGAAGGGCAATAAAATCACTGGAAAATTGATAACAAATAAAAAGCATTCATTGTTTGTTGGGAGGATTTTTCACATGATTGAAGGAGATCTGCTAGAAATGGTTTTCAAGATGTTTTGGTTTAGAATCATAGAATCATAGAATGGTAAGGTTGGAAGGGACCTCAAGGATCATCTAGTTCCAACCCCCTGCCATAGGCAGGGACACCAGTACAGCTCACTCAAGGCCTCATCCAATCTGGCCTTGAACACATCCAGGGAGGGAGCAACACATCCAGGGAGGGAGCATTGCTTTTGTTTAGATTGCTTAGATTGTTTAGATTGCTTGCTCTTGACAATGCTTGTCCTAGACAATTCAGTGTGGAATTTTTTACTAACCTTAAGAGGACCAGACCCTTTTTTATGAAGTACACATACATGGAATAAGATCCAGACCCTGGGAGACATCCTTAGTATTCTCCACGGTTTTAGATGTGATGCTCATTTTCCCCACATGTTTCTGCCCAGAAAGTTTAGTCTTAATTATTATATTTTTCATTTAGGGCCCAGGCTGTAAGCAAGCAGATATGGTGCCTGTATACCTGATTGTGCAAAGATTGTTCTGCACAGGCAATTTGTGTGCACGAAGCAGCCCTGGGAAACTGTTGTTTCATGTAATACTAGCTAGACATGTGTATCCAAGCTTTGCATTTCATTCAGCATTATACTATCAAAGTGTATTAATGAGGCTCCCAACACCATTTAATTGTCCCAGTGACCTTTTCTTAAGAGATCTACTGTCCCCACCCTTGAAATGAGTCTTTCTGTCCTGCTTATAAGAATGAGCTTCATTCAGATCAGAACACAGGCCCTCCATGCTCAGTGAGAGGAGCAGTACTCTGTGTGTCCCCCCAAGACCTCTGTTTCTACAAATATTATCTGTGTACACATACTTAATGCACAGGTAGTATGTGCAGAAATCACAGGTGCTGCAAACAGCATCACAGCTGCATGTAACATCAAAACAAGCTGAGCTTTGAACAGTGCTCTGAGGTGCAGGATACAGGAAACCAGTCCTGCATGGGTACCAGAAGGCAGTAACACTTATTTCTACCAATTTTTCCATGCCTTCATTTATGAGTATAAATTCTTCTCAGAATTCTTTTCTCAAAAGACCAGTGTGAAAGCATTCACAGTGTCATCACTGGTTGTGAAAGTGTGGTAACAAGCACTGCAGCAAAGCTCAGGAAGCAATATACATTTCTGGCTAAAGAACAGGCTATGGCTTCAACAGTAAAGGAACCACATGTGGGAAGGTTGATCACCAAATATACTGCAGGTAAAACAGAAGCTGTTTACTCAAAATGTATTTTCACTAAAGCTCTGAACAATGGTAAAAGAAGCAATGTTAACATCACTGTGTGCTGGAGTCCCCAGCACAGGAAGGACATGGAACTCTTGGAGAGGGTCCAGAGGAGGCCACCAAGATGCTCAGAGGGCTGCAGCAACTCTGCTGTGAGGACAGGCTGAGAGAGTTGGGGCTCTGCAGCCTGGAGAAGAGAAGGCTTCCAGGAGACCTTAGAGTAGCCTTCCAGGATCTGAAGGGGGCCTACAGGAAGGCTGGGAAGGGACTATTGACAAGGGCTTGCAATGTCAGGACAAGGGCAATGGGTTTGAAGTGGCAGAGAGGAGACTGAAAGTGGATGTTAGGAGGAAGTTGTTTGCAGTGAGGGTGGTGAGACACTGGCACAGGTTGCCCAGGGAGGTTGTGGCTGCTCCCTGCCTGGAGGTGTTCAAGGCCAGGTTGGAGGAGGCCTTGAGTGACCTGTGCTAGTGGGAGGTGTCCCTGCCTATGGCAGGGGGTTGGAACTGGCTGAGTTTTGAGGTCCCTTCCAACCTTACCATTTTATGATGCTACGATTCTATGATCATACCAATTTCTGACTACTAATGCTCTGAATCTGCAGCATATTTGTATTAATATTCATGTGTCATTTACTCACAGACTAAGATTATTCTGCCTGCTGCATTTAGTTTCACATTAGATTTGCTTGGTGCCTGTGTTTCCTTGTGAAACAAATATGCATTTGGTCCATTATATCACCACTTCCCTCCTGATACAGCAGTAGGCAATGTTTCTTTGAGTTCACTGTTAACTCTAACAGACTGATTCTCAATGTGGCTATGAGCAATTTTGATTATATTCTACAGAAAAACTGTGAAATATTTTATCTGATACCACACTCTCACAATTATCAGTCAAGATTCACTCACTGAGGTACATCATCCATTAAACCAGCCAGTGCTTTTTTTCCCCCTATTTTTAAACTGCAAACCAAAGTCTTTTTTTTTTTTTCTTTCCCCTAGCAAATTCTTGCCTTTTCAAATTAGTGGTTAATACTGTGGTAGCAAAGATAAACTTAATAAAATAGATTAAATACTAAAAATGTAATTATGTTTTAAATTAAATGTAAATGTTTAAAAATATAAAACTTTGTAAATGTGTTTTTGGGTTTTGTGCTGAAACCTCCCATATATATGTATAAAGCAATTGACCACACATAAAAACGTCTCACAAATTTCAAAGTGATAGTTTGTGTAATTATATTGAATCAGAGGGGTCCTGTTACTTTGTTCATAGCTGGGGAAGAGGGAAAAAAAAAAAAAAAAAGCTTATGTAATACTGAAATGAAATGTTATTACAGTCTCACTTACTCATTCTTGGAATTGGCTTAGTGATTACTTCAACATCGACATCAGTGAAAAACATTTGACATCTGGCCTAGAAAATCAGACAGCAGACCACAGAGACTTTGATTAAAAAACTTCATGTAATTTTCCCCAATCAGTAAGCTGGCCTATTCTTTTATTAGAATGAAGGTTTCTCTCATCACCTGCAAATTTCAAGAAGGACCTCAGAAAAGAAGAGGGGAAGGGAAAAAAAAAAAAA
>VWZE01007681.1:81126-124063 GCA_013396675.1 Eubucco bourcierii | reverse complement strand
AAAAAAGGCAATTCTCCTACTGTTTTAATAAATTTCCATTCCAACAAGCAATTGTAAAGCCCAGAGAGGAGCATCACTTCCCCTGACGAAATTTCCTCTGTTTGCAAAAGGTCAAACATCTGATTTTTCACAAGTGACTTTTGCTATTTATTCCTTTATCAAAATTTACTATTTCATCCTTCCCTGTTTAATGATTGCTCAGGAGTTTGCACAAGATGCAAACATGTTTTCTGCAAAAAGACACCAAAACGTACAAGCTTTTTCATGCTCCCTGAATGTCACTGAATAACCCAAGCTAGAAATAATACAGGCCACTTATGCTCATGTTTTTATATCCTCCTCCAGAGCACAGCCACTCTATCATGAGAAAGAAAAAAACACTAGCACAGTGCTACAACATACACTCTGAAATGAACTGCACTGCAGTATCATCCTGAAGTAGAGTCTCAGGCTGAGATTGGTTCATGATGTGGGAGCATCAATGAACTCCCTAAAGAGGTATTGCAGTAATGAACCTTCATGCTGCCTGTCCTCTTGGAATCAAATGTACATGATCAAACTGGAATATTAACTTATTTTCAACAAACTAATTTCATTGTATCTGTTTTTATCTGAAAGAAAGGTATTGAAGTTATTTAAACACAATATCCCATCTTCCCCTTGTCAAGGTCAAAGTCCTTGCTATTGGAATACCACAGCAGATATGCCTACCTCTTAAGAGCAATGAGGTGTGCTGTAAAATCATAGAATCACAGAATGGTAAGGTTGGAAGAGACCTCAAGCATCATCCAGTTCCAACCCCCTACCATAGGCAGGGACACCTCCCACTAGCACAGGTCACTCAAGGCCTCCTCCAACCTGGCCTTGAACACCTCCAGGGAGGGAGCAGCCACAACCTCCCTGGGCAACCTGTGCCAGTGTCTCACCACCCTCACTGCAAACAACTTCCTCCTAACTTCTACTCTAAATCTCCCCTCTGCCACTTCAAACCCATTGCCCCTTGTCCTGGCATTGCAAGACCTTCTCAATAGTCCCTCCCCAGCCTTCCTGTAGCCCTCTTCAGATCCTGGAAGGCTACTCCAAGGTCTCCTGGAAGCCTTCTCTTCTGCAGGCTGCAGAGCCCCAACTCTCTCAGCCTGTCCTCAGAGCAGAGCTGCTGCAGCCCTCTGAGCATCTTGGTGGCCTCCTCTGGACCCTCTCCAAGAGTTCCATGTCCTTCTTGTGTTGGAGGGCTCCAGAACTGTACACAGGACTTCAGATGTTATGGTAAATATGGCATTACTAAAGTGTAGTACTAAAGTGCTAGCATGTAACTATGAATTTCATAGTATAGCAAGGCTGCTTTTAGGATGGATGTAATTAAATCTCATTAGAAAAGATACTGAGTAGGATCTATTGCCTCGTGATCCAAAGTCTTGTTGCTATATTCTCAAGATGTTTTGCACTCACACTACACTCCATTCCACAGCTGCCAGTTTTTTGAAGTTAAAGTGCTGAAGTCCCACTACCAGTGGCTGGGTCAGTTATGGTTTTTGCAGTTGTAGCAAGAAAGGATAAAATGAGAAAGCTGAATCCCCTTCTCCATGCTAGGGAAAATGGGGAGAGAAGTGCACACAATGGTGGTTTTTCTCGTGTGCTGTGGAGAATGAGTGCACACAGAGGTATGATGAGCTGTGTGTTGTATTTGCTTTGTTCTGTTGCCTAGTTGCATCCCCACAGTAAAGTACTGCAGAAGTGGACATTAATAACTTTACTCTCACTAATTGGTTATGGACTTTATAGTACTAATCAATAAACTAATTAAACTGGGTCAGTTGATCTCCTGAGTCCTTCTTAAGAACAACAAATAGACAATTGTCAAATCACTGGGTCATAGGTCACGCCAGAAGGGAATGAGTGATGTATGGGGGTGGGAGGATGTATTTAAGCCTAGAGGGTTGCGAGCTGCAGGGTCACCAAAACTCATTGAGAGAGTGATACTGATGGGAGCATCACAAGCAGAGAGGAGAGAAGGGCATTTGTGGAAATATGGAAGCCACTTGAAGTGTGGCCTTGAGGAAAAGGCAAGAAAAAAGACTTTCTGATCAGAGCATTGGCTAGAAAGACCTAGGAAATTGTTTCCCCTTCTCATACTCCAGCATTTGAAGTTTCTTTTAGTACTTAGAACAGAATTCAAACCAAATCTGCCTCTGTCATCTTCTTCAACCTTTGACAGATCTAGCTTATAGTATTTCAGCAACTGTCTTAAGGTCTTGGCTAAAGAAAAGCAGCAGGAATGGTTTTCCATATAGCAGTGTAGTTATATCTATGCCATTTTCCTGCGTGTGCTACCCTTCCTGCCGCTGGGAACACTGAACTTCACAGCAATTCCTTTCTGCCTGAGATTTCAGACACAGCTATTTGGTTTTGTTTTTTTCCTCTGTGAGTTATATTACAGACATTTATGTAAAGGTGATTGACCCTGACAATGGAGGATAAATGTGATGATCCTTCGCGCTGTATTTTCTCAATGCAACAAATCTAGCAAAGGTTGAAATTAAAGGAATTACACAATCAGATTGTCTGTGATTTTAGTGACTTGTAGTAAGTGAACCAGGATGCTCCTTTCAGGCCTATGCCACCATCATTCTGTTTCAAGATATCTGAGTGCTCATTAAGTGACACAAATGTACTTTGTGTTCAAAGTAGCATCTGTTTACTGAGCCCTGCACAGTACCTGCCAAGGGTGGAACAGTTTTCCATGCAGTAAATGTCTGGCACACTGCACTCTGTACTAAGCAGGTGATCCTCCACTTTGCTCTGCTCTTGTAAGGCCTCACCTGGAGTACTGCGTCCAGCTCTCCAGCCCCCAACACAGGGAGGACATGGCCATGGTGGAGCAAGTCCAGAGGAGGGACACAAAAGTGATCAGGGAGTTGGAGCACCTCTGCTACAAGGACAGGCCGAGAGAGCTGGGCTTGTGCAGGTTGGAGAAGAGGAGACTCTCGGGGGATCTAATAGCACTCTACCAGTACCTGAAGTGGGCTACAAAAAGACTGCAGAGGGACTGTTTGCAAAGGCCTGCAGTAATAGGATGAAGGCGATGGTTTGAAATCAGAGAAGAGCAGACTCAAATTGGATGTTAGGAACAAGTTCTTTACTGTGAGGTTGACAGAGCACTGGAACAGCCTGCCCAGGGAAGTGGTTGAGGTCCCATCCCTGGAGATATTCAAGGAGAGGCTCAACAGGCCTCAAGCAACCTGATCTAGTTGAGGATGTCCCTGCTTACTGCAGGGTGGGTTGGACTGGGTGAGCTTTGGAGGTCCCTTCCGACCCAAACCATTCTATGATTCAATGATATTAAGATTACAGTAAGAGATCTCCCCCTCCCATCATCCCATATCTAATAACAGAAGGTTTCTCTCCTATCTATAATTCCTTTTAAATAATTGCCTCACCAATAAGCAATGTCTCATTACAAGGGACTACAGATTTCATTATTCATCTCAGATGAATCCTTGAGTATGGCTTGCCTGAACATCTGCAGTTTTGCACCGCCAAGAGAGAAAAAAATAAGCACTGCCAGTAAAATTATATATGTGGCATAAACAGCCCATTTAACAGGTTTGTTTTGAACAATACAGGAATTTACTTAAGCATTATTTAACTTCTCCCTCAGAACAAGATTAACTCTTCTGCTAACAAAACAGTCTTCATCGTTATTTTATGTTCCTTTCCTACAGAGCAGTACAATTAGGTGATTTATTTCAGGTCTGGCCATAATTAAAGATAATTAAAAACTCACTTTGCATCAATCTGAAGTATTTCTTCTTCCTTCAACCATTTCTTAAGTTCAAGTTAGATGTAATTAATTTCTTCTTTAACCTACACTTAAGGTATTTTGTTCTGGTAGTGTTTCAACCACAGATATTTTGCATTGAAATCAAATTTGATTCAAATTTCACAGAATCACAGAATGGTTTAGGTTGGAAGAGACCTCAAGGATCAGCCAGTGCCAATCCCCCTGTGCCATAGGCAGGGACACCTCCCACAGAACAGGTCACTTAAGGGTACATCCAACCTGGCCTTAATCATCTCCAGGGAAGTCGTGGAGCACAGAAGCACAGAATGTGATCTGCATTCACATTCNCAGTGCCTCACCACCCTTACTGTAAAGAACTTCCTCCTAACATCCAGTCTCAATCTCCCCTCTGCCAGTTTAAGCCCATTGCCCCTTGTCCTGTCATTGCAGGACCTTGTAAATAATCCTTCCCCAGCCTTCCTGTAGGCCCCCTTCAGATACTGGAAGGCTACTATCAGGTCCCCTCGAAGCCTTCTCTTCTCCAGGCTGAAGAGCCCCAACTCCCTCAGCCTGTCCTCACAGCAGAGCTGCTCCAGCCCTCTCAGCATCTTGGTGGCCTCCTCTGGACCCTCTCCCAGAGTTCCATGTCCTTCTTGTGTTGGGGGGCTCCAGAACTGTACACAGGACTCCAGGGGGGGTCTCGTGAGAACGAGATCCTATTTTAAAGCAAAATAAATTTAAGGGCTTTAAATCTCTAAAATTCTGTTTTCCTGATCAAAAATCTTTTCTGCATACTTTCAGCTTCTCATCTGTACTTTGCCAAAGGCAGCATGCTGACACAGGGACAGCATCGCTTGGATTTTTCCTACTTTTCCTTTGTTTTCATCTATGAGGCAGAGGGAGGTCTGTTGTCTGAAGCAGCAGAATAAGGATGGTGCAGTTTGAAAACAAACTATTGGAATGTTTGCTAAGAATGTGTTTGGTACACATTGCTAACACTATGGATAGTATTTCATCACCACATGAATCTCTTTGGGGGGGGTGGGGGGTGTTAATCTGTGATGATATCATAATCTGTCACTAAGGGGATTGAATATACAAATGCATTAATTCTTTGTTTGAGCATCTTATGACCACCCTAAACATGGGATCCTGCAGAAGAGTCCTGCCTAATCATGTGTTTACAAAGTTTATGTTTGTTTGCATGCTGTATGGTTGCCAAAACCATATCTGGATTCAGGACTGCCACTGCAGAGCTGAGATGGGCAACGCTATTTCCCAACTAGTAAAGATACTCTATGCTTTGCAGGTCTTAGAAAATATTCCCTCTAGTCTGTTCCTTCAAGAAGACTTCCTCAAGAAAGAGAAATTAGTAACAGAAAACATAATTCCCACTATAATTATAAGATTGCTTATAAAGTTTTTACCTAGAATCATAGAATGTAAGGTTGAAAGGGACCTCAAAGCTCAGCCAGTGCCAATCCCCTGCCACGGGCAGGGACACCTCCCACTAGAACAGGTCACTCAAGGCCTCCTCCAACCTGGCTTTGAACACCTCCAGGGAGGGAGCAGCCACAACCTCCTTGGGCAACCTGTGCCAGTGTCTCACCACCCTCACTGCAAACAACTTCCTCCTAACATCCACTTTCAATCTCCCCTCTGACACTTCAAACCCATTCCCCTTGTCCTGCCATTCCCAGACCTTGTCAATAGTCCCTCCCCAGCCTTCCTGTAGCCCCCTTCAGATCCTGGAAGGCTGGAGATACTGGAGGTGTTCAAGGCCAGGTTGGAGGAGACCTTGATTGATGTATTCTAGTGGGAGGTGTCCCTGCCTATGGCAGGGGGTTGGAACTAGATGATCCTTGAGGTCCTTTCCAACCTTACCATTCTATGATTCTATGAAATGAGAAATAGAGGGATGTGTTTTGCTGTAGAGTTACAGAAGTTTAATCTTGGAGACAGCAAGCCAACTTTGCTCTTCTTTACCACAAGTCAATTGAAATGCACATTACACCACCAGATGATCTCCTCCTACTGTAATGTCAATTTGCACCTCTATTTAAATTTAGCTGGCATTTATGTAAATTTCAATTTACAGTGTGAACGATTCTAGGAAATCCCACCACAGAATCCTACAAGAAAATGAAAGCAATTTTCTTGTGTTGGAAA
The DNA here is from genome assembly GCA_013396675.1 of Eubucco bourcierii. NCBI lineage: Eukaryota > Metazoa > Chordata > Aves > Piciformes > Ramphastidae > Eubucco > Eubucco bourcierii. The sequence goes on along the minus strand of VWZE01007681.1, from coordinate 118,113 downwards.
TTTTTGCAATTAGCAGCAGACTTACTTTCAGCTCACAACCTCGCTGTGAATTCTATCTACACGGCAAAAACAATTTTAAATAATCTCTTGCTCTCCCTTTCCAATAGTTGCAAACTCCTGGCCCTATTGCAGAGCCCATTTTAATTCTGTCCCAAAATATTATCACATAGGGTATAAATTCATTAACCTCCATCTGAAATGGTCCCTACATTCATTCCAGTAATCAATGTCTTCAAGGTCATGTTGCAAAGGAGATTTTTATTACTTGTCCAAATCATCATTTTCAGCCTCTGTTGTTATATATTTAAGGATTCCTCACATCTTTTTCTTGTTCATGCAGTTGGGGTAGTTTTATGCAGTGGCTTAGAGGAGTTTCTTCTCACACAAGTGTAGGGAATTTATTTCTAATTACATACCTAGGAATTTTTAACTGAAAGCTCGGCCCTCTGCTAGCATTCTGAATCTATAGTAATTCAAGGAAAGAATGCCACCTACTCAAGTATCAATATCACTTCAGTTCACATCCTATATTTGTCTTAAAGGCCCATAATCTTAATAGTGATCAAGCTCCATACCAGATGGCTCTGCTAGTTGGCAAGAACACAGACTAATTCATATGAACGGCAGCTGAAGATTTGGAATCAAAACCAAGTATGAAAAAAGAAGCATCAGTACCTCTTGTAAAAAACTGCAGTCCCAGAAGGACTTAGCACGTAGAATTTTAGGAGAATTTTACAAGATTAGGACAAGGGGGGTGGTTTTAAGATGAGGGAGAGTAGGTTTAGACTGGATCTTAGGAAGAAGGTCTTCAGTACAAGGGTGGTGGGACACTGGAATAGGTTGCCTGGGGAAGCTGTGGATGCCTCCTAGCTGGAGGTGTTCTAAGTCAGGTTGGTTGAGGCCTTGAGCAGCCAAGTCTAGTTCAGAGGTGTCCCTACCCACAGCAGGGAGGTTGGAGAAGATGATGTCTAAGATACCTTCCAATCTAATCCTTTCTATGACTCTGTGGTTAAAAATCTGAAAATTAAAGTAGTACAAATGGAATTTTGGGTTTGTTTTTTTCTTTTAGGTTTAGAAAGGCAGATACTGATACTTTTGAAATTGCATAGTGATAAGAACAGTGAGAGTACAATTCACTTCTTAGAGCTTTCATCTTCTCATACTCTATCTGGTGATAAAATCATTATCATGTGTCTTGAAACAGTGGGTGATGCAGCTGTGAGACATTATGTGTTGCACCCTACCTTGTAGTTCTATCCATGATATTGCTAAGGAGCTTCTTTGAATGGTAAATTTAGCCAGGATGAATACATTGAAATCCCTACAAACTTGTGGCAGCTTCCTTCAAAGGACCCTTCCAAGCTGATGCATTCTATGATTCTATAATTTACTTTCAAGTAATCCTGCAAACTGATCTCCATCTACTACAGCAAAATAGTATGCAAAATATGGGCCAGTGCTATTTTGGTCTGACTTGATACTGTATATGCCAGGAGAGAATATGGCAGGCAGTTCTATAATGTTTTTTGCAATGTCTTTCTTTTATATATATATATATATATATATATAATAAATAAATAAATATCTAATATATAAATACACATAATATATATTATAATTATAATATATATTGTATATGATATATTTTATATATATGTATATATATTTTTTTTCTGAGAACCATTCCAGTTTTGTTATTCTGTTATTCTACACATCTTTGCCCAATATTCATGTTAGAGCCATTTGAGTCCATATAATTTTTTTAAAATATAGGTTATTATTTAGTAAGGTCAGGCCAGCATTTTGGGTGTCACTTCAAAATGACCTTTGCTACACTTGATGGTGTATTTTGTACAGCAATGACACTCAAAGGAAGAAAGAGAGTGGAAATCAGTGCAGCTTCCAAATTAAGTAGATAATGGCATTAACATCTGCTGTGTAAAACAAGGAGAGCACAACTCCCAGCCTCAATTTTTTTGAAATTAGGTCACATCATAGGAGAATGAAAATAATCTTGTAGATGATACATCTGAATGTAACAGTCCTTTTTCATACACTATAGTCATCCAAGATAATTTAGAATGAGTGGAGCTTTATTTTTGTCGTTTTAATATGTAGATTAACAATGAATCCCAGGAAGAAAGCAGCATTCACGTTCTGCTCAAGAGCAGAAATATTATCCTATCATTCACATGGATTTATTTTTTCTGAAAAAAAAAAATAAAATCATTGAGTCCACACCATTATTTTGTAGGGCTGTAGTAAGCATTAAAAATCCACACCATTATTTTGTAGGGCTGTAGTAAGCATTAAAAATAAACCACCATTAGTTAATTTTTAGTTGTCAGATGCAACTCAGCAGCAGCTTTCATTTCAAAAGGAGTATATAAGATGTCTAGATGCTGTATATAACATAAACCACAGGCACAGATATTAATCACAGAATCACAGCAACATGCAGGCTGGCAAAGACCCCCAGGATCACCAGCCTAGAACCCTGCTCTACAAGAGTCCCCTTAAACCATATCCCCAAGCACCACATCCAAACCACCCTTAAACACATCCAGGCTGGGTGACTCCATCACCTCCCTGAGCAGCTCATGCCAGTCCCTGACCACTCTCTCCATGAAAAACCTTTTCCTAATGTCCAATCTAAACCTCCCCAGCCTCAGTTTACATCCATTCCCCCTTGTTCTGTCTCCAACTGCTTGTGAGAAGAGCCCAGCAGCAGCCTCTCCACAGTCTCTTCAAGTAGCAATGAGGTCTCCTCTCAGCCTTCTCTCTTTCAAACGAACCATCCGCAGTTCCCTCAGTCACTCCTCATAATATTTATTCTCTGTGTCTTCTTTTTGAACAAAACTGGTATGCAATTCAAGGGTAGTTCAGGTAATCATACACTCACAGAATCACAGAATTGGTTAGGGTTGGAAGGGACCACAAGGATCATGCAGTCCCCACCGCCCTGCCATGGGGCTGCCAAGAGCCTCATCCAGCCTGGCCTTAAACACCCCCAGGGATGGGGCCACAACCACCTTCCTGGGCAACCCCTTCCAGGTTCTCACCACCCTTCTTCCAGTCTGAATCTCCCCACCTCCAGCTTTGCTCCATTCCCCCCAGTCCTGTCACTACCTGATAGCCTAAAAAGTCTCTCCCCAGATTTTTTGTAGCCCACTTCAGATCCTGGAAGACCACAAGAAGGTCACCTGGGAGCCTTCTCCTCTCCAGACTGCACGGTCCCAACTCTTTCAGTCTGTCCTCATAGCAGAGCAGTTCCAACCCTCTGCTCATCCTCGTGGCCCTTCTCTGGACACACTCCAGCATCTCCACATCCCTCTTGTCCCAGGAGCTCCAGAACTGGATGCAGCACTCCAGGTGGGGTCTCAGTAGAGAGGAGTAGAGGGGAAGAATCACCTCCCTTGCCCTGCTGGCCACACTTTTCCTGATGCAGCCCAGGTTCTGGTTGCTCTCTGGGCTGNCCTGGAAGACCACAAGAAGGTCACCTGGGAGCCTTCTCCTCTCCAGACTGCACGGTCCCAACTCTTTCAGTCTGTCCTCATAGCAGAGCAGTTCCAACCCTCTGCTCATCCTCGTGGCCCTTCTCTGGACACACTCCAGCATCTCCACATCCCTCTTGTCCCAGGAGCTCCAGAACTGGATGCAGCACTCCAGGTGGGGTCTCAGTAGAGAGGAGTAGAGGGGAAGAATCACCTCCCTTGCCCTGCTGGCCACACTTTTCCTGATGCAGCCCAGGTTCTGGTTGCTCTCTGGGCTGCAAGTGCACACTGCTGGTTCAGGTTGAGCTTCTCCTCCACCAACAACCCCAAGTCCCTCTCCTCAGGGCTGCCCTCCAGCCAGGCACTACCCAACCTGGACTGGTGCTTGGGATTACCTCAACCCAGCTGCAGGACCTTGCACTTGGTCTTGTTGAACCTCATGAGGTTGGCTAGTGCCCAATTATCCAAATGAGAAGATGTGCTTGGTAGGGTGCAGGGGGATTGCTGGAGAGGGCACTGATCTGGTAAGCCATATATGATGGTGTGTGAAATAGAGGAAAATCAGCTGGCAGCAACTTGCATATTGACAGTGAGGAAATATTTTTTCACATGTGAGCAGGAGTGGACGGAAGGCTCTGGAGCCTACCTTAGCCATCAGCCCATACAGCAGAGGTGGGGAGAGACCTCAGAGAGGGCAGCAGGACCACGCACTGCTGTTGATTTGCAGCTGGCAGCTGCAAGCCCCTGTAATCTCATTCACTGCTAGGTGAGCTTGTGATGACAGTCCAGCATCTTTCAAAGAACTAAGTACTCAACAATATGCTCAGATAATATTTTAATGACTTTTAAAAACCCCAAAACTTTCAGAAACAGTCCAATGGAATGTCTATAGCAGACAGCAAGTGCTGTTAACACTGAAATTCATATAATGTTAATCCTTTAAAGTAATAAAAATTCCAAGGGAATTTGTGTGATTTCCTGTCAGGAGATGTGCAAACACAACAAAATTACAGCATGATTAGCAGTTACTTTTCTTGCTTTAATTAAGTCATGTTTTGCCTTTGATGCAAGGAATTTACTCTGTCTCTGAGTTCCCCACCTCTAAACCTTATGGGTTTAACCTGGCAGAGGGGAGATTGAAAGTGGATGTTAGGAGGAAGTTGTTTGCAGTGAGAGTGGTGAGGCACTGGCACAGGTTGCCCAGGGAGGTTGTGGCTGCTCCCTCCCTGAAGGTGTTCAAGGTCAGGTTGGAGGAGGTCTTGAGTGACCTGTTCTAGTGGGAGGTGTCCCTGCCTATGGCAGGGGGTTGGAACTGGATTCCAACCTTACCATTCTATGATTCTATGAAGGGGTGTGAAAACAGCTACTGCTTGCTGTGACTATTGGATGTCTACATTACTTGCCATGATTTGATGATGAAGGTTTTGTTTATCTACAGGCAAGTCACTCACAAACAGATTTTGCACTTCACAAATGTATTCTCTGCTCATCATTGTCTAATGAGCAACATCTACAGACAAAGAGCAGTGGTGGGGTTGGTTGTGACTGATTTCCTCACTCAAGGATTCCACCAGGGTGTTGGTTGTTTTGGTCACACCATTTTGTTCTTGCTCTTCTTAACAACACAAGTGCTTTAAAGAGGAAATGACACCTATGAAGCAACAGCAGCAAGAAATAAGTGTGTTTTCATTTCAGTCTCACTGTACTTTTCAGCTCCCACTAAGTGTGCGCATAGGTCTTGATGTAGTTAGTGGGCTGCCCAGGGAGGTGGTGGAGTCCGCATCCCTGGAGGTGTTTAAGAGGAGGCTGGATGAGACATGGGTTAGTTAATTAGAAAGGTTAGGTGATAGGTTGGACTCAATGATCTTAGAGGCCTTTTCCAATCTGGTTAATTCTGTGATTCTGTGATTCTGTGATTCTGTGACTAGCACTGAAGGCCAAACACCTGAAATACCACAGAGCAACAGCAACAAACATGCAGGGAATGAGCAAAACTGATGAAGAAGAATTTAGGTAACATTTGTGAGCTTGGTCTTGCAATATTTCCTGAACTGCTCCCTTGAGCACATGTAGAATGTGTAGAAAATTTATAGTATCTTCATCTCTTTAATATATCTCACTGTTGTTTTTTCACACCTGTCAGCAGCTGATTCTTTTTCTTAAGCTTACATGTCACAATCTAAAGAAATGGTTTTTTATGAAGACTATCAGCATAGTCCTTCTCCAAGTCCCAGCAAAATGGTGAGTACTGCTGCTTGACAATAAAATATAAATCCCAGTGCTTATTCAGAACTNGGCAGAAAAAGAAACAGAACTTTCAAACTTCCATCAGGCAAAATAAAAAAAGCAACAACCAAAAAAACCCCTTCATCCTTCTCTCGTTATGGTTTGTTGAATCTTCCTTTGTCTTGTTGTATAATAGGAATAATGTTCATGGCACTGGAGTATACACACAATAAATAGCTTCTGTGGTTATCAAACACCTCAGCTTCACTTCAGCATTTAATCACCCACAAAAGCCATTTCTTTGCCTTGTATACTTCTCTGCCACAAACATTATCCTGTAGCTAACATACACCCTGGAGTGCCAGACCTTCATTTTACACTCTGAAAGCTGAACTGGAGGAACGAAGAACCCAACACAGAGTTTTGAAAAATAACAGTTTTAAAGGGGGTAATGGTAATCAAAATCCCCAAATGTTCATTAATGTAGTGGAGAAAAAAGACTGTCTTAAATGGTCTCCCAAAATTACCTGCTGGAAGGACTCCAAAGAAACAACACAGTTATGATAGACGTATGCTAGGAGATTATGATAATAATTTTGTTCTGGGAGGAATTAACTTTGCTCCCGTGCTAGAAATAACCCTAACAGAGCCAAGAGTGTTTTGCATAACTCAACTTAGAGAAGTTTCTAACAATAAATATAAATGGCTCCCCAAAGCCATTATAATGGCTCCCCACAATATTAATGACCTCAAAGACATAAAGAAATGTAATATTAAATTAATATTGCCTTAGTTCATCTTCCCTTTTCCACATCCCCCTCTGCACAGCTTCTGAGGGTGTCCCGTTAAGCTATAGACAGCAGTGACAAGTTGCTGAGGCCCTTGGAACTGGTGAACTTGTTTTATTCTTGGGTAGTCTTGTGTTGACAGTCTGTGTGCTCCTGATCAGCCTATCTATCTCCTTCATTTAGGCTTTAATCTCATCTATGTTTGATCAACATTATCTGGTCAAATTAGGTTACTCCAGTTCCTGGATAGATATTTCTGGCTTCTAAGTACTTAGAAGTTAAAAAGGGAGAGATGAAAGAGAATTGAGCCTGTGGAATAGCTAGACAATTAATAAAACTTTCTCCATTGAAGTCAGAGAGGAAATATTCTGGGATAGTTGTAAGACAATGTGTCTGACGAGAAAGAGGGAAAAACTGAAGGAAGGGTGGAAGGCAGACAAAAAGAAAAAAGTAATAGACTCTCTAGAGAGAGAAAGAAGTAAAGAATTTGTCTGACCAGAGAAAATAATGAAACAGCAAAAGGAAGAGAGGTAATGCTCTAAAGAGAAAAAATGGAATATGATAGAAGAAGAAGGAAAAAAGAAACAAATTCCACAGTGTCTGGAAGTAGAACTGAAGTTTAGTTAGAAGGGAAAGGCATTATAATACCAGAAAGAGGGACAAAGAACTGAATATGAGAAAGAGAACTAAATATGAGGTCAAGAGAGAAAGAAAGGATGAAAGAAAAATACTAGAAAGAAGAACAAAGGAGCTAAAGTTAGGCTGGTGGACATATTTTTCAGTGCTTTGGCCACTGTGAAATTATTAAAGTGAAAACCTGGGGACTACTATGTTATACATGACATCATAAGAGCTGGAGCTGGAAGAAAATCACTGGGTGCATAAAAGCAGAGATTTAGCCTGAATTTGTTAAAGTGAATTGGACCAGATGATCTTTTGAGCTCCCTTCCAGCACCTGACATTCTATGATTCTATAAGAGTTAAATGGAAGGACTACAAGGTAAAGCAGCAAGAGTCAGCATGCATTGGTGCATGTTGGCAACCTTCTAGTCCTTTAAGAGGAATTTAAAGAGAATAGTAAGGACCTCTTGCCTACACAAGGAGGGAGCCTGCTCCCACTCCAAAATGGGGCATAGAAAGCACAGAGACATTGGTTCAGCTGCTTCAGACTTTCCTTTTTTAATTTTCAGTGTCTGTGGTGTCATGTGTGGTCTTGAGACTCACAGAGAAAGGCTCATTATAGCAAGAAGAATGCGTGTTTACTGGGTTAAATAATACGATGCATTGCAAATTTACCAGTCCATCTTCAGAAGACTACAACAGAGACAGGTAAAGTCAGAGATATCTTGATTTTTCATAAAAGAGAAGCTTTCAAGCATCTATCAGTAGGTGGAGAGAAGGATTTACACCAGGTAGTCACCCTACCCTCTCTGCTGCATAGCACATATCCAGCTACAGGAAACAAGGAAGGAAGTCATCTCAAGGGGGAAGTGAACAGAGAGATTTATTTGTTGCTGTGCTGAACTTTGTCACGTTAAAGTGTCCTGCCATCCAATGGAGTCCCCACCTCTGATTCTGCCAGCTCTCTGGAGTCCCCTATAGTGTGAACAGGAAGGGGTGGAGATGAAGGATCACATTCATGAAAGCAGAATGCTGACCTGATAAGGAAAGGGCTTTATTTATGTTCATCTCATTCAAATGTCTTTCAAAAATCACATTACAGGGTAATTATCTTACCTTTATCCATTCACTGGCCCAACTAAATATTGCATTATGTCATATAGATTGACACATTAAGCAAAAGAGGTCCCACTGCAGGACACCTTGCAGCCAAAGGCATTCTCTGGGAAACTAAAAGATCATAGGTATGATATAAGGGCCCAACAGGAAAGGGAGTTTTGAAATTAGGCCTTTCACAGTCCAAATTCAAAGAAAATACACTGACCTCTTAGGTAGAATTGTGGACGCAGTCACTCTCTCCTCCTCTTACTCTGTGTTACTGGAGCCTGCTAGATGCAGCCTCACCAGCTGCAGAAGCAAAGGAAGAAGAACTTGTGACTACTTAAGGTGTGAAGAGCGAGCCCAGTGCTTCAGTCTCTGGATTTAAGAGTCTCTTGCTTTCTCCAGTCACGAAGGAAGATGAGGTGCCTGCAGGATTAGACAAAATCATACAATGTTGATAGATACCACTGATACCTACACGCTGGACTTAGATACCTAAGGAGGCACTGAAATCCTTAAGACCCTCTTGCCATTGAGCTCCCTGCTTCTTCTCCCATAAAATTGTCTCTGTCAGCAACATTTTTTCCTTTCAGAAATGTTGTGATTTTTTTTGCCTTTATGTAACCTGCTTTACATTCTTTGTTGCTTCTATAAACTTCTAAAATCACTCTATTATATTGAAATGTAAGTTGCTTAAGTCATCTAACAATATTAGCTCAGTTCAATACACTCAGGATGAAACAGTTGGATAAGCTTTAACCCCTTATGCCAGTCTCTGTTTATTATCCTTCCTTATTTGACTCACAAGCTGAAATAACTTCCTTCTGTTCGTTCTGAGCTGTGCACTTTTGTTCCTCTGACCAACTTGCTAAATTTTCTGGTTGTTTGGCTCACCTTAATAGCTTTGGTTTTGCATTCACAGTGGCTTTTCAACACATTTTCAGTGGGGCTGAAAACACAGCCTCTCGTTTAAGGTTGTTAGACACTCTGATGATTTCAGTTAGAGCTGAGCCAAATTTCAGGTGTTTGGGATAAAATAATGTACTCTGCCCTGGTTTTGCCCTAGGCTGCTTTTGTGGGTTTTTTGGAGGAAATTTCAGGTAGGATGTTTGAGCCTCACTGAAGAGTAAGTGAGGGACACTGTGCAGTCTCGCCCGTATTGGAAAATGCTGATACTACTCCTATGAAGAATTTCACTCTTTTTGTGCACTGAGCCATTGGACAAGGTGGTCTTGTATTCAGCCTGAAGGTGAAATAGAGCCAGTCTGTACAGTGCTGCCTGTCTTCCCACCTCAATTTGCTGTTGAATGTCAGCCCACTTATGTAGGTGGTGGTGGTGATGAAGTAGGCTTTAATCTCCCTCATTTCCCCATGGAATGATCCAGTGTAAGTCCCAAGGTCACCAGGACAGGAGCAATGTTGGGATAAGTCCTCTTCCTACAAATGTACAGGCAGTGTAACTTTGCTGATCCCTGGTCTGCACTGGGACTGTGAAAAACAGTTCTGCTTTTGCCATATTTGTCCCAGTTCTTGCTGTGGCCTGCACAGAGTAGGCTCTGCAGAGTGCAGGCTCCAGGGAACATGTCAGTGAGGTCACCAGTACCTACATCCAACCTTTGATATCATCAGCAGAATCAGGGAGTGACAAACACTTTATCAAGGACTTCAGGATGGAGTGGTGGCACCAAGTGACTCACTAGACTGAAGATGGGGTAGGAAAGTTCAGATGTCTATGTGTAGAACAGACATGAAATGGCATTAGGAATACAGAAGAAAGGATTGAATGTATTGCATAAAGTGGGAGGATTATCACCTGACACTGGGAAACTACTTAAGCATCTGGTTCACAAGATGTCAATAATTATAATATTTTAGTATTTTCCTGGGTCCTGATTTCAAACTGGAGTACTTGATGTGGTAGACTTTTATGTCCAACATGACTGAAAGGGATTTTGCATGTGTGCAGGGAGTGTGAGTCCTCACTGAATTGAATGAGTCCTCCTAAAGACTTTAAAAACAAAACAAAACAAAACAAAACAAAACACACACTCCCCAAAAAACCAAACCAAACCAAACCAAAAAAATAACCCCCAAAACCCAAACAAACTGGATCCTAGATATATCTCATTAAGAATCCAAAATCAGAGTAAGGTCTGTATTTTCATCAAAAATTGAGGCAGCTTTAGCCTGGAAATAAGAGCAGCATCTTATCTACCCACTTGATGAGACTTACTGAGAACAATCCACACTTTGGGAGAAAAATAAATTGGCACAGCATTCAGACACACTGCTGGCAGGGTAGGCTGCATAGGAGGCAATTCATGGCATGCACTTGTGAGTGCTGTATCTCAGAACAAGAGGACAGCCTCATGCTGTGCCAGGGTAGGTTTAGGTTGGAGGTTAGGAAGAAGCTGTCCATGGAAAGAATGATCGCCCATTGGAATGGACTGCCTGGGGAGGTGGTGGAGTCTCCATCCCTGTAGGTGTTTAAGAGCAGGCTGGATGAGGCACTTAGGGCCATGGGTTAGTTAATTAGAGAGGTTAGGTGCTGGATTGGACTCCATGATCCTAGAGGTCTTTTCCAATCTGGTTCATTCTGTGATTCCAGGTTATGCCACTGCTGGAGATGTAAGGCTCTCCCAGCCTAGCTGTCCTGCTAGCAAAGAGCACCAGAGACAAGCCCAAAAAACGCTTGCTCTGTCTTTGGAGAAAGTATGACAAATGGGCTATAAATACAGTCTCACAGCACACCCTGAGCAATCAGGAGACAGCAAAATACAGAACAACAGCTTATTAATTGAGGTTCTCCGTCAGGTACAGTGGATGAGGGAGGGCATTGTGCACAGCTGGACATCAGCCATGCAGTTAAAGTCTGTGTCAGAATGAAGGCAACAAATGAGCCAAGTCTCTTCTAGCATTTTGAGTGCCTGATTCCAAAACCCTTAATGCACAGCTTTTCTCCCTGTGTAGGCATGAAATGGAATATTTCTCTCCACCATTTTTATAAGCCATATTTGTTGTTTACTTTTTGTATATGCTCATTAACCTACATTTTTAATTTAAAATTAAATTTTTAAAGTATATCTGTGATAATGGTACTTTATTAGATAATGCCTTCTAAAGATGACACATGATATTTATAGTGCCTGCATTCATTGTGGTGGCATGGTAATACTGTAATTATTTGATATAATTAAAGGTATTCTTTCTCTGTGTAAATCTTACCTCAATCCAAGTAACCAATTTGGCTCATTGATTCTCCCTACCAGGAGTATCCATTCAGCAATGATTTCCTGTAAATCTAAACCATGCTAATAAGGAGACCAGGCCATGTTCATTATTTGTTACCTTCATCAAAGGCAAAGCATAATGCCAAGGATACATTTGACCTTATTGCCTTTAATTCAGTGTCAAATTTATGGTAGCATTTGTGATGATGTTAAAGTAAAACACATGACACCACACCCAGATTAAAAACATCAGTGATGAAATCAACATTGGTTTAATCCACAACAACAGAAGGGACTCCAGGCTTTTGCAGAAAGCTTGCAAAATCAGACTAGAGATAGATGAGATTTTTTAAAATGCAGAAAACAAAAGTGAAAGTTAGGGAAGGAAAAAAAAAGCACTGAAGTAAAGCTAAACTGTGTCCAAACTGCAACTACCAAAATGTTTTCCTCTAGTAAGAAAGATAAGAGAGATGCAGTGCTTCTGTTTGTTGGGATTGTGTTGATTAATGCAAGAGGGGATTTTGGAAAAAATGTGTGAGATACTACACTTAAAACAGGAAACAGATGGTCCTTAACTGGGCATGCAGGTGAGGAAACAGTGGCTTCCTAATTTCACTGAGCCAGCAAAACAAGAAACTTAATGTAACGCCTTGTTTGTTCCCTTCAGTCCAGTGCGCACCGGACTTGCTATTACTTTTTATCCTTTTGGGTTTGTTTTGTTTTAATGTATTTTATTTCTTTCCACACACACTCATAACAAGACTACAGCCTGACCAAGGGCTCATTCCTGACAAGTATCCTTCCTAATCACGTATTTTCAGAGGGGCAAACCATTCCTGTTGAAGTAGACATTAGGGCAAAGACCAGAAATCCCTGTAAAGTTAACTATTTGCAAGGCACAATGGGCCCGGGAGAAACCACAGTAATTTATAGAATGCATTAAAACTGGATTGCAAGGGAATTTATGATAGGCAGCCACACAATAATAAAAAAAAAAACCAACCCCACAAAGATTAATTAACATAAAAATTCTAGCTGTCATATTTCTCTAAGTAGAAATAATTGCAAGGCAATTTTATTTCACTGAATGAACCTCCAAATAGGCACAGAGTAAAGTCAACATGAAAATGAAAGTCACCTTTAGACTAGTAAAAGAACAGGTCAGAAACTATCTGGGTGGGCTGGTAGCAATGTAATTACTTTGTAAAATGAAACTCTACTGGTAACAGTATGAAGGCAAGGACATAAAAACATGTAAAGCATTTTTTAAAATATGTTTTCCTTGCAGTTTTGGACACTTGAGAGAAATGTAACATTCTCAAAAAAATGGATTTAAAATAATGCAAAAGGAACGAATCAAGGACAGGAAAGAAGATTAAAAAAAAAATTAAGTTAAAATTAACAGGGTAATTCTGTATGAAAAGTATTGTAAGTCTGATCTGCATAATAGCATGTGCATAGAAAAATACACATTTCCCCTGCACAGATGTACAAAACTCAAACACAGAAGGCCATATCTGAGTTGTGAAATGGAGTGGCAGTAGTTTTACAGATACGGAAGGGCTTCTCCCACAGGTTGCAGTTTTCTGTCCTTTGCATCGCTCTGAATTAGGAGTCGTCCCCCCACTAAAGTCAGTCAAATCCCACCTCCAAGGCTGGCTAAGGGAAAGATGATTGTATTCCTAAAGATGATTGTATTCCTCCGGCTGACTTGTAAGACAAAAACTGAATAGATTTTTAATTGGGTTTTTTTGTCCGTAGCTGCAGCTGGTGACTGCTGACATTACATCAGATACAGCTAATGCCACTGAAGTGGGAAGTGGAATGTTTTATAGAGAAAGCATTTGGGTTTGATCTGTCCTGACTTCTTCAGCAGACTGCCACAGAGCAGACTTTCCAGTGGTGTGCATGCACTAGGGAGGCTGACCTCTGTGCCTTCCTTTCATCCTCTCTAATTAAGCCAGAGCAGATACATTCCTTGTCAAAATTGATAGCTGGTGGCAGATCCAAATGAATTTTCACATATTTCTAATGGTGTACAATACAGTCCTGTGGTTTATGCAGCGTGGTGCTGTATGCCAGCGTGATGCACCTTACCATGTGAGACTGGCAAACTTACAAAGGAGAGTAGGAACAATTTTAATATCTTTCTTTCACATTGGATGGGAGGTATCTGATCTAAATGTTAGGTGACTTCTCTTGAAGTGCCTATCAGTAAAGGTTGATGATTTAAACATCTCCAAATACTTATAATCTTTGGATATTTTAATGCCAAGTTCTTTTTAGTGAGTATAATGGATTTCAGTGTTGAGAAGAGTGGAGAGGGTGGGGTTTTCATATACATGCAACTGCAAACATCTTTAATACCCTTTGAAATGTAGTAAAACAAAGCCGCTTTCTTCTCTGATGTAGCCAAATTGAAGTGAGGGTTTATTTATGCTCATGCTAATTTAAAGATGTATTTCTTCCTCTGCATTGTATCTGAATGTAAATTATAGTTAGGAAATCCAGATGGACTTTGTCTGCTGTTCAAAGTCTCCTCTGAATACACTGCACTAACTTTATCAACGATTCTCAGTTTAGCATTTCTCTATGTATATCTTTTGAGTGGATTCCAGTTCCCCAAGTTTTTCGCCTAAAAATTTGTTTTTCCATTTATACTTTTTATATTTTCAACCTTTTTCGATGTATGTAAATTCAAGTACATGGAGAATAGGAGCATGGTGTTGTCACTAGACTACAAAGCCAAAAAGAGAAATGTGTATGAAATAAGGCTCTGGCTTTGTAACTCAGGGTTCACCTTATGTATCTGTTTCATCAGTGTAGTTTCCCTGTCCTATTGTGAACCTCCAGCTTCCTTTTTCTGGCTCCTTATGCTGTGAGCTGCACTTTCTTGGAGTCCATTAATGTCACTTAATCTCATCTCTCATTTCCCCTCTGCCTTTTGGATTGAAAATCAGGAGTCAAAGATATTCGCTCTTCTTCTATCACAATTGGCTTCTTGAAGTTTTTCAGTCTTTCAGATGGTTGTGTTCCTGACTATCTGCTTTACAGGGCAGTTGTGGTATTGAAATAATTCGTCGTTGTTGTAAAAGCACATACGGGAGCAGAGGAAATGCCCCCCTCACCCACGCATCTTAAGACTGAGCCTTCAGACAACAGGTCTGCACAAAAAGATCTCTGATGCTTTGTATGATGTTAATGCAGTAAGGCACTGATCTGTGTGTAAAGTGCCACATTTTCAAAATCACCTCACCAATCAGCAGTTCCTAAAATTTGGCCTCAATTACATGAACTGAGCTCTTTGGAAAGTCCATCCTGATTTGTATTGAGCGTGCACATTAATCAAACATGGAGAGTGTGGCATGCTGACAATACTTTGTTCTGTAAAAATGTATCTGTGCTGATAATGCCTGAATTTGTTTTGCTCTGAACCAGCTGTGAACTCACACTGGTGAGTGCGAAGTATGTATGAGATGATGCCAAATCAGAACAGCCTTTATTTTATATCCACTTTTAACCAGTTCTAAACCTATGCAAGAAAAAAATAAAATGCACATGCTCTAACTGGGCCAAATCATGCATATGGTTACACGTCTGTGCACATTTGTTTTGCAGAAGGACAAAGCATGGTGGGAGGCTGTGCGGGTCTGTGCTACCACAGTTCAACGCAGGCCTCAGCAGCTGAGTGGCTGAACAAAGCCAACCTGTTCTCAGACGAGTAGGAGAGATTACTTAAAGTGAAAAATGGTAGATACCAAGAACAGGTTACTCAGGGTGTGTGTGGGATAGAGTGGAATATCCATGCAAATTGAAGTAAATAAGGGAAATTTCATTTGTAAGTCTTAAAATTGCAATATCATGAATAGATTCAGTAAAAAATGTACTGTGCTAGCTGCAACAACGACATACACTGAAATTATTAGTTTTGGTGACTAATTGCAAAGATTCCAGTGCATTGTTGAAATAAGAGTGTAGAGGGTCTGAGCAGTGACGAGGCTTTTGCTTCTCCAGGCTTCATTTTGCCGCCTATTGTTCAGCAATTTTTACAGACCTTGTAAAAAACCAGAACTCCCTACCCTACTAACGAGACACTAACATGCAAAATGGGGTAACATGGAATGCAATAGTTTTATGAAACTAGCTGCATGCCTGTAGCCCTCACAACAGCAGTATCCCTCCCTCATATTGACTGCACGGCTATACCTTGCCTGACATTCTGATTGTGACCAAATTAATGCATAAAGACAATAGCTTAGGAAAAAAAATGTTCAAAACTACGCAAATAAACTCAATGTGAAATGTGAATGTTAGTCTGTGGGGTTTTTTTTCTTTTTGTTTTCTTGTCTTCAAAGTACAGGCTTTAGTATTAGAAATAATTACAGTATCACAGAATGTCAGGGGCTGGAAGGGACCTGGAAAGCTCATCCAGTCCAACCCCCCTGCCAGAGCAGGATCACCTAGAGCAGATCACACAGGAATGTGTCCAGGTTGGTTTTGAATATCTCCAGAGAGGAAGACTCCACAACCCCCCTGGGCAGCCTGTTCCAGTGCTCTGTCACCCTCAGAGTGAAAAAATTCCTCCTCATGTTTAAAGGAGATTTTCTATGCCTCAGCTTCCACCCGTTGCCCCTTGTCCTGTCACTGGGCATCACCCAGTAGAGCCTGGCTCCAGCCTTCTGGCACTCACCCTGCACATATTTATAAATAAATGAGGAGAGATATTGAACACTGGAAAACTATATCCATGTATACTCAAAATATTTGATAGGGAAAGAAACAAATTAAAGCTTGGTAGTGATTTGTAAATGACAATGAGCAATTCAAGAAACATTTGAAACAGGAGCAGAAGTGGTATATGCAGTATTTGAATACCCTGTCTTTTGTGACTGTGCCATCCAAGTCCAATACAAACACAATATGTTGTACCTAGAGAATCACTCCATGCAAAACCATTACCTATTTTACAATCTAGATGTTCAGCTATGATGAATGTCAACAAAAGCAGCCACAAGAATGACCCTCCTGACTGCACTTCAAAATCTTGCCAAGCTATGTATTCCCTATACTGTCATAAACAATCTATTTGCCTTCATTGTCTACTGATAAACATTTCCTATCCATTCTTTCGAAGCACATAATATTGACATACTCTGAGATAACAATAGGTAGTCTAAACCAAAATCCATTTGGGTTAACTCTTATGTTCAGTGTCTACTTTCCTAATAAATAAGAGAATTTTTAATTGTTGCGAGCAGTCATCAAATGCAATGAAGTGCTTTGGGTGTTGCAACTTGAGAAGCACTGCTGTGTGCTAGCAGCATTATCATTTTCCAGTTGTGACACAGCTTTCTTGTGCAGAGCTGATACTCCTAAATTGGCAGCATAGCCTGGAAACAACAACAACAACAACAAAAAAAAACAACAACAACAAAAAAAAAAGGCAACAAACCAAACAACCAAACCAGGAATATTGTTTCATCAAGCAGCAGTTGTAAAGTGCCTTTTTTTTTTTTTCTATAGCTTAACTGCTAGCAGTCAAATGAGAGCATCCTGCCAGTTATCAGTAAACAACTGATCCATAGTCTCCTAGAGACCTGTATCTCTAAACGTATTTGTCAATCAATTTGTCTACTTTGTATTAACAGCTATACTGGCCGTGTTTACAATGTCAGGAATGTTTACTGAATTAAGCACAGTTGTCATGCAGATAATAGCATTAAACCATTGGTATTAATATTGACTCGCTGCACTTCCAAGCTGTGCTTTCAATGCAAGGTATCTTACCACAGACAAGCAAAACACAGTACAAAGTTATTTTAAATATGGAATAATCATACTATGCTGTCTTACGCTGGTGTCTAAGAGGTGTTTCAGGGCTAGAGCACCTCTCTTATGGAGACAGGCTGAGAGAGTTGGGCTTATTCAGTTTGGAGAATAAGGGAGATATTATACCCTTCCAGTACCTGAAGGAGGCATATGAGAAAGCTGGGGAGGGATATTTTAGGGTGTGAGGTAGTGATATGATTAAGGGAAATGGAGCAAAATTTGAAGTGGGTAGATTCGGATTGGATAGTAGGAAAAAGTTCTTCACCACAAGGGTGGTGAAACACTGGAACAGGTTGTCCAGGGAGGTTTTGGAAGCCCCATCCCTGGAAATTTTTAAGGCTAGGCTAGATGGGGTTCTGAGCAAACTGATCTAGTGTGAGGTGTCTCTGCCCTTGGCAGGTGGATTGGAACTGGATGGCCTTTGAGGTCCCTTCCAGCCTCAACAATTCTGTGGTTCAGGAAAAGAAAGCAAAAAAGAGTTTCCACCCACATTGATGTTTCATCTCAGGTTAGTGATGAGTCAACAGTCATGGAGCACTTCCTAAACATAATTTCAAGGCTATTTTTCATGTTTTACAATAAACACTTATTATATCTTGTTCAACTCATAGGAGAGAGATAACTTTTATCACATCCTTCTCACAGCTTCAAAGAGTTGAAAAAACAGCAGATATTTATTAGTCATAATTATAAAGAATTTTGTTTAAGCCAGGCACTGGGGCTCTGTGCCCATATACTGATCTATCTACTAGATCACTGTCAATAAGTCTGACAATACATAGAAATGACAATTTCCAAGGAGGCAGAGATAAAAGTGTAGAGATTCATATATTTTTGAGGTACAGAGAAAGATGTAATGAGAGAAATAGCCATAAATTCAGTCTTGTTTTTCTTCATTCTGTAAATTATAAATAAATACATCTGAAAATGTCCCTTTTGTCTGATACTCTGTACGAGATACTAAGATGCTACATTGCTAAGAGATCTGAGTCACAATAGCTGAATTATGCAGTGTGTCCCCATACAAATACTCAGAGCCCCAGCACCTGCTGCTTGAAGTCAGTAAGGAAATGCATTTGTAAGGTAAAAATCTCTTAGGAAAACCGGCAATGTCTCCCCAGAATCTTCAAGATGTAGGGGAAAGTGTGTCATTTTCTCACCAATAATCTGCACTTTTATCTTACATGAAACAATTTTTTCACAAAAAGTCTGCACTCCTTGTATTTGATAAAGAAGAAGAATTAGAAATAGGTCCAATTTCCTTTTGAAAAGCAGGCTTCTTCTGCTTTTGATTGGCCTTTTACGTGACCCTCTATACAAGAAGGCAGATAATAAATATAATGATTTGTACTGAAAGAAAGCTCTAAGGATAATGGCCCAAACAGTGCAGCTTTTTATAATGTTACTATAGTAAATAATAGCAGCCTGGTTCACATGATTATAGTTATGGCTGTGTCTGTGTTTCCATTACAAATCCTGTTTTTCTTAAATTTATAATTTCATTTTAATAAATTCTCTCTTGGATGAGCAGCAGCATAGAAGGTTTCAACTAGGAACACTTCTCCTTTAATTTAAAAAATCATAACTTTTTGGGCTAACCATAAGCCATCTGTTAATCACAAAGAACAATTCCTTGTTTATAACAATGCATTGCACCACCTAACAGGAAAAAAAAAAAAATAAATAAAGTCCAAATGAAGTAACAAAACCAGGCAATTGATTAACCTGTAGCAAACTGTCATCAGGCCTGACTCTGAAACGAGTTCTTTTGTTCATCTGCTAAATGTACCTTTTGACTACACGTACTAATGCCTCCTCCAAGCCCCCATTCTGCAGTTGAGCATATGCTTAAGCTCTCTCTTGAATAGGAATGTTTTCCAGAGCTCAGGCCCTAGAAATATATGCATATTTAATTAGATGGTAGTGCTTGAAGATAATTCAATCCTCTCCAAGCAGCGTGTGGTTTTACTGACTTCTGCATGTCTAACAGCAGTGTACTTTTGCATCTGTGTTTTAACGATCGAGGGTTGCTTTCTTCCCTCCACACTGCTCCTTTATCTTGATGGGCATGTTTGTTAATCAAGGAAAGGTAGGGCACACCTGAATATCTGCTTAGTGATACAAAAGCATCCACTCATTTCACCAAGTATTTTACGGTGCACAGCCCAAGTAAAATCATGGCTTGTTTACCATGCATTTCCTTGATGGGTCTGTGTCAGAGCTGTGGGGTTCCTGAATCATGGAATCACAGAATGCTAGGGGTTGGACAGGGCCTTTAGAGATTATCAGATCCAATCCCCCTGCCAAAACAGGATCACCTAGGGCAGGCCACACAGGAAATAGTGAGATATGTGTTTATGGAGAATATTGTTCATTAAACAGAGTGACAATGGCTCTGTTTAACTATACATTAATATGCTACACAATACTGCACTAATCTATTGCTTTTTATATGCTTAGATATTGATGACATAATGTATCTAAATATCAAAAGAATATTAATCATTGAATAACTTCCTAGCTTTCTTTTCTTTCTTTCTTTCTTTCTTTCTTTCTTTCTTTCTCTCTTTCTCTCTTTCTTTCTGTTCCTTTCTTTTGCTCTCTTTCTTTCTCTCCTCTCTTTCCTTCTCTCTTTCTTTCTCTCTTTCTCCCGCTCTCTTTCTTTCTCTTTCATAAATAAACATAGGAGGTGCCTGGAGCTTCAATGTTTAAGCAGCCATGCTTAGGAGAGTTTAGATCATTGTGTTTAGAAAATATGTCCTCTGAACTAGCCAAAACTACACCCTGGGTAAGCACTAAGGAGTCACAGGCTCCCAGGAAGAGCTACGGTGCAACAATTCTTCTTTTCAGAAAAGGAAGTATCTGCTGTCTTACCCAAACTGAAGCTGAGCATCTTAGATGTTTGCAGCTGTTGAGACCACCATGGTCAAAAATGGGCGTGGGATAACTCTGATAAAGGAGGTGGAATAACTGCCCTGCTCTGTCTGGGACAACCAGTACTGTAACAATGTTTTGCAAAGACTGCTCAAGTGCTCAGTGAATCCTGAGGATTCCTCCTGTGAATATATATTCAGGGTTCTTGACGAATTCTGATCTAAAAATAGGATCCAGCTTTTATTTCTACACTTTGAACACCAGACTCATTCTTGGCCTTTATCCTGCATTAGAGCATCTGCATTTACTCATATTCAGCAGAGCTGCTGCTTTCCCACTGCTCGAGAACACTCCATGCCAAACAAAGCTGGTTTATGCCAACTGCCTCTGCCTGTAGCTAGGGACAAAAGGGACAATGGAAGGGTATAGGGTGGTAACATAGGGCCAGGGGTCTCTCTGCACCTGGCCATGTCCCTCAGGTCGTTTCTCTCACTGCTTGCTCTAATGTGTAGCCCTGTGTTCTGGGAAACTGGAGAGGGTGTCCTATGAGGGACATCACAGCTAAAAGCAGCATACTCTTAGAACAGAGAAGCCTCCATATCATCACTTGCCTGCATGACAAACAGCTCTACAAATGTTAATTTCTCCATTGTTGCTAGCAGTACAAACAATACGTGTTGCTTCAGTGCTGCTGGGTACAGCCTGTGCCTTTAGAGGGAATGTGTTTAGGTTTTGTATTTATTTACTAGGGACACAAATTTTAACAACATGAAATATTTTGCTTGTATGGTATGAACACCAATAGTTTAACATAAACTATGGAAGGAATCCAGCCTGTGTTGACATATTTTATGAATGCTATGGGATGCCAGATTGGAGGTGTACATCTGTGTGGGTTGGCCAGTCATCCCACTGCCGTCTGTGTATCTCTGTGCTTAAATGAATTAGCTATTACAAAAACACTGCATAAACAAGTTTAATGCTGTACAATTTCCTTTTGCTGATGTAAAAGCATCTGAATCACAGTGAAGCAAGCTAACTGTGATACTCAATTGCTCTTTCACTTCTCTCACATAAAAAGTTGGAAAGCTATGCAGTCTGAACCATTTCATTTCCAACACTAGGGACCCTTTCTCCCTCCCTCTGACTCCATCTCCTGCCATTTCATTGGCAGCAACCTTCTTGCAGTCCCTCATGGTGTGAAGTACCACTGCATCATCCTGCAGTTGAAATCATTGCTCAGTGACTGCCATCCACAAGGTCACTCAAGGTCACTAAAATCTTTTCCAACCAGTCCAGGCTTGGACCAACGACTGCCAGAAAGTAGCACCAGATTGCCCAGCTACCAGTGCCAGGATACCAATACAGAAGTCAGGAGCTGCGAGATACCTTAGGGATTCCTCATACCTGAGGCCATCATTCTGGCTATCGAGGTAGACGTGGGAGTTGTAAAGAAATCTTTTTCCTCCTGTGTAACTGAAAATGCCTCTACAATAAAGGTTTTGTTGGTGCTCTTTTTTTTTTTTTTTTTTTTTTTTTTTTAAACAGAGCACACAGTAGCAAAGGCTTTGGGTTCAATTATTGTAACCTTTATGTTTGACTGAGGATAAACCTCTGTGATCTCTGAACTTGCTAATAAGTGGGATACTCAGCACTGAGAGAAAGAACAGGGAAATCAAGCAGTGTCTGTTTTACTGAAAGAAGCATTTCTAAGCTTGGCAGTATGCATCTTGTTCTGAATATGCTGGTCAAGTGGAACAAACAAATGGATTAGAAAAAAAGTTTGTCTGTTTGCTTCGAGAATTTTGAGTTAATTTGCAATCAATAAAACAATTTGAACCTCTTTGTTTGTTTGTTTGTTTGCTGGGGTTTTTTTTCCCCCAACTAACAGTATGTAGGCTAATTTTGAATTTGAATTTCTTCCAAATATGATAGCTTAGATTTGCCCCAGATGGACTTTCAGTTCTGTTCAAATCGCTTGACAGCACCATAACAGCCATTTGTAACTAAGTCTGCAGAAATGGGCTGGCACTTGCAGCCTGCTAGCATTGCTGATCTTATTCTGTGGGAAAAGCACCCATAAATTACAGTGCATTAAAGAGGCACACACATTGCAGGCAAACATCATGGAGAATCCATTGTCCTGTAGATAAGTATACAAATAAGTGCAAAGCATCACTTAAGTTTTATATAAGGCACTTTTTTTTTTTTTTTTGGAAGGCAACCAATGCAGTTTCACATGCTGTACTTTTTCTAATCTGACTGACTCACAGTCTTGTGATAGTGAGATAAGCTAGGTAGGCAAATTTTTACAGAGTTGCAATTACTGAAATTGTCATTACGCTGCTCACTGTAAAATAAATATAGATAGAAGTGAAATTATGCACAGGCTAGAAGTAGAAAGTGTTTTGCTTCTGTTTGCTAAATTAATCTCTTCCTAAATGGCTGCAGGCCAGGTAGGTTAGCATTTGTGGTTTCAAAGGTTTTCAGCGCTTGCAATGAGCCATGAAATTACTGCATGCTGCTGAAAATGGCAGCTGATGAAAGGAAAAGAGCGAATCCCAAAGGCAGAAAGACAGGAGGAAGCAAAATTACAGGCAGAAAGTCTGATTTTTGATGTTGCTCATTGTGAAATGTACACCCAAACTTTTAATAAAACATAAAACATTAATAAACCTGCTAACAATTCCTTACAATTTCTTTTGAAGTCTCAGTATAATTTCTGAATACTTATTAAAACAGGCAGTGATTCAATGGTGGCTGAGCAGTTTCTGGCTGTCAAATAGGGTATATTGGTGTACCAGTGACTTTTGAAATTAGATTTTTATTGATGTTTTTTAATTGAATTATCCAAAGGATTGATGTTTTCTGTTAATAATGTGACCCTAAACTCTTGAATTGTTGATCAAGTTTAACTAATATTAAATTAGACATTCAATGACAAAAACACAGGGTCTGAGCAGTGCTGCTTCACCATTCCAAATCTTCTCAACTTGGTTGGGAAAACAAACCTGGCTTCAGCTAGTCATGTTGCTGAGAGTTAGTTCATTACCTGACAGGAATGCCAGTGTAACTTCTAGAGGGGAATGAAACAATGATTTTAAGCATTGTGAAAAGGAGGATACCAGTAAAGGAATCATTCACAGCAATAGCTGCATAGCATCATTTTAGCTTTAAAAGAACATACAAATGTAGAAGTCTTTTGAGTCACTATCATGCCATCTTTGGTCTTTTTTTTTCTTTTTGTGGGCTTTCTTCTTTTTGTTGTGGGGTTTTTTTATGTTTTGGTTTGGTTTGTGGTTTTGTGTTTTTTGGTGGGTTTTTTTTTGCCTAAATTACCCACTGATATCAAAGACACACGGTGTGGTAGGATAATCCGTAATAGTCTTTGCAATTATCAAGATTTTACCATAGAAGAAACTTGCTGGCAAAACAACAACAAAAAAAACCACAAACCAACAAAAACCAAACAAAAACAACCCAAAAAAACAAACAAAAAACCCCAAAACCAACCAAACAAGGATATAACACTAAGAAATTGTCTTTCTGCTGCCAAATTGAGCTGAATAATGATTTATCCTAGAATTTGGTAATATTCTTAAAGGCTCCGTGCAGGCAGGTAACTTGCTTACTCTGATGAACCATAATGTAAACTGGGGTGCTTGCTGGTAAAAATAAGCCTGCATCTGATGTCTTTTGGGACTGAAGAAGCTCACACTTCTATGATGTGATTGGTTATGTAAAATAAGGTCTGCTTTTATAGACCCTTTCAAACAGACAGATTTGAATCAAGCAAGGCAAGCAGACATGCACTGCATTCAATATCACGTCTAAAAGGAATCAGGCAGGGAAAGTAGGGCCAAATTCTAAACTTTCTTTATCTTAACACAGCATTGTTGGCTTGAATTTTCTCCAAAATATATAAATGCAGTGGCACAAAAATGGTCTACAGCTAAAGCCAGCTGCTAGGGGTGTGATGTGGGGTGTGATGAGGGGAGAAGATATTTCAGCAAAGGAACCTGGGCAAAACCACTTCTGGAGTGCTAGAGGTTCCTCAGGGACTGTGGAGGGAAAAGAGTATCTTAGTTTTTAAGGTATCATTCACCTAAGAAGGAAGTATACAGAAAATTGCAAGAAATACTGTTATATACCCAGTGAGGTCAAATGAATCAAGACAATCATATTGTGATTTGAATGGAAACTTGGAAAAATCAGTCTTCCTGAGTAGGGAATTGCATCCTGAACAGCAGAGCCACAGTGGTCAAATCTCTTCTGAACAGAAGAATGAAGTGGGCAGGTAAGAAGAAAATAGCTGCTGAGTTGGAATTACAAACAGGCACCTACACACAGATTGGGGGGTATGTGTATGTGAGTTCAGTAGGTGGCAATGCATGTGCAAAATGTCATGCACTTATCTATTCAGCTGCTCGTTGATACCACACTAATCACTGTCTCAGCAGCTAATTTGGAAGACTATAAATATTTTATTATCCACACAAAAATCAGAGGTGGTAACTGAGCTCGGGCTGTGCCCTGAGGAAAATAAAGCAAATTGTGCCACATAATAAGAGACAGACATAGAAAACCATTGCATGGACATAATTCATATTCATATAGAGAAACACTATATTATATCTAGAACAATCTCATTATTCATCATACCCTGTATTCTATAGAAACAGAAAGTCTGTCCTATGTATATTGCAGCCTAAGAAACGTTTTTGTGTTTCTATTTAAACTTGTAAAATAAGAAACAAACACAGAATATTGCTTACTCCTCAACATGAAGTACTACAGAAAAAGGCAGCAAGGCACATGTGCAACACTTAAAAAGAAAATTGTGTGTCAGTGGTCTTCCTCAGCAGACCAAAAGGAAGCTACAAGCCTGCAGCAGAAGGCTAAACACCACCAGCATGTGCTGTCACACACGCACAAAGAATAGCACCCATGGAAAATCACAGTAATTGTTGAAGCTGACTGAGAAACACAGAAATATTTCTAAATATTTTTTTTTTAAATATTAATAGCCAAGAAACTTTTCCCTCATAAGAAAGAACAGGAAGAAAAAGAAGGAATTCAGAAAGAATTAGGAAGGAAGGAAGGAACTTCACTGCACAAAGAGGAAATGTAATGCAAGCAGAACTTGTAGAGGAAGCTGCAATTCACTTACAGTTTCCACAGGGAAGAAAAAGGAGAGCGAGCTTCTAAACCACTCTCTTCAAAGGCTGTGCACTATCTGCCTGGAATCAAGAGAAAGTTCTAGCTCTTGAAATTATCCCTATTTGCTGCTGAGAAAGTATTAGATGAAGTCAGTAACTTCATTATATAATGTGTGAGTTAAAATTGAGTGTGAATGTACTTTGCATGTGTGGGTTGAGGAGTAGAGCTCACCCTTGGGTGTTAACTTCCAAAGGCTTAAGTCTGGTAATGTACCATACAGTGTTTACTATCACCAAGTAACAAATGAAATATACTGATCACAATCATGGAACCACTGTATTATACTGAGGCTGGAATAGACCTCTGAGATCATCAAGTCCAACCTATGACCTAACACCACCACATCGACCAGATATTGTCACTAAGAGCCACATCCAATCTTTCCTGAAACACTTCCAGGGATGACAACTCCACTACCTCCCTGGGCAGTCCATTCCAGTGTCTAATTACCCTTTCTGTGAGGAATTGCTTCCTAACATCCAACCTACACCTCCCCTGGCACAGCTTCAGACCATGCCCCCTCGTCTTGCCAAATTTGCCTGGGACCATGAACCCATGCACTGTGCAAAGGTCTGTACTACTGTAAATCAAGATTGTCTGTAACTCTGCCAAAATTATAAGAACTATTTTCCAGCTGGTTTGCCACTTCCCTCTCTGGTGTGTTGTGGGCTCACATGCTCTCTCATCAGGATTATTTTGAAGATGGAGGGGTTTGACTAAGTGATTTGACTAAAAGTCATTAAAATCAAAGGTATTCCTTCCTCTGTAGCAAATGGTCTCATAGAAACAAGGGTTTGTTTCAATCTATTTGACCTCCTCTCATGCACTGACTTAGAAATGAAAATGAATCTCAAAAGAAACCTCCAGAGGACTGCCATGACCTATATGGTTTCACCTAACAGTATGCCCAAGAAAGCTCAAAGATCTCCATTCTCCATTACCTTAATTGTTATATTTGAAAACTCTTCCCTTCTTATTGGAAGGAGATTTTATTTATTCCCTTTAAGATTCAAACTTTCTTCAGCCACTGCTCCTAACACAGCACAATTTCATTTAAATTCAGACATTTTGCAGCAGAAATGGTAATTAAAAGTGGGCACTATGACTGGTGTGATACGATGAAGATTTCCCCCACCTGAAAAAAAATGCAGGCATCTTTGGCATCACCGAATCTGAAGTTGAAGCACATTTCTTACTCTGGTATGCCACTGAGAGCATATGCCTAGGTTGCTTACTTGTCTACATATATAGGTGAATACACTTAGAATTAAGTTATTGTAGGGTTAGTTTGACTATTCAGTGGAACAAGAATTAAGTTACTGTAGGGTTAGTTTGACTATTCAGTGGAACACTGAACCATGGCTAATTGCAAGGAATTTGGTAAAGAGCCATAACCACAGCATTGTCATGGTAAGAAGTATAAAGGTTTAAGTCTATTTTGTCAATGAGACCATGAAAGAAGCATCTTGATCATATCCTACAAGTAAGTGCCTAATCAGAAGATTTCTGCTTTCCACCTTCAGTCAGGACTGGACAATATCTGATATATGGTGAATAAAGCCAGGCAAATTCAAAGTGGAACTTACCCAATGCTCTAAACGCTGGAAATAATCAACTATAAGATTTATTTTTTTTTAACCTAGGGATGTGACAGACATCACCTGGCATGCTACATTTGATATCTTTTTAAAGACAATGCTTTACAGCAAATCATTGGAAGCAGTGGGTGAAATGATAGCTTTTATTTTATGCAAAAAGTCAAGTTAAATTATAATTATGTCTCTCCTAGCTTTAAAAAAAACCACAAACCCCTAAACTGCAGACCTACAGGAAAACAAAAGAACAGGTGGCAGTTATAAGAACAGGCAAACCAGAGAAAAAAATGAAGCACGCCAAGCCAAACCTTTGTGAATTGCTCTTGTTGATTATTCAGGCCACATGTTGTCTTTTCAAAATTTGCCAGATCATTTGTGCTCACGTAGGAGCCCATCATTTTCAAATAGATGACATTTTTTCACTCTTAAAATAATATTTTTTTTTTACTGTTTAGGTGATTTCTAGAAGAAACCAAAAAGACAGAAGTGCCTCCTCCACTGAGAAGTGCATCAGGCTGAAAACTGGGTAAGGCTCCTCAGTTTCTGAACACAGTGATGTGCAAGGGCAGCTTAAACAGCCAGCACTTGTCTCCTGGTGCACAAGATAGAAGCAAAACTTAGCTCATCTCTTCATGCTCCTGGTTATACCCCTTAGCTGCTCTGTTCTCTTAGCCTGGCTAGGGCGTACCAGGGAAAAGGGATGGAACCAGGCTGCAAGTGTTTCAGGTTTGCCATGTATTTACGGGTGAATCTTTTTGTTCTTTGAGCAATTACCACTTTGCACACTGTTATTCTGCACACCCTGCCACTACTGGTTGGCTTGGCAAAGTTGCCACTCCAGGAATTATCCAGAGACAGTTAGAAAACCATTGCTAAAAGACAGCCCGATCTTAAAGATCCTTCCCCTGGAACTCACTCACGAAGGCAGAAGAGGTGGGAAGCAAAAACTAACCTGAGCTCATGACTCCATTGAGAACATACCCACGCACACACTAGAGGCAATAACATCTTGAAGGAAATTTTGTTTGTTTTGCTCGTTCCACGCAGCAGCGTGCAGGAGCACAAGAGGTTAAAGCACATCCTGCCTGGCTCTGCCGAGAGAGCAGGTGGTGCAGGAGGAGGCTGAGGGCTGCTGCAAAGATGAGGACGGAGAGCTTGAACTCACCCACTCGCCTGCTCCCAGCTTTGCTGATCACCAGGAAGAGGATGGTTTTGTTACACTGCTTAATTTGTGTGTGCAAAGATCTCCTGCTGAACAGACCTTGCTGCCTTTTGCTGTGTTTATCTCCACGCAGTTGTTTTAGCAGCCTCCGTTTCTGCACTTGCCTGTGCTATAGCCAAGGAATGAATGAGCGGAGAGTGACAGACTGATGCATGCATTAAACACGAGAGAAAAAGAAGAACCCCAAGCAGGACTCAGAAAAAGGCATATTGAAAAGGGCATTCAGAATAGTTAAACACAGGCAAACATGGAAATCTGCACTTGCTTTTGTCCAAATACCGACAGACACATATAATAAAAATTGTGCTCTGCTTTAGGACAATTCTGAGTTCCCTGAAATCATAACTGTAAAAAACCTGCTTGCAAAAGATGTCACTGTCTCTGTTCTGAGCTTTTACATCCTTACCAAATGGTTGCAGTTAATTTACAGTTTTCTCCAAAATGTTCAAACTGGGAAAATATTGATAATTATGTGGAAATGGAAGATCTGAAGGTTTAGAAGAAATCAAAACTCTAGTACGGAGACATTGTCTCCTTATCAATAGGCTCAGTAGAGATCAATTTGTCAAAACACAAGAACCACAGTCAAAGTATTTAGAAAGACAATGAAGATGTTTTATGAAGATGACACAGGGTAAAAAAAAAAAAAATCCCCTTATTATGAGGAGGGAGTTCAACTTAGAATTTCAAATTAACTTATTGTATGATGCATTATTTAATAAATGTTAGCATTAATTTTTGAAGAGTTCAATTTGCATACTATTACTGGGCCAAATGGTTGATGAGGATCACAATTAAAGAAAGATGCACCATTCATTTGGCTAGAAAAGGAAAATCAAACGCAGTCAAATCTTCGTCACGACACAGAATAAAGGTGGCCTATAGCTGCTCTCTGACAGATGTATTTAAAGTTCTACTGATATTTAAATCAAACTTTTTGTAGCCTGACCCTATGCAAAAGTTCAAGATCTTCTCCTAGACAGTTAAAATATATTAAAAATCAAAACTACTAGTCTAGAGAAAAGAACTGTTGAAAGAGAAGTTAGTTAGAATTTCTTTTAGGATGGCATTTGAAATAGGTTTTCTCCACCTTATATACAGCTTCTTTCCTGGGAGATTTGAGTAAAAAGGAAAATTCTAACATTTGAACAAATGCTGACATTTGAAGTGTTAGCATTAACTATAAATTAACTATAAAGTTAAATATATTATGCCAAAGAATGTTACATCTCCAAATAAACATGGGTATTTAGAAGAAATCAATCATGAATCACGGAAGTATAGAAACAGAGGATCATAGAATCAAGCAGCTTGGAAGAGACCTCCAAGCTCACCCAGCCCAACCTAGCACCCAGCCCTAGCCAGTCACTAACTCCCCCATCCAGGCTTGTCTTGAACACCTCTAGGGATGGTGACTCCACCACCTCCCTGGGCAGCCCATTCCAATGCCAATCACACTCTGTCAAGAACTTCATCCTAACATCCAGCCTAGACCTTCCCTGGCATCACTTGAGACTGTGCCCCCTTGTTCTGTTGCTGGTTGCCTGGGAGAAGAGACCAACCCCATGTAGCTACAACCTCCTTTCAGGCAGTTGTAGACAGCAATGTGGTCATCCCTGAGCCTCCTCTTTTCCAGGCTAAACAACCCCAGCTCCCTCAGCCTCTCCTCATAGGGGTGGAGATGGTAGCTCTTATAGATTCAGGGATTATTACACTGGAAGAGATGATTGTGACCCCCTAGTCTGACCTCCTGTGTAATGCAGGCCACTGTACTTCTCTGAAGTAATTCCTGATTGACCTAGGGCATCTCCAATAGACCTGGAGTTCAAAGGCTCCCATTGCCTACCCTGAGCAGTCACCTTTCCACAGTACACAGAGCCCCATCATGCAGATCTTAGTTTACCCTCTCACCTTTGCTTTTAGATTTAGAGAACAACACAGAAAATAAATATTTGGAAAATATTTGTCATATCCCCAAAAATCTTTTCATGGCAAAAACCCCCACACTGATAAGAGACAGATATTAGCAGTTTCCAATCTTTCATTAAAACAAACAGAAAATGTAAATAAAAATGCAATTTTTGTAGAAGGGGAAGGGAGGAGTTGTTGGAAATAATAGCACAGTAGAAGACTTCAACTACTCTCTTTTAACCTCAGCACAACTACCTTCAGGGACATGAAGCATACTTTCTTTTCTGACCTGCATTTTTGGAAGACCCCCTCATCCTCTGCCCTGTCCTGACTTGACAATGAGGGGCAGAGAGCTCCTCCCTCAGCTTCATTTTTCTGGAATCCTGCATCTTTTTCATATTCATGAAAGGAGACTTCAGGTGCTGTTAAAAGAGATCAATGCTGAGCACGGTATTAATGCAATATTTGATGGCTCTAGCTTTGGACTGGAACTGCATTGTACTTGGGACTGCATGAAGCAGAGCACAAGGAAAACCACAAAGACAATGCCTGGGAGACAGGCAGGACAATGTGTAAGAGTTATTTAGTGTTTCAATCATGAGAAACATCACAGAAGTACAATTTTCTATGAAAATTGAAAATTTGCCTCCTGGGTGTTAACATAGCATCATATAATGACAGAATGGTAAGGTTGGAAGGGACCTCAAGGATCATCTAGTTCCAAGCCCCTGCCATAGGCAGGGACACCTCCCACTAGCACAGGTCATTCAAGGTCTCATCCAACCTGGCCTTGAACACCTTCAGGCAGGGAGCAGCCACAACCTCCCTGGGCAACCTGTGCCAGTGTCTCACCACCCTCACTGCAAACAACTTCCTCCTAACATCCACTTTCAATCTCCCCTCTGCCACCTCAAACCCATTGCCCCTTGTCCTGGCATTTCAAGACCTTGTAAATAATCCCTCCCCAGCCTTCCTGTAGGCCCCCTTCAGATCCTGGAAGGCTACTCTAAGGTCTCCTCAAAACCTTCTCTTCTCCAGGCTGAAGAGCCACAACACTTGTAGCCTGTCCTCATAGAGGAGTTGCTCCAGCCCTCTCATCATCTTTGTGGCCTCCTCTGGACTTTAGATATTGGATCAGGGCTGAGTGGGGTCAACACTGGTTGGACCTTTCACATGAAGTCAAGTAGAGATTTTTTGAGATCATAAAGGGTAGAGAATAACTGAAAATCTGTGTAGAGAGGATTCTCTTGTTAATCTGCCGTTCATGCAAGAATCTAGAAAACACCAGGCACAAAGACCAATATTACTTCATTACTTCATTACTTTCGTGACCGTCCCTGTCTGCCTGCACCATCTGTTGTTTTCTAGAGATAGTGTGCCATAATTTGTAATGCTGAGCCATAGCTTGGATGTGAAAACTGAAAATCTGAGGCAAAGATTATGTCCATTTTAGCGGTATGACTAGCAGGCAGAATGGTGCTGCTGCTCACAGCAGCAGAGAAAAGTCTGGGGCATAAAGAAGAGAGCTTTGTTACTCATATTTCACAGTGAGTTGAAAGCCACATGAAGAGATATAAAGGTTCAGCTTTTCAGCAAAAAGATCTATTTCAAGAGAGAGCATTAGAGATACATGTATATGATGCATCTGCACAGAGATGGTAGCTGAAGTTGGGCTATTTAACTAAGTTGCCCAGGAAATGTTACAGCTTTAATGTCTTCGAAGAGTGGAGCTGACACACAGCATAACATTGGGAGGCCAATGTCCATGGAAGCGTTATCTAGTATTGAATGTTATGGTTCATGTTATCAGAATGGTACACTACTGTCATAGTCCATGCTTTTCCCTGGCTTTCCCAGGTCAAAGTGCTGGTTATAATCTTTAAATCCCTACAAAGATTTAGGGTCTGCAATTCTAAAGACTCCCTCACTATTTTATATTCTCACACAACAGTTAATCCTAGTTATGGGAGTTTCAGTGAAGTGGGAAAAAGAAGCAAAGGATGTTTTTTAATTAACCCTTGGCTCAGTTTATTCAGGAAATATTGGGGCAAATTGGGAAACTGGGGCACCATGGAGGCACTTGTAAATCCTTTCCAGCTGAAAAGGATTGCAAATAGCCCCACCCCACTGCATATTGCTTGTCACATATTAGAAACCAGACTCTATCCCACTAGTTCTTTAATGGGCACATTCCTCAAAAAATATTTGTAATGTGGATTCATGAGGAAATTTTTTTCTACCACAGACTGAATAGCTTCACTGGACAACTCTCTAAGACAAACTTGATTAATACTAAGCAGGTAACCTCATAGGTGACTAACCAGCCAGAGTAAAAAAAAAAAAAACCATGGGTATAAAGGTAAAAGAAAAAGTCCTTCAAAAGCATCTAATATATAACATCCCCATCTATGTCAGTCACTGGGTTAGGGACCACTAACCCTGGCATGTGAGCAGGCTCAGACTTTGGAAAAAGAGCAGTCTTTATCCCTTTTTGTACATAGATTTACACCCAGAAATACAGATGAACCAAAAGAGGCAGAGGTGGGGAGGAAGGCCCTTTAAGCAACATGCCTGTCTCATTTGACCTCAGTACTGAAGAAAACATATTTTCTAGGAGCTCAGTTTCTGCTCCACGGCAACGAGATTTTAGTACTTACTCTTGGATTTTCTCTTGGAATTTCTCTGGGATTCACAGAATCACAGAAACATCCAGGTTGGAAAAGACCCTTAGAATCACTAAGTCTGACCTCTAACCCTACTCAACAAGATTCACCTTAAACCATATCCCTAAGCACCACAACCAAATGATCCTTAAACACATCAAGGGTGGGTGACTCTACCACCTCCCTGGGCAGCTCATTCCAGTGCCTGACCTCTCTATCCGTGAAAAACTTCAGCAAAGTGGTCGATGATGTTTCCAACAGTGTTCTCATGGACAAACTTGCAAGATAGAGTTGTGTGGGTGGTCAGTGAGATGGGTAGGAAATTGGCATTGCAGGTCACATTCAGAAGGTGGTAATCAATGTTTGGGTTTTTTTCCCTTGGGCTGGCAGCCTGTTACAAGCAGGGTCCTCCAGGGATCAATACTGGGCTTCGTGTTGTTCAACATTTTTATAAATGATCAAGGGTTTGGGACTAAAAGCACCCTCATCAAGTCTGCTGATGACTCCAAACTGGATGGTGAGATGAGCACTTCAGAAGTGAAAGCCATCTTACAGAGAGACCTCCAAAGGCTCCAAGATTGGACTTGTAGGAACCAGATGAAGTTTATCAAAGCTAAGCACAAATTTCTACAGGATAGGATCTGTGTATCCAGCGAGCAGCCTTGATGAAAGGGTATCTGGAAGTATTGGTGGAAAATCAGCTGAGCATGAGTCAGCAGCGTGACACTGCAGCAGCAAAGGCAAATTGGATCCCTTCCAACCTAGGAAATTCTGATTTTATCACCAAGGCTTCTTCTGAAAAACCAAATCCACCCCAATGATTCACTGAAGCACATATGTGATTTTCAGGGGGCACAAAAAGAGACTTGGCTGTTTCACCTTATTTTCAATTCAGCTTTGTAGCAGTTGTTGACAGCATTCCAGTTTAAATACATGCACCCTATTGTCCAAGGCCTTGTTAACATCAAAACTATCACTCTGTAGTAGTCTTCTATTCTGTCTGCTGCTATGACACCAGCTAGCAGCTTGGGGTTCATTTCTATAATATGTACCCATTCATAAAATGAGGCTGGTAAAACCTTCACTAATAAAAAGCTTTGATAGGTAGCTTGAGAATTGCTATGCTGATGCTAAGAATTCCTGTTGTCTCACCATAGACTGGTATGTGACCCTAATGTCACCACAGATCACCACAGATTTGCAGACTGAAGGTGGGATTCATGCAAAATCTCATTTCCAGTGATGGAAACAGGGTAATGCATTTAGAAAGTTTTGAACACATTTAATCAATAGATACCAAAAGCCTACTTTATAGAATAATTAGTGTATGACAGATCATGATAAAAAATAATCTATATGAATACATCTGTGTTGAGAACCTTTCTCAATCTCAAATATCTTGGCTGAAAAAAAAAAAATCAAAAGCAATAAAGCCTTATTATGAATTAATTTGTTGCCAAATTTTCCTGCCTGCACTGCAGCATTTTTCAAGTTACACAAATATTTAAAAAAGCCACAACAGAAAAGCCCCAAAGGGCTGAACTATTGTCTTTGAAAAGTTATTTTAGAACTTCACCTCACTCCCAAGCTGAATCCTTGAAACTCTGGATGCTGAGTTTTGAGCCACTGTGTGGGATTTTCACCACTGAGATTTAAAATTCAGAAATGAATGTTCATGATGCAAGCAATTATGCAATCTAATTATTGTGATGCCACTGGGTGCCACTGCATTTTCACAGTGTATTCTTACATTATGACTACAATAAATAACAAATAATACTAAGTATAAAATCAAGAAATAACATTATTTTAGGGATTATCCATCTGTGATAATGGAGTCTGATTTCTATCTGTTGAATGGTTGCTTTACTGACCCTTTATAGATCCATTCTTCCAATAACCCTTGTTACTTACTGTAATATTAATTCATTTATTCACATTTCATCCCTCAAGAAAAAACCATTAACACACAACAGTTCAATGTGATCTAAGGCAATCTAGTTAAAACAGGTACTTTGATAGGGTTAATTTAAGATATTTTTCTCTGTCACTAACAGACTAATGGGAATTCTGAAAGATGTTGCTAAACTGTTAAATATCTGACCCTTGACAGCATCTGAAGCACTGTTTGCTTTGTGCCTGAGGACCACTATTTAGTAGTTCAGAGGAAAATATTATTTTGGTTTTCGTCTGCTACAACAATGCCAGGTGGCAGTCTCATTAATAAAAGATATCTGTTGAGAATAAATAATCCAGGTCAGGTGTTGTCAGCTGAAAGATATTGTCACCCATTAGCATGGATTGCACTATCCGGTGGTGTTTCAGAGGATTCCGGATCCAGCAGCCCTTGGGGACTGGCATCTTACAGCTGTGCTGTGAGAGATGAAGTGTATCATCTGTAAGTTAAGTTGAAAATCTCCAGAGTTTAGCTATGTTTAGTATTTTTTTAATCTCAGGTGAATTTGGGAGCTTTAATTACATATGTGTGGTATTGCCAGATGAAGTATCAAGTCTTTAAAGCACAGGTTAGGAGCTGTACTTCTAGCTTCAGAGAAGGTATTTAAATGCACGGCTGTTTCCATGTGCTCCACGATGCAGTTCCAGATACCTGCCAAGAGCTTTGCCCTGGAAAGGCTGGCTGCCTTCAAAGGGGTCAGCTAGCTCTGTGGTGCAGAATGCACGGCTCTGGGGCCAAGGTGTCCCAGGGCCCTACCTGGCAGCTAAGAATTCTAGGACCTTTTTTCCACTGGAAGTACCTGATACATTGTGAGAGTTGTGCCACAGTCTACCAGAGTGGTGTTTTTAAATAGCATAATGCTCCAAGCATATTTTCATGCCTGGGACCATAAATGAAGTTTGCAGGTAACTATGCTACAGGCAAGAAATTTGAGGCTATTTGAGACAAGAAGGATGCTCTTTTATCTCTTTTGAAATTGAGCTTGCATTGTTCATCAGCACAGTCACTGCCAACAATGCAGCTAGGTTATAACTCTGTACCTCTGCTTCTTGTGTGTGCCACATTACTAAAAATCAGAATAATCAGGGACAGAAATTTGGTGGCAGACGAGATTCCATCACAAATATCAGAAACCAAAAGGGCAAGATCACTCAGCTGAGTTCACCTAACTTAAACATGGTTTGACATAACACTAAAACCGAAACAGTTTGGAGACAGAAACAGATCTGTTCTGCTGCTGTGTAGGCAGATCCTAACTTCCAAGAATTTTAGTCACTTGCCACAGGCAAGGCAAAGACCCCTCAAAAATCCAAGATGTGCATCCTGTCCAAGCATTAACATATAACTTAAATGGATTTGATGGCACATCTCCACTATTAGCATTCTGCATTACTGGTTTGATTGTGCTCCCTGACCTGAATTCTGCTTTTCAATCCTCTGTGCAAATCGCTGCACATCTCAGAAAATCTCTGCTGCGCATGTGTAGAAAGAGGAACTTTCTGCTTATGCTGAATGGAGAAATCCACAACAATTTGCATACTAATGGGGCTGCACAAGTGATGTCTGATATATTTTATTAAAGTAATTCCTATTTTTAACATAAATCGGAAGCAGAGGAAAATATCATCTTTCTTTCCATATATTTTCTTGATTTGAATGATTGCTTAGCACATTTTAGTTACTTGCATAAAACCTTAATAAGATCCTATAGAAATTAAAAGCAGGAGTTAGAAGTGAGATATCAATTAACATAAGAATCAATTTAATGGTAATTTAAATAGCTAACTTATAATTTTTGCATAATGAAGTGGCCTGTGGGCTTGAAGTCCTAATCATGACTAATTAATTTAAAGGATGTTACTTTTTATTATCATTGAAATGTCTGACAGGTGATAAAACATTTAGGGTTGCAGTCACAAACTTTTTACATCAGCTATAATACAAGGCGACAGGTTATATAAACCCTTTCTCTGAAAAATGAATATTTAAGGAAAATAGTGTTAAGCAATTTGGATCAAATTCAGCCATGGTGGAAGTGCATAAGAATCCTCCAAAGAAATGATGTGAGGGTTCGATTTTATCCTGTCCTTCAGCAGGAACTGGATTCTGAAGTTCTGATTTTCTTCGCTATAGATACAATTTGTCAGTGACATGGACAGAGGAATGGAGTGCACCCTCAGCAAGTTTGCAGATGACACCAAGCTGTGTGGCACAGTCGACTTGCTAGAGGGCAGGGATGCCATCCAGAGGGACCTG
>VWZE01007681.1:26056-65417 GCA_013396675.1 Eubucco bourcierii | reverse complement strand
CCCAAATCTCCTCTCCTCTCCCCTCCCCTCCTCTCCTCTCTGTGAATCTCCTCAAATCTCCTCTCCTCTCCTCGAATCTCCTCTCCTCTCCTCGAATCTCCTCTCCCTCTCCTCCCATAAAAGCTCTTGAAAGGAATTTTATCTATGTTTTAAACAAATAAATTCTCTTTCCATTCAATAGAGGATTGATATTTGACATTCACAGGTCAGGATAAAAGAGCTGTAGTAAAACTAAAGAACTGAGTGTTCATGTTTAACTTGTCAGATTCTCTGGTTTTTTAAATTTGCTGTTACTCCTCAAAACAAGAGCAAAAATAAAAGCAGGCAGGATCTGATATTTCTTTCAGACCATTCTGAGATGGAACAAAACCAAACCAAGTGAACAATGAACAAGCACCCCCACTGAAGACTTACAGTAGTCAATATACTCATTCACTGGCTACATCTCCTGTAACATCTTCTTTTTTTCCACTCATCCTTTTTCTCTTCTGTTTTCCACAAGGTTTCACCAGTACTGAGGCAACACCATTAACACCTGATACAAAGAATCAAGCATGTGCATATAGATAACTGAGGATGACAAAATATCAACTTGCAGCTGTTCAATTGAGAGCCCTATCTGCACAACGGGTAATTACTTTTAATTTAATTAGGAGCCCTGGTATTGTTTCTATCTCATAGATTACATTATAACATGTAATGTGTTAAAGCAGGAAGATGAACAGCGAGAACACACAGAAAATTTTACCTGTTCTGTCTGGAAATTCCACACTTCAACACCTCTCATTGGCAATGAGCAGTTCCTTTCACCCTGGCACTTTTTTTTAAGAGCTTTGGTACAGTTCATAAGCCCAAATATTATTTGAAAAGATACAATTTAGCCTTGTAGAAGTAACAATAAATGACATATATTTGGGGCAAAATTTATGCTCCAGAAAATGTAAACTTTTAAGTGCAAGCTTTTAAATGTAAACTTTTAAATGTGAACTTCAAAACAAAATTTGGTTAATCAGCTGCAGTGTCCAATCATCAAGTTTGAGGAGTAAAATTTATGATTTACAGAAATCAGTTCACAGAACCACAAAATCACAGAATGTTAGGGACTGGACCTCAAAAGATCAGTCCAACCCCCCTGCCAGAGCAGGATCACCTAGAGCAGATGACACAGGAACACATTCAGGCAGCACTGAAATCTGTCATTATATGAGTAGTTCAAAATTACTCTGGAGATCTTTAGCATAGTTCAGATTAAAAAAGAAAAAAAATTTCAAAAATAGCCTGACTCTTTCTCCTCCACTCTCTACTCCTATCTAACAGCATTTAATGTCCTCCTGAACTGTCAATGCAGGGCAAACGGCAGAGAAGATGTTGTGTACATGGTGGATTATCAACCCAGATTGTTGTCCATTTCACATGCTGTCTCATTTCCACTCTTCCTCATGAGTGTACTATTTAATAAGCCTTCCTTTTTATATTGCTCATAAACTGGTGGCATTGACTTTCAAAATCTCTTTGTCTTTACTGGTAGTGCTAGAAATCACTTTTGGACTGGTTTCATCCATACAAAGTCCTGAATTTTCCTCACTTTGTACTATCAAGTGAAAATGAACCTGGTACTAGCATTCCAGTTCACAATAATCAACTTCTTTCCTATAATATGGTCAAATTCTGACCTTGGATGAAAAGAAAAAAAATATTTTTTTTATTGAGTTCAACTGAAAATGAGAATAGCTTACAATTTAGACCTGAAGAACCATAGCCAAACCACCAGGGTTTCATTGGTGGCTCTTTCAGTAAATTGTTCTGTGTATTGAGCAAGTTCAGTTCTCCAAGGCTGGTGCCCTCACAGCACTCACAGCAAACACCACGTGTAACTTGAATAGTAAAAGCATGAAAACATCAGCCCTTCACACTGAGCTCAATAGCTCTACAGGAAAATAAACTTCAGATTGATCAGAACAAAGATTTGGTTTCAAGACATCCAATGCAAATTGAAACATTCATAAATCCTCACTGCCCCTGCCCCCAAAAAAGAGAAAATTTCATGTGAAACCGACCAAAGAAAAGAAACCCAACTGCCAGCTGCTGCTCTTCATATACTTTCTGCTAAAATGATTAATCCTCTGAGAACTGCTTTGTGAATTTGCTGTGAACTCAGAGGGAATGATTCATGTACCTTGGCAGTTCTGTCCTGGATCTGATGTTTTGTTCTTGGAGTCACTCATACCACTTGTGATGTAATATTTAATAATACTCCTGGTAAAGGAGCAATATTTTTATTACACTGGTGAAAGTGTGAGTGATTCATTCTTTTCATTCAGACACTTTAAAAAGAACCAAATAGCAGGACACTGAGGGACATGAATTCCAGAATATCCTGATGAAGGATGCTATCCTTCCCTGAGATGAGTGTGCTGGAGGGCTGATAAAACCCTGCAAACAGGAGATAGCAATGCTAACTGACAAACTTAGACCTTTCAGAGTCATGCTGGCATCAGAAGACATTGTAATTCTTCAGAGACTAAGACTAATTAACAGAACGAGATGAAGACCCAGGGCCCAGGTTTAATGGGAAGTTCAGAGCCACTTCGCTGAATCTGCAGCCACATGTCATAGACAAAAGTCTTAAAACGTGGTCTTGGCAAGAGTTATGGCACACAGAGTCTTGGAGACATTTTGCTGCTTCTTCACCTCAATTTCTATTTAAATCCCTCCTAGCTGAGGTGTGCATTAAGAATGTATAGCACTACAACAACATAATTATTGCAAAGTTAAATAAAACCCTCTTGAAGACAGATCTTGCCCTCTAAGATTGCAGTTTATATCTAGTCCATAATCCCCAGAGAAGCTTCCTTGGGGACTTGTTATCATCCCAATATTCATCATTTTCAACTTGCCATAATTCAGCACTCAAAGGAATGTGTGAATGCAAATCCAATGTGTCTTACAAACCATTGCTAATAACCAACTCATGTAAAAACAATCTCAGATGATTGCCAGGTCAGGTAACATTAACCTATCCTCATGAAGATTATGAAGGCTTTCCAAAAATCATACAGTCCAGACAAGTTGTAAGAAATTATTTATGTTTAACACCAGAGGAAGCCATTGAACATCCCTCAGAGAAAACTGACTCCTAAAATACCAAATTATCAGAAACAGCCTCTTTTCAAGGCAAAGAATTTCACAACCAATCCATGACCTAGATGTTGCAGGACCTTACTTAATAGAACTGAGGCAGTTGGAAGAATGACCAAAAAGTCACTTACTCTACAGAGAGCATTACACCCAAAACCAGTTCCTGGATTATTTAATATACTTAGAAGGAAAGCTGGAAGAAGTCTGAAAAACTTCTGTTTAGAGAATTATTTCTCAGACAAGCTTTAAAGTTATTGGGTAAGGGAGTAATTGTGGAAAACTCAGGGAAGAAATCCAGCTGCAGGAAGAAAATCAGTTTTAGAGGCAGGATGATCTGATACAGTAAATGGGTGAAAAGACATTAAAATGTCAATAAAGACACTTCTGGGTAAGATAGCCCAGCTAAAATCATTCACTGCAGTGCTGGGTGCAACTGCACACTGCCTCTTTACACACAGAGGAAGGAGGGATAAGACACTGAAAGGCTATAAAGCAGAATGCCATAACACATTTGGAGCGATGTATAAACCACAGATAGCATCAACGCTGCCCTTCACTATCATCTGTGTGGCCAATATTCTTTTCCTAGGCATCACACAGTGCTATTGGAAGCCTTATCTTCTGGCAGATGAAAGGAAAAAAAAGGAAGAACCTTTGGGATCTTGTATCTGGATAGATCAGTACCAGGCATAAATATAAATTCCAGAGATTTTGAGATCATCAGAATCTTCATGATCAACACTGGCTACCCATAAGTTTCATGCACAACAGAAAGGGGAGCACCATTTCAATATTTCAGCACAACCACTTTGAATGTAAGTCTTCAGGAGAGCACTGAAAAGGACAAGAAAGAGAAGGGTAGGAGGAGTTCTGTACCGTGGCTCAGCCTCAAACCCCTAGGCAACCTCTCAATGAGTTGAATAATGATCTGAATATTTCCATCAGTGACATCAGAGTCCCTGGGAAGCTGTTTCTTACCCAGACAGAATCAGATCCAAAGATCTGATCTTTAGCTGGGCGTGAAATTCAGAAACAATGACACCAATCCATTAGGATCCATACAAAAATTCACAATTTAGAAACAATGACACCAATCCATTAGAATCCATACAAAAAACCCCAACAATTTAGAAACAATTGACACCAATCCATTAGAATTCATACAAAAATTCACAGTTTAGAAACATTGACAGCAACCCATTAGA
Source organism: Eubucco bourcierii (assembly GCA_013396675.1). Classification (NCBI taxonomy): domain Eukaryota; kingdom Metazoa; phylum Chordata; class Aves; order Piciformes; family Ramphastidae; genus Eubucco; species Eubucco bourcierii. Next base: position 61,074 of record VWZE01007681.1, on the reverse strand, counting down.
ATCCATACAAAAAACAACAAGAACAATTCAGAAACATGGACACCAATCCGTTAGAATCCATATAAAAATAACAATTTAGAAACACTGACAGCAATCCATTAGAATCCATATAAAAAAATAACAATTTAGAAACATTGACACCAATCCATTAGGATCCATACAAAAACCAACAATTTAGAAACATTGACACCAATCCATTCGAATCTGTACAAAAACAACAACCACCACCACCAAAATCCACCTCATTATTCCAAGAAACAAGAGTGTAAACAAGGGAACATCACAAGGATACCCATGTAAAGCTAATGATAGCTGCAATCTCTATAACATACTGTTCAAAGGTGACACCTTCCTTCCATAAACATATCATGTTAAAATTGCTATCTGTTCTCTGTTGGCAAAATCTACTCCCCTGACACACTGTCTGCGTGGTAAGAAAGTTATGTGAAGCTGACTGCAACTTCACATAGCCCAGGAACAATTATCATTGCATGATAATATGGAGAAAAGAGTGAAGTAACTCAGGACAAAACTGGGTGAGTTGCTCTGTGTATTAGTTGCTTAAATCCCCCAAATATATTTCTGACTTTGGAGCTCCTCAGTATTGTTCAGATTAAAAACATAAGTTTAAAAAATTTAAAATAGTGTAGGGGTCAATTAAAACCATTATCAACCCTTACCAACATTCTTTTGGGATTAACTCTTGTGCTGTGCCACTGTCACAGTGCTGAAAATCGTTTGCCCACTGGCCTTATGTTGATTCTACCAAACAGCCAACCAAGAGACGAGAGCTGATGAAAACCAATCATCATCTTAGTTTCACATGGTAGACTGTATGTTTCTTTATAGATAGAAAAATGGGATTGACTTCAGCAGTTAGTTTCCACTTTTTTTCTTCTGTATTAGAGGTAGGTTTAAAGTTTGGGTTCAAAGGATGAGCATAACAATCTTGGGACTGTCTTTATTCTGACACTAATGCTACCATTCATGGCACTTTACAGCAAAAGATTGCTGGATGTTCTCCTAATTGATGTCTGCTTAAGTTCAGGCACAATGCAATGCTGTTCACACTTAAAATTCCTAATAAAACTGTTCTTGTTCCCTTTCCCTTCCTAATTCTATCACTCCATTCTACCTCTGTTTCCCCTTTTCTCTTTCCCCCCATTATAGTTCAGCCTCAGGATGGACAAGCATATGCACCTGCAGGTTCACCATAAATAATACTCTGTGCCCCTCCTTGGTTTTGAAAGATTCCTGACCATTTGGTGGCTCTGTCAGTAGCACTGCCCCAGTCAGACTTGCTCTTCACTGCAATCCTAATGGGCAATTTCAGGCTCACGATGAAGAGTAAGACAAACAGGCAAACGGCCGTAAGCATGCAAGCTTGAAGGGGTTTCATTGTCAGCTCATTATAGCTCCACTAATGAGATTTCCATCCAATTTGTGGGATAGCAGAGCTCAGCTCAAAAAAAAAAAACAAAAACCAAAAACCAAAAAAAAAACCAAAAAAGGAAAGGACAGAGCTACCAATACGGTAGGATTAGTATGCCTTATTAAAAAAACCTAACCTTTGTTAAATGAGGACTCAGTGGTTAGGGCAGGGTCCTTATACACTGACACAATACAAGAAACAATTGCTGGATTATTTACATTGCACTCAGCTTGGCAGAGTTGCTGGAGTGATGTAAAACTCATACTTAGGCAGTTGCAAAGGCATACTTTATGCACAAACCAGTAAAGTACAGTTAGTAAGATTCTTTCTGGCTAGTAAAAAAAGAATGCTTTTTGTGAAAATGCTTTTATAATGGATGCATAAATAGTGAAAAGAAATGGAGATCCTGTGATGTTAAATAGAAACTGGTGAGGAAATGCATTCCACAGTTCTGTGGTTGTACAATGGGGACTGAAAAACTGAAAATGCAGAGGTTCTGTAAATGTAACAAAAGTTAAGAGGCAGAGTTTTGCCATCTGCACTCCACGACTGCTAACCTTCAAGCCTCAACTGTAGTTGTATTTATTACTTACTGAGGTATAATTGTTTCTTTTGATTAACCCTACATTTACATAACCCCCCTTGAAATACAGACTAACCTCTTTGAATTCTGAACTCAGTAACTAAAGATGATCACCATAATTATACAAATGTGAAGGCATACATTTCATCAGGCCTTTTATAAGCACACATCTAGCAGTTATAACAACAGCTATAAATTTGTTTCATATCTACCAGAAGTAGATCCAAGTTCCCCAAACTCTATTGCCTTTGCCTTCAGCACAAAGGTTAAAGATGGGGGGTTGGAACTAAATGATCTTAGAGGTCCCTTCCAACCTAAACCTTTCTATGATTCTATGTGGTTCTCCATGTTGTGAGGGTCTTGCTGTCCTGAACGTCTGAAAGCAAGCAATATTCAAACCAAGAACTACAGTTTGTCCTCTCTGAACATTGCTCTGTCTCCATGGAGGCAGATATTTCTGTCTAAATCCACGTGATTTTCATTTTTTTAAACTGCAAAGCACTGTAACAGGATTTTTTTTCACAGTAACAAAACCTGGGATCTGTAACCAAATGGAGTCAGCCTGGTTTAATCAGGCTATCAATCACCCTGTAGAAACTAGAGAGGAGGTAAATATTTTTTCCCATCTCCTGCAAAGGCACAGAGCATGCAATCAAAATTTCTTAGTGTTGAAGTGGATGAAATTTGGCATGGGACTTCCACCAGAAGGTGGAAATATTGGGATCTGCTACTTAATCCAGTACAAGTTCATTTGTAAGCCATTCCAGGAAAAGGTAAAGCTACATTTAGGGAGCTTCTCAAAAAATGCTGGAGGGTAGAGAGATCATTAGAATGTCCTACCAGGCTGCTAATCAATCACCCCTAGCCAGTATTTATTGCAACATCTTGAAACTCAAGACATCTGCCAGTCATATAGGGCACTCTCAAAGTGGCAAACACATACCTCAGTCTGTCATTTTTCACTCATTGCACACCAGCAAGACCAGCTGCTGGCTGAAGCGTCCCAGTAAGCACTGAACTTGGCAAGGAATTATCCATGCTACAGACCCTCTGGGCAACAGGAGAGCTGTGCAGCTGGACGCAGATTTCTTGAGCTGTGTTCCCATGTACTAAGCATGATCTTCTTTACAATAAATTATAGCTTGCTCTTAAAGATATTTCAGAGATGAGTATGGCACACAAGGGATGTGATAGCCCCCAGCAAAAAGTGGAAACAGAAGACTGTATCAGAATGGTGGTGTTTCCAAATGCTTTAGTGACACAAACTGAAACGACTCTGGGTTTGTGTCTAAAATAAAATGGCTTAACTGCAGACAAATCTTGCAGGGATTGCTTGTCTCATTAACATTTTCCTCAAGGCAATCCACTGTCTGACTTGTTGTTTAACCCACATGTATGCTGGGAGATCTATTCAGTGTCATATTTTCTGTATTTTAAAGCCTGGCTAGTTGTATTTCTACCCTGGCCTGAAGGCCAACAGTTTGCCCAAGTCACACATTACTACCTTCTGGCAAAATGATGCTCAAAGGAAAGTGGAAGAATCTGCTATTTCTTTGGAAAGTAGCTCTAACTTTTTTTTTTTTTTTTCACAGATCAATGCAACAGTTTTGCAGTTTAATGAGGAAAGAAAACACCCCAAGCTGCATTGGCAGCACACTCACCGTGATTTCTGCCGTTTGAGAAGACAGCAAGGAGAACAAGAGAGTTGGGGGATTTCTCAGTCAAACAGCCTAAGTCAGAAACAAGTGGAGTTCCAGTGAAAAATCTTTAATTATGGATTTGTTTGTATATTTATAAAATCTACTGGCTATAGGGTACCGTGTTAGCATATACCTTTTCCCAAAAACCAAAAGCTAGTTGTTTCTCATGTGTCTCTTAGTTGGTTTTCACGTTAAAATGAATGGAGTGAGAGCCTTGGCATGTTCCTTGTGCAGTCCAAAGAAAAAGGAACAGCTTACAATGCCTTTGTGTCTATGTTGGTTTGGAATCACAGTCCAATGGTGAAAATAATCCAGATGTGGAAATCCTCCTTGTTCTGCAGCACACCAGAATATTTCCCAAGGGCTTCAGGATTGGGTTAATAGTCTCAAACTATTCTGGATCAACGCGCATGTCAAGCACCATTACTACTCTCTTATTCAAGAGTACATTGCTGAAGTACAGAACTGTACATATGGAAATTAAGAACTTTGAGAGAGGTCATGTTTTCCCAAAGAATTAGGTTCATCTCCATGCATTTTCCAGAAAATCAGGTCACTAACTCATTTCAAAAATGCCCTGTTTCTCAAAGACCCTTGCAGTAACCATAAAGGGATTCCTTTCAACAGACCATCTTCCCTTGGACTTTATTAGAAAAGTTGTATTACGAATTTGCTTCATATCTCCCTGCAAGGAACCTCTTAGTGGTCAGGTTACATTTCTTTTTTTGTCACCTGAAATAAATTGTTCATGTGGAAATTGCCAGTGTGGAAGTTAGTGTGCTGACCTGTCTGTGTAAGGTACGATTGTCTCATTGCTTGATTCATATGAAATGTGAAGGACAAATATGGCAGAGGAAGCCTCTTCTGCCAAGAACACTTTGCTTTGCTTTTCACAGAATTGTTCATAAAGGAAGGGAATTTTCCAACAAATGGACCAAAAGTGTAGCAATTAGGTTTTAAAGCAAGTGTCTTCCTGCAAACAAAGAATTTGATCTGTGACTACAAAATTAAGGAGAAAAAGTACTTCTGAATTCTAGTTCGCAGACATGTGGTGAAATAAACCTATAAACTACTTGTCAGCTTGTCAACAAACTAGGAAAAAAGACTTTAAAATAAGCATAGTTCCCTTCTTTTCTCTACACCTGCTTTATGAACAGTTTTTTACATTCAAACCTTGTAGATAAATAGTTGACTTGCTTTTACATTAGCATGACTTACACCATGACTGATTTTGCTTCAACTGACTGACAGCAAGATTGCTTTAACCCAGGGCCAGAGAACACTATTGTGGTGCCCAGAGCCCTGGGACAGAGCCTTGGGAGTGAGATAAGAAATTCTGTCAGGCTGGGGGACTTGGGACTGGGCAGGGAAGATGCCCTAGCTGTGGTTGGACTTGATGATCCTAGAGGTCTTTTCCAATCTGTTTAATTCTGTGATTCTGTGCCCAGGCACCAGGACATAGCCTGAATATAGGCTACCAAACTTACACTGGGTGTAGTCAGAGTCAGGCTCTCCAAAGAGCATTCATTGGTCTGGTAGTTTAGTTAAACACTGGAGCTCGAGAGCTAAGGATCCTTATTCGATGACAGAGCTCCTGTGTGGCCATGCAAATCATGCTTACTGTTTCCTGGAGTTAGAACTGTTCTAAGGGTATGTGGCATGGCAGACAGCAGTGGATTAGAGAGGCCACTGAGACAGCTGTAAACAGGAAGGACAATCAGTGCTGATCATGCTGTGAGCCTGTACCCTAACACATCTGTACTGCTTCTGGCTAGCTTGATTATCTGCACTCTATTGCAGTTTACATTGAAGGCTTGTCCTTACTAAGGTAACATCCACCACAGGTAAATCCCTTTGGAGGTCCCTTCCAGTTCAGACCAGGGGCAAGTGTAGAGTTGTGCACCTGGGAAAGAACAATCCCGTGTATCAGTGTAGCTTGGGGACTGACCTGCTGGAGATCAGCGAAGGGGAGAGGGACTTGGAGTCCTGGTGGATGGAAGGATGGTCATGAGCCAGCAGTGTGCTATTTTGGCAAGGAAGGCCAATGCCATTCTGGGGTGTATTAGAAGGGCTGTGGCTAGTAGGTGAAGGGAGGTTATCCTACCCCTCTGCTCTGCCTTGGAGTATTGTGCCCAGTTCTGGGCCTCCCAGCTCAAGAAGGACAGGAGCTGCTTGAGAGAGTCCAGTGCAAAGCCACAAAAGTGATTCAGGAAGTTGAACATCTTCCTTATGAGGAGAGCCTGAGGGAGCTGGGGCTGTGCTGTTTGGAGAGGAGAAGACTAAGGAGTGACATTTATAAATATGTAAGGGGTGAGTACCAGGAGGCTGGAGCCATCTTCTTGTCAGTGATGCCCAGTGACAGGACAAGGGGCAATGGTTAGAAGCTGAGGCATAGGAGATTCCGTGTGAACCTGAGGAAGAATTTTTTCACTGTGAGGGTGACAGAGTCCTGGTTGCCCAGGGAGGTTGTGAAGTCTCCCCTCTTGAGATATTCAAGAACTGTCTGGATGCATTCTGGCGTGATCTGCTCTGGGTGATCCCGACCGACCTGGCAGCGGGGCTGGACCAGATGATCTTTTGAGGTCCCTTCCAGCCCCTGACGTTCTATAATTCTATGACTCTGTGATGGATTCTTGTGTATGTAACTAGTTCTAATTTAGGTAACACTGCCTGAACCAAGCAGTGACACCTCTACCCATGGCAGAATCACACTCCTCACTGGTTTCAGTGATCCCACTTATTTCAGACTGAGCTACCACTCAGCAGTTAGGACAGTCACACTTTGGTCAATTAAAAAAAGCAGTCATAAACTTTTGAAAATGTAAAGGAAATTTCAAATTTCCTGCAATTTTTTTGCACTTGCAGTTGGGACATCTCATTTGTCTGACTCGAACCAGACATCTTTGGTGTGCTACAGATTTTGCGAGGTGTGCGTGGAACTGCATTGTGGAAGTTAACTTTGACAGAGATGGGATTTTGAGAGATTTAAGAAACAAACAAGGAGACAGGTAAAGAATGGTAGCAGTCTGGGATTGTGGAGCAGTCACAGAAAGATCATAGAATGCTTTAGATTGGAAGGGACCTCAAAGCTCATCCAGTTCCAACCCCCCCACAGTAGGCAGAGACATCTCCCACTAGAACAGGATGCTCAAGACCTCATTCAGCCTGGCCTTGAACACCTCCCTGGGCAACCTGTGCCAGTGTCTCACCACCCTCACTGGAAAGAACTCCTTCCTAACATCCAGTTTCAATCTCCCCTCTTCCAGTTCAAACCCATTACCTCTCATCCTGTCACTACAAGGTCCTTCTTCTGGATCAGCACTTAAGCAGCTAACTCTTGTGGTTCTTGTATTATCTTTACATTTCAGAATGGACAATGCCACTGAGTGAAAGAGTTTGGTTACATCTCTGTTACAGATAAAATTTCAGGCTCCCTGAAGGAAAGAGTATTTTTATCAGCTCATACCTGGTGTGTGTTCTAAAAGACCACAGTGATGAACATACAGGAGCTGGTTTTATTTTTCAAAGTTTTTTGATTCAGCATCAAGGAGATGATTCTGCAGCCAGTGATAATTATGCAGAGAAAATCCTGGGGTTTTAGTTTCAAACATTAAACAGTGCAATAATCCCTATGGGCTCAATGACTGCAAAAATCTAGGTTAACCAGACCCACGCATCCCAACCAGCACTAATTCTATGATCTTAGATTGTAGGCTTTCATGGGTTTTATTTTCCAGAATCTGACATTTCTGTCTGCAACTATCTCAAGTGGCTGAGTCCTTTCAAGTGAATGACACAGACAAAGCTTTACTGCTCTATAAGAAGTTGCCTAGAAACCACCTATACCATGGTGGAATCATAGCTTCAGTTTGGTCACTTTCATTACTGACTTTCAGAAGCAGAACTGTCTCTTTTCAGTCGTGAGGTTACTAGCAAGGGCCCAAAGTGGTAATGGAATTCAGACAAGGCTGGTCATGATAGTACTAAAGGACTACTTTTAGCGTTACTACATACATTGTCAGTCTACTCATGTCCTCTCTTTTCTTGACCTCAAGCAGTCACCCTGACCTCTCTCCCTCTAGTTCAAAATTATTTGGTTTGTGGAACATAAAAATAAATGACGTAGTTTTATCCTGGCAATGGAATAAGATTAGAGAAAACAAAGATTGTACACCAGGGCTGTTTCTTAGTACACATGAATAACAAGGTAACTGAATGAGCAACAGCTACAACATCCAGAATAACCAGCACATGCAAGGATAAGGAGTTAGAGCACCATGCAGCTTTGCATCAACAGGTATCCTATGAAAAGTCAGCTCAGTGTCAACAATGGCCAAAGAAGGAAATAATCTACAGATTGAATAAAGAATAGATTAGACTATTAGCCTGGTAAGTTATATCAGGGCATTGTATAAACAAGTAGTACCTCCTCAGTGGGCACACTCTGTTCAGCTGTGGCTACCCTATCTGAAACTAAAGACAGTAGGGAGACAAGGGATTTACTGACAGCTGGTTACTATTATTAGTGTTATGGTTTGTTGAGTTACCTGTCCCCACACACAATGAAATCACCCAGACTAGATTCAGCTGGCTGGAAGTTAAGGACTGAAGCTCTATTTACAGCTCAGCACAATGTACAAGCAGAGATAGACACAACAGACAGGAATAGTTATATTCATATACAAGTTAAAGGGAATACAGAAACACAATTCCCCTCCCAGAAACCAGAGCCCCCAGGAGGGGCTCCCAACCACCTTCTTCCCACCCCTCTGCCTTACCCCAGGGTCTGCCTTACGTGCAAGGTGAGTTTGGAGGATGGTCAAGGAGGGGTTAGAAGCAGAGTGATGAGTTGGGTTACACAGCGGAAGGCCAGAAGACACAGCAGGTCCCAGAGAGAGAGACTCTGTCTTATTTATGTTTGTGTCCTTGTTTTTAGACATTACCACTGTTTGCTTTTCACAACCTATAATATTTCTTTTTTATTAAATTATTTCAATTAGCCCCAAACCAGGACAATTAGTGTCCTGAGAGAACTATTCTAAAACGATGCTGAGAAAAATGTGCCTGTTACAGAATAAGGAAAAAATGNATTCAGCTGGCTGGAAGTTAAGGACTGAAGCTCTATTTACAGCTCAGCACAATGTACAAGCAGAGATAGACACAACAGACAGGAATAGTTATATTCATATACAAGTTAAAGGGAATACAGAAACACAATTCCCCTCCCAGAAACCAGAGCCCCCAGGAGGGGCTCCCAACCACCTTCTTCCCACCCCTCTGCCTTACCCCAGGGTCTGCCTTACGTGCAAGGTGAGTTTGGAGGATGGTCAAGGAGGGGTTAGAAGCAGAGTGATGAGTTGGGTTACACAGCGGAAGGCCAGAAGACACAGCAGGTCCCAGAGAGAGAGACTCTGTCTTATTTATGTTTGTGTCCTTGTTTTTAGACATTACCACTGTTTGCTTTTCACAACCTATAATATTTCTTTTTTATTAAAATATTTCAATTAGCCCCAAACCAGGACAATTAGTGTCCTGAGAGAACTATTCTAAAACGATGCTGAGAAAAATGTGCCTGTTACAGAATAAGGAAAAAATGAGTTCAGGTCATAATGGTTGTGAGTAGTAAGAGATAGGTGCGTTGTGCTAGCTTGATTGCTTGATTTCATTCGTGCTTCCAGGTAACAGGTACAAAATACTCAGAATAAGAAAGTGTAGATGATGGAAAAACAGGGTTGTGAGGAGACCATCTAATCCTCCCCCTACCCTGACAGAGGACCTAACATGCCTGAACAGGACTGGATGATCTTGGAGGTCTCTTCCAACTTGGTTGATTCTATGATTCTATTTGTTTGATTTCCCTGATAAGAAAATGCATCAACTCAGACTGCATAAATGTCTTCATTAGTGTGTTCCTTTGCATAAGAATCTCAGTTACAAATCCATGTCTAATATATAACCCAAACCAGAAAATATTTCCCATTATTTGTGAATTTCCCTATAGTGAATAGGAAGGAAAAGTTACAGAATCAGGATCACAGCAACATGCAGGTTGGCAAAGCCACTCAGGATCACCAAGCCCAACTTAGAACCCATCTTAAGCCATAGCCATAAGCACCACATCCAAACCACCCTTAAACACATCCAGAGTGGGTGACTCCATCAACTCCATGGGCAGTTCATGCCAGTCCCTGACCACTAGCTCTGTGAAAAACTTTTTCCTAATGTCCAGTCTAAACCTCCCCAGCCTCAGCTTGAGGCCATTCCCCCTTGTTCTGTCTCCATCTACCTGTGAGAAGAGCCCAGCAGCAGCCCCTCCACAATGTTCCTTCAGGGAGTTGTAGACAGCAGTGAGGCCTCCTCTCAGCCTCTTTTTCAAACTAAACAGCCACAGCTCACTTTAGTCACTTTAGCCTTTTTTGTAGCAATCTTTTACATATTGAAAGACTGCTACCATGGCTCTCCCTCAAACTTTTTTTCTCCTAGACTAAACAAACCAAATTCTTTCAACCTTTCTTCATACACCATGCTTTCTAAACCTATAATCACTCCTGTCACTCTCTACTGGACTCCCTCCTAGCACAGCTTTTCTTAAAGGATGGTGCCCAAAACCAGTGGTAGATAGATCAGAATAATTGCCTACCAAATCTCCTATCCAACAGTTCTTTCCCTGGGTATTGGATGAAGGTTTTCTCTTTTTGAAACAACAGTATGTTTCTGCCTCACATTCAGTAAGTGATGCTGAAGATATTTTCTGCAGTGTGACATTCTTTCTGATTACTGGGAGAGACTGTTTACAAGGTCTTGTAATGACAGGATGAGAAGTAATGGGTTTAAACTGGCAGAGGAGAGATTTAAACTGGATGTTAGGAAGAAGTTCTTTACAGTGAGGGTGGTGAAACACTGGCACAGGTTGCTTATGGATTATTGCCTAATAGTTAGGTTCAGCACATAAAAATTAAGTCTACAGGGTTCTATGTCCTTTTTTTTTTAATATATTTTTATTAATCAACTACTCTCTTTTTCTTTCCTTGACCTTATGAATTCCCTCTATATTGTATGAGGTCCTAGACACAATCACTTTCTGGATTGTTTTGTCTAGCTTATTGAAAAGTCTAGGAAAATATATCTCACCTGTCAAAGTATTAGTCAGACTTTTTTCCCACTATGTGAGACATAGATCCCTTCCCTTCCCNTTCTCCTTCCTCTCCCCTTTCTCTTCTCTTCCTCTCATTTTTCCTGTCCTTTTTCCTGTTTAATTTCTATTTTCTGACTGCATTCATTTCTAGATGGAGCCATCATAGTTCTGCACTGCTTAGGCTTCATAATAGTTTAGTACTGTGCTGTCTCTCTTATGTAAGGCCAGATCTGCTGAACTTCATTTTTCTTCTCAGGATTCTTTCCCATGACACCTACCTAGAAAGAATTTGCAGACATTTTCCATTTCCAAGTTTATTGTATTTACTTTCCTCATCTTCTTCCTTCCACTAGAATCAGTGACTTTCCATTTTGTGAGTCTTCTGTCCACAAATGTGTCAAAATCCCTCCCAAGAAAATAAAACCTATACTGACTCTATCCAAGTATATTTTTTCTGCCAAACAAAAGCTCTTGCCCTCAATACAATCCAGAACAGAAAGAATGAGACAAAGAGTAGGAGCCAACTGATCTATGTACCTTTTTTTCCCCCCACAGTATAAAAGAAAAAAAAAATCAGTGATATTGAAACTTGGTAAGTTTCTACTTAATGAAAAGACTTTCAAGTGAATGTAAACACTTTGTGGAACTTATTGCTGCTAGATAGCATAAAAGCAAGGAGTCAGGTTCACACCAGGATTGGATTTAAAAAAATATTAGTGATATAAAATTTTATGCTTCAGGGAAGAGGTTCATATGAGGATTGGATTTAAAAAATATTAGTGATATAAAATTTTATGCTTCAAGAAAAAAATCCAGCCACTGTAATGTCTTAGAGTAGGTCCTCTGAAAACATTCAATATTTCTTTTTCCCCCCTTTCTTTTCTGAAATATCTGGGGTTAGCCACTGTCAAGATAAGAAGAGTGGACTCCTAATCTGATCCAGTTCTTCTGCTTCCATGGATAATCTTGACATTCAGCTTGTCTGCAAATTCCTCCTAGTCTAAACACGAGGAAGTATAAATGCAAACCATAAATATAAAACCATTGGCAGGCCAAAAAAGATTTTGAGGAACAACTTGCTAACAGCATGAAAACTAACAGTAAAGCCAATTTCCGACACATCGAGAAACCAGAAGGCTGCCAGAGAGTCTGTAGAGCTGATAGATGGCGAAGGTGCAAAAGGGGAGTTTGAGGAAAATAAAACTCAAAGAGTAAAAAAAAAAACAAAACTCAAGAGAATTCCTTCTATTGACATTCACTCTCAAGGTGCATAGAAGAAGTTCAACACTGGAGTCTTTCTTTAAAGAGAACAAATTTGATGAACTGTCTGAACCAAAAGTGTAAATTGAAGATATGTTAAATCCTGTGGCTAAAATGAGCAGTAATAAATCTCTAGGACCAGATAGGATTTATCCAAAAGTTCTAAAAAAATCTCAGTATGTTCCTGAACTGTGGTCTGATACTCACTGCTTAACTTAGCCTCAGTCACAGCAGCACAGGTCTGGTTCTTACTGCTTAACTCTGCTTCAGTCACAGCAGCATAGGTCTGGTACTGCTTAACTCTGCTTCAGCCACAGCAACACAGGTCTGGTACACAGTGCTTAACTCTATTTCTGTCACAGCAGCACAGGAGGAGGAGGCAAACCCAACTAGTTTCTGAAAAGGGCTCTTGGCACTATGGATCAGTTAAGCCTTATTTCTGGACTGAGAAAGCTGGTAGGAACAGTGAGAGAGGTTAATCATTGCATATACAGAAAGGGAAACAAAGAGAGATAAACTGATAGTGGATGAAGGTTACAAGAAGGTACTTACACATCTCCATGCTGATGCAACTCAATGCATTCAAAATAAGATACATTGGGAAAATACTGCTAATTATAAATTAAATAATGGTAATAGAGTATCAGATAGCTTTAGATACACTTCATAAAGAGATTCTGGAGATACTGTGGTTGTTTTGTTTTTTTAAACCTCAGGTCTGTGCTGTGCAGTGACCACTAAGTGCTGACAGCATGGTAAGGAGTTGTTGAACAGACAGCTTCTGCCTCAGGAAATTCCTAATCCATATTGAGAGTGGTAGGATATGTCATAAGGACTGTCCTCTCCTTGCCCTGGGTTTGCTGGATTGAATCTACTACTGGCAACTAGGGGACACAGGACAGTGGGCTAGATGGATGCTTCACCATCCCCAGCACTGATATGCTAATGTTCACATGAATTATGGCTAGATTTACAGGCTAGTCCTGAATTCACACTGAAGAAGCAGCCATCAGATTCCCCAAATCAAACAGTGATATATTCCCTCCTGGAAAATTTTCTCTTTCTGGTTGAACATTTCTTGAGTTACCTGAGAATTTATGGACAGATTTTTAAAACTGCTCACAAACACATTTTTTTAATCAGCTAATACAGCAGATAAATCCATGTTTAGGCACCTAAAACTACAGATAAAAACATGGTTAGGTGCCTAAATACCTTTAAAATATGGTCCTGAGTGTCTTTGAAGATGATGCCAAGACTTCTGTGGACATCGTTAGCATAGCGCTGAACTTCAAACATGCTTAGCAGGATTCAGATAATATACAGAGCTCATCTTGGCACAAGTTCCTCTTAAAGGTCAAGAACTAAAAAAGGAAATTCTCCTACAAAGATGGAGTGTACAAAGAATCTTTTGAGAAATAGAAAGACAGTTCTGGGCCTCCCTTTATCTTGATGAGTAACATAAGGCTAATGAAAAACAAGGAGGGACAGATAAGGAAATAGAGATACAAAATCAGATAAGGAAAGCAAAGTATTTAACATTAAATGCCACTAGAAAGCAATACATGAATTGGGGAAGCAGGAAGTGAAAATAATCTGTTTCAAAAAGAGCATTTTGGGTTTTGTTTAATATGGTTCAAGCACCTGAAGAGATTCTCACTTATGTGAAACAGCTTTACTCGCACAAGAAGGGCCCTACAGAAGCAAACTCAGGTGTGTATTACTTTTTAGGACAAAAAAATCACACAGAAGACAAGAAACAAAATCTTGTCAAGAATCATAGGAACATAGAATGGTAAGGTTGGAAGGGACCTCAAGGATCATCTAGTTCCAAGCCCCTGCCACAGGCAGGGACACCTCCCACTACAACAGGTCACTCAAGGCCTCATCCAGCCTGACCTTGAACACCTCCAGGGAGGGAGCAGCCACAACCTCCCTGGGCAACCTGTGCCAGTGTCTCACCACCCTCACTGCAAACAACTTCCTCCTAACATCCACTTTCAATCTCCCCTCTGCCACTTCAAACCCATTGCCCCTTGTCCTGGCATTACAAGACCTTGTCAATAGTCCCTCCCCAGCCTTCCTGTAGCCCACTTCAGACACTGAAAGGCTACTCTAAGGTCTCCTGGAAGCCTTCTCTTCTCCAGGTTGCAGAGCCCAAATTCTCTCAGCCTGTCCTCAGAGCAGAGCTGCTGCAGCCCTCTGAGCATCTTGGTGGCCTCCTCTGCATTGTGCAAATGGAGTACATCTCTGAGTGCAGACTGTGGCATTCTGGCACTAATTTTACACATTCACTTCTGGCATTGGTCTTGAGGCAGGACTGTTGATGACCAAATGACTTTTAGAAAATTTTCTACTCTCTACATCTTGCTTTGGAATTGTTGTGATTAATACATATATAATTAATATATATGCCATTCAAATAATTCCCTATGGCAAATTCACTTTTTAAAATTACAGTAAGAGCTTTCACAGAATCATAGGGTGGGAGGGACCTGGAAAGCTCATCCAGTCCAACCCCCCTGCCAGAGCAGGTTCTCCCATACCAGATCACACAGGAATGCATCCAGGTGGGTTTCAGATGTCTCCAGAGAGGGAGACTATACAATCCCTCTGGGAAGCCTGTTCCAGGGTTCTGTCACCCTCATGGGGAAAAAATTCCTCCTCATGTTTCCATGGAACTTCCTATGCCTCAACTTCCACTCATTGCTCCTTGTCCTGTCATTGTGCATCGCTGAGAAGAGCCTGACTCCATCTTCTTGGCACTCACCCTTTGCATATCTATAGTTTTCTACAGATTATTTTTCTACTAAATCTGGTCTGTCTGTGATTGTTCTTTCACTTTTGACTTGCACTTTTTGTTGCATTTATGACTGTGCAAATCCCGTGTTCTATGTACTGAAGTGGAAATATTATTCACATGGAGGTGTAGATTAATTCAGTGAGAGTTCAGCCAGTAACACTTTGAGGCTTGTGGGTTGTTCAAGGTGATGGACTGTTTGATATGCTGATAAAATGGGCTACAACAACACCAGAAGCATCAAAGGTGGTAGCAACTCTCTGTAAATCATAATTTACTAATAAACTACAATAACCTGAAGGAGTTGTGAAAGTCAAGAATGATCACACTATGCAGTGGCATTTAATGTGTTTAATTATTTCCTACAGCTACACCACTGTATCTATTTGACTCACTAAATTCAATTGTCCTGCTATGAATTTCTTGATATTCAAGGCATTTTTTACTTTGAATTTTGTGGGTGTTAAGGCAGCTACTTAATTGCACTTAAACAAAGATTATCAGTTCCATGTTATTACATCGAGCAAAATATATTGTGATAGTTGTAATGGACTTTTGATCTTATTTTGGTTATCAGCTGCACCATTTTATGGTTTTCCATCTCTGTAAATCTGACACTAGTTATGCTCTGGAAGTGTTGATTAAAGAGAAAAAGAGAATTTAGAATAACATCTACCCTCTGTAGCATGTGCAACAATAAAATATGTTGACTGCCTTTATTTCACCATTTCTTTCTATAGTGATGACCTTAGTCATATATTCAAACAAAATTTAGTTCATATTAATTTTAAATTTCTAATTAAAGACTTAATTCTTCTGTCTCTCTGTCAACATTGATTTTATAAACCACAGTTTTCAAAACTGTTTGTGAAATAGTCAGCAGTTATCCTAAGGTTACATAAATGAGACACAAACAATCTTTTCTTCCATTCCAGGCTGGAAAATAGTGTCTCAGAACCCAGCCCTGGTAAATGCTTTGCACGAGTTCCTCACTTTGGTATTTTTCCCAACTTTGTTATATAATGTAATTAAGAGGACTGCTAGGATTTAAATATAGTGTTTGTTTATATAAAGACTGACTGGTCTCAGGAGACTATCTCAACAGATTTGATACTTTAATACTTGGGTGAAATTCATTCTTGGCTTAACTCTTAGTAGATACACCCAGGGATGTGTTTGGTCCTTTTATTTTGCAGCAATATATTGCACTGTCTTATCCTCTTTTATTCAGTTTGGCATCTCCTAAGACTCAGAAAGATGCAGGAATATTATTGCCTATCGCTTTAAATCCCGTTCCACTCAAAAATCCTTTGAGTGAAGTAAGGCAACTAAATTTAAAGTTTAAAATAAGACAATCCTTGCAGTAAAAATCAGTCACTTATCAGTGTAGTTCCATGCAGCTCATTCTGAATTCAGAATTTGGAACACAAATTTAGAATATTGAACATGGCATTATTCATTACCTGGCACAAACTCATTCAAGGCAGTTAGCCAAACAAGCTATCTCTCTACTTACAGGTGAAACAACGTTTTTGAGAATCTTAAAAAATTTGAAAACATTCATAAATCAAAATACAGGGGTTTCTAAGGGAGAAGCTAACATCATGCCAGTTTTAAGTATACTGCATAGGAAAACAAGTCAGCAGTTTAAAAGGTTTCTCTGACAGGCACTTCCACTTATTCAGACAATATCAATTAGCGTCAGCAGAGCGGACTTGCTGATGATGATATTTCAATTGGTGTGCTTTCCAGATGCAAAGAGACCCTATTTTTTCCTCTCTTTGTTCTAGGCTGCTTCAGAAGGACCAATCAATATTGAAGGTTAGCACATGAATTTGGTTTATAGAATAGGTGCTTAAATGTAAGTTTGAAAAGCTGTCAGGTCCAAAACTTTTCCGCAGTGGTCATCACCACCCTTCACAGTGATTTTCTGTACCAGCAAGCTCCTTTTCTCCTTTTACCGTGTCCATGCACAGAGAAACATGTGGCAGGACTGCTGTGGTGGGAAAGGCTGGTAGGGAGACAGAGGAAAAGACGGAAGGGTGGCCCTGGACAAATTCCCCCCTTACTCTGCTCTTTCTTCTTTACCCTACTCTCATTAGACCCCACCTGGAGTCCTCTGTGCAGTTCTGGAGCCCCCAGCACAGGAAGGACATGGAACTGTTGGAGCGGGCCCAGAGGATGCCACCAAGATGATCAGAGGGCTGCAGCAGCTCTGCTCTGAGGACAGGCTGAGAGAGTTGGGGCTCTGCAGCCTGCAGAAGAGAAGACTTCCAGGAGACCTTATAGTAGCCTTTCAGTGTCTGAAGGGGGTTACAGGAAGGCTGGGGAGGGACTATTGACAAGGCCTTGTAATGACAGGACAAGGGGCAATGGGTTTGAACTGGCAGAGGGGAGATTGAAACTGGATGTTAGGAGGAAACTGTTTGCAGTGAGGGTGGTGAGACACTGGTACAGGTTGCCCAGGGAGGTTGTGGTTGCTCCCTCCCTGGAGGTGTTCAAGGCCAGATTGGATGAGGCCTTGAGTGACCTGTTGTAGTGGGAGGTGTCCCTGCCTGTGGCACAGGCTTGGAGCTAGATGATCCTTGAGGTCTCTTCCAATCTTACCATTCTATGATTCTATGATTCTATGATTCTCTGATAAAGCAATGAGAATATACAGAAAAATAAAAAAATAATCCTAAATTCACAGGGGAAAATAAAAACCTAAAGAAAAATAAAAAATAATCCTAAATTAATGGGGGAAAAAAAAAGAAAAGTAAAACATAATCCTAAATTCACAGGGGAAAATAAACACCCAAAGAAAAATTTTAAAATAATCCTAAATTAATGGGGGGAAAAAAAAGAAAAATAAAACATAATCCTAAATTCACAGGGGAAAATAAACACCCAAAGAAAAATTTTAAAATAATCCTAAATTAATGGGGGGAAAAAATGAAAAATAAAAATAATCCTAAATTCACGGCGGGGGGGACGGGGACACGACAAACAAACATAAGAAAGAATTTAGTCACATCTGCAAATATTATTCTGTCTGCTTGGAATCCCCTGGAGTTTCAGTTGGATTAGTTCTCCTTCACTTCCTGTCCTAAACATTTGTTTCATATTTCTGTCTCCCTTTAAACAGCAACTGCCTTTCACCTCAATGGGTGCCAGCATTTCAGCAAAGCACGAAGAGTTTCATGTATATATCCCATACAAGCTGAAAAAAGGCACAAGAATAGGTAAGTGGGCAAGTGCATGGTGTGCTCATTAATGTAAAAGCCAACATGTGAAGTAGACATCATGGTTGTTTCCTCTTCATAACCTATAATACAATTTTCTCCATTAAAATATTCCAATTAGCCTCAAACCAGCACAACTGTGCAATGCTTACAACCTGGGTTGGATTCCTATCAGCAGAAATGGGTACATCTGCCACAGTTTCCCTAGAGCTGGACTGATATATACTCTTCTATGCGTAGAATGCGGTATTTCTAAGGGTCCTTTGATTCAAAAGGATCCTAAAGTGCTTTGTGTTTTACTAAAAATCTCTTATCTGCATTATAGCTGGGTGAGTAAGTAGTTAAGGAATACATTATCTGAGAAATCCTACCATTTTTCATCAAATAATGTGTTCAACAAGTAGTTTTATGAGGTGTTAATCTTATGTATAGTTGAATAGTATATATGTTTAAATAAAGAATTGAATAATGTTTGAATAAAGAATTCAATAAACAATAGTAGTATTTAGCCAAAATTGGTTCAGGTATTATATTCCTTTAAAAGAGTGATCAGTTTCAATTAATTTCTTTGTAAGTAAATGCTAACACAGCTCTAATACTGATCACCTTGCAAATTTTGATCAGTACTTTTTCTTCTCAAGACAATAAATATCCAGATGGTGTTTTCTACAATCATTTTACACACCAGAGATATAGAGATGTGAAACAGAGACCTTGACTCATACTTTTTTGTGTACACAAAGAAAGATTAAGCTCCTTCTAGGAACTTTTAGCTGCTTACAGTTGACAAGTGCCAGGAAATAGGGAGTGCATCTCAGACAACCAGCAGAAACAACAACAAGAGGTGCTGACAAAGGGTGGGTGCTTCATACCCTGTAGGCCCTTCCCTTGCTCACAACTCATGTACTTTTGCCCACCCAGGGAACACAGTCTGGTTCTCTTCCTTTCCTAGAACTCATCACATCTTTGCACCAGGCTCCACTGGTGTACCCTACAACACAATCTCATGGTGATTAGCCTCCCAAACAGGAAAATATTATTTCTTTCAATGCTCAGCTCACTCTGAAGGGATTTAAACACATTTCCCACCAGCCAGGGTTGGGAAAGCCAGGGTTAAACTTTTAGGCACAGTGCGAGAACAATTTCTGTATTTAAAACTGAGCAACCTAACAAAAGAAATCTTGAATCAGAGCTCAGAAGGCCATCGCCCCTCTTCTGTGTTCTCTCAACCTTCCTCCTTCCTTCCGTTCCTCTCTCCTTCCCTTCTCTCTCTTGCCCACCAGAGAAGTGTGTTTTATTTTCTTCATCGACTGCACCCTCAGGAATAGCCTAGAAGCTCCAACAGTTAGCCTTTAGTTAGGTATTAATTCCTGGATCAGTCATCTTCTCCACTTAATGATACAGAGAGTGTATATCTAAATAACAAAGTATTTCTGACAGACAGCTTTTTTACGAAAAGTAATAATAATTTAATGAATAAGCAGCAGACTTAGTTTCTTAACCTCTTTGGGATCCTGCACAATAAAAAGTGTCTTATAAGTTACTGTTAGTGCTACAAAAAGCCTTTATAGTGTCTTATCCTAGACAAATTCTTACAGCTGAAAAGACAAGGATATGCTCAGTGTTTTAAATATTGTGATGATCTCACCTAATTTTATCTTATTGGGAGCCTTCTGCATACATTTAAATAATGATCAGATCTTCCTTCATCTTTATCTTTTCACAGTGCTCATGCAGCCAGAATGATATCAAGGTATTAAAATTCAAGTGCCATTCTTTTTTTAAAACCAATTTTTCTTTTTCTGTAAGTGCATGGTTTAATTCCATGTAAATTAATTTCAGTTCGGAAAGTATATTTTTTTTTTCACTTCAAGTATCTCTTAAATGCTTCTTTTTATGCCCAACCTGCTTTAAAAAAAAAAAAAATTTAGAAAGCAAACAAATGAGATGATTTGCAGTGAAGAGACAGGATGCCAAAGAGCAGAGTATATAATTGGAAGAGCACAGGAGAATGTTTAAAATAAGTTCAAGAACAGCGATAAGGCTAAAGATGATGTTATCTGTTGGACAGAAGAAGCCATTAACATACACCAGAGTGTTTTCAATCACTTAATCAGAAAACCCTTTTCCTGAGCACTGTTTCTTGTCCATGTGCCATGAACAAACATAAATATTTTGGATTTCCTGCATCCTTCACTCTGATAATGGGCTCTTAACTGTAAGCCCTTCCCACCTCAAAGAGAGAGCTAAAAACAAATGATAAAACATGAACCACGGAGATGATTTCTAGACCAGATGAGTTATGAAATTCAACTGCATGTTAAAAAGTACTTTTGCACTACACTATTAGTTAAATATGAATGTAATTTAAAATGAAAGACAAGGAGAAAAAGGCCATGGATGAGGATTAAACTGTTCCCTATGAGCTAAAACGTCTAAATTATGATTGATTGCAGTGGTACACGTTCAGCACCGCAGAAGCAAGAGCTTAACTCTTCTACTTTTACAGCAAACTCCAAATTTTAGTTTTTGATGAAATCACACTTGATTTCATGGGAGTATAATTATAGAGACAATCTTGTTCTTTTCCCCCTCTTCATATATATCTTATGTGTGGGGGGAATGTTCAGGAGCTCAGATAAGTACTTACTCCAAAGGAGATTTCTAAGGGATCTTGAGGATTCCATTGTCTCTGCTGTTGGAGTTTTTTCCCCACCATTTGCGTTTTGATGCTTTGAGGAACAATTCTAGGTGACACTAACTCTTTTATAGAAACAGAGACTGTATGATTTCTGTAACTATGTATCTCCATCGATGCTTCCTGCATATGAGCTGTGAGTATTCACCCCTCTTCATTACAGCTGAACGTTGGTCAAGTATCCTGCCCCATGCTTACAGCACTGCCATCCAAATACTGCATCAGGAAAGGGCAGGGCAGCATTCACTCTATAGCAGTCACAGAACATTATCAGAAACATCCCAAGCTTGGCAACAGCAGTATGGCTTCACGAGCTCCATTTCAGATAATTCTGACACTGTTGATGTAATGTTTTCCTTGGTCCAAATGAGCTGGATCAGTCATTTGAACAATAATGAACTAGAAACTGCACCGAGTGTTTCAACAAATAAATCAAAGTGGAATTCTTGGGCATCAGGTGAAACTAACTTTAAGTGATCATTATATGGTGGGGTGGGGAAGATCTATTTTAAAACTGTTTTGTACTACTTCAAAGGACCAGGAGACAAATTTGTTTGCTATGTTACAACACATAAAAGAAATCACACACCACAAAGTAGACTACTCACTAGACAAGATTTAACTTCCTTGAAATTACACATGTGAAATAATAGTCCTAGATAGTCAGCTGGTGTAAAAACCAGCAAGGTTGCGCCAAACAATACTCATTTGCAACAGGTGAAGGCCTGTCTGTTGAACTTGTTCAGAAACTTGGAAGTGGTGATTTGTTTGGCCTGATTTAGGACAAAAGTTGTCTTGAATTCTGATGTAGACTACAAGGATTGAAAATGTACACAGATAGAAAAACAAAAGGGATGTTTTGGCACTGAACCAAAGTCACAGCAAATAATTAGCTCCTTTAAAATATTTGGAAATATCCTACTGAATTAGCGTGCAAAGTCTGTTTGCTTGGTTTTGTTGGTTTCTTTTCCCCAGATATCAGGGAATAGTTATCACTTTTACAGTTAGGTATAGGAGGACATGAATGACTTTTTGTCACCACAGACTATATGTATAGGCTCACACTTCTATTGCAAGGAAAACCAAACAAAACCTCTTTGAATAGATGCAGAAGGCAAGAAGCAGAATCAAGTCTGTTCAGTGCTTTTGGTATATGTTCCCTTTGTTTCTGTGTCTGAACCAGCAACAGCAAAATGTATGCAACTTTCAGCTTTATGACATTTTCCAATTGTTTTTCTTACAGGTGAGATGCACTTTTTGTAATAAAAAGGAGAAAAAATACTTGTTTTCTGGGGAAACTGCTAAGGAAATCTGATGGCTCATTAGAGAGACTATTTTCTCATCGTAAACACTTCCTCTCATTACTGAGAAAACTGCCACTAATCAAAGGTATTTCTGAAGTACTACAAAAGGATTTGGCATTAAATTTCAAGATAATGGTTGTCGTGTGGCTTGTTTCATTCTTAGCCTTCATTTTAGTCTGTTATTGCTTTATTCTTTTCCTGTACACTGGAGAATGTGCAGCATTGTTTGTTGTGGAGTGTGGGACATAAATATGAATCAAACCTGTTTACATAGGGTTTTGATTTTGGGGGGAGGAACTACTCCTCAAACAATCAGACTTAATAAGTGCTGCGGAAATGAGCAGAACGCAGACTTGGTTTGGTTTGTTCATTTTAAAAAATGTTGGTTGAATCGCATCAAAATCTCCAGACAATTCCAAGATGAACTGACTCTGAGAGTAAATGACCTCTTCATCTCCATGATAAAGTTCCAGCCAAAATATTCTCTCGGCCTGAGACGTGATTCATTAGAAATATGTGCATGGTGTGGAGCTCTACTCTCTATCTGGCAGAGTCCGGCCTGCAGACTGATAAGAAGCAAATGCAAATGTCCTGATAAGAACTGAATGCAAATATTTATGATATGATATTCCCTGGGAATTATGTGCAGATAAAACAAAGTGTATTATTTTCCCGCTTCTCTTTCAGGTTTGCCAAAATGCCCTTTTTCGCTTTCGGAATTTGCATTTCTTCAAAATTGATTCGGCTTGCGTATTATGTTAAGCTATTTGTTTGCTAAGGATGGTAATTAGTTACTGTAATTACAGCAATGACAGTTCCTAAATTGTTTTTAAAGCATTACAGTGAGTCTGTGCCAGAAGATTGCAGTATTTTTTTGGATTTAAGCAGAGGCTGGAAAAACTCCCACTCTAAGGCCAGCATGGGATTTTCAACTACAAAGCTGCTTTTCCTGATTGAAATATTTTAATTTTTTTTTAAAAAGAAAATATTAATTTGCATTGATTGTAAGCACTAACTTTAAAATTTTGGTTTATTCACAGATCACAGAAATATTAGTGATAGTGGGCCCTGTGGGAAAGGAGATACAAGGGGGACTCCCATCGTAAATAAAAGTGAAAGCTGATAGCAGAGGAAAAATGGTATAACTATTACTCTGAGCCTGTTAATTAAACTCTTTAGCCTGTTTTTAGATAAATTAAAAACAATTTAAAAATGCCTGATTGAAAGTCATTCCTGAACTTTTCCGAGGTGCTCAGAGCTAAGAAACTCAGAAACAACTATGTTCACCGAGTCCTTACTGTATGGCACTTTCTGAGTCAAGGCAGAGCAGAAGGAAATAGAGAGCTCACCAAACCACTTGCAAAACAAGGCTTTCTCTACCGTGCCTTATGGCTGGAATCACTGCTTTTCCCTTCCTATTACAGACTAGCACTGGACACTTGCATCCTGAGTACATCCATGGTGAGTATCTGGTAATGCACTCAGAAAGCTCTGAGTTTCATCCTTTCCTCCTTCCCCCTAGCATTTCCTCCAAAGGAGGCACTGTCACGGCAGGAAGAGTGTGCAGCTCAGCAGTGGAAGAGCCGCAGGCGTCTTTGCATGAGCTTTTCCTCTTCCAAGACATGTGGTCTCGGGAGATTAGCTGGTGTGTGTGTGTGGGAACCCTAAGGCTTTCACCCATCTCTTCGTTCTGTTCCTCCTTCCACTCCACCCCCGTATAATCTCATTCCCCACAGTTTATAGGAATAGACATAATCACTGCACTTTTCTTCCTCCGGAGAAAAGGCAGCCTCCTTTGAGGCAGCAGTTCCACCCTGTAACTAGGAAGCAGAAAACCTCCAACTCACCTTCCTCTATTGCCTTCTTCTCTCTCTTCGGTGCCAACTCATCTAGAGCCCTAATGCCTGAAGTGCTGGCAATTATCTGAAGATTCCTTCTACCTCCAAACCCAGCCTTTAGTGGCTGGTCCTCACCATCAATCTCACTTCATTTTCTTTCCAGCTGTATTCTGCCGCTTGATCATTTCTGCCCTTCCACTGCAGATGGACACTGTACAATGCCCGTGAGTGGCAGAGTCACCGAGCTTGCATATGTGTGAAGTGAGAGTGCTGGCACCATATTTAGACAACACTGCATGAAGGAAGACTTTGCTTTAGGGTTCTCAAGTCTTTGTTTCCATTTTGACACAGAGTCCAGTCTTTCAGAGGTGCCTTGTACTTCGCAATTTCATTTACCTACTCTCAATAGGCATTTTCAGCTGATTAACTAAATATCCAGTATTTTCTCAGAAGGCCAACCTAAACTGCCTATTGTCCTCATGCTCACACAAAATTTCATTATTCTGATGGTATAGAAGACCTACACTTGTGAATTTCTGTACCGCGTTGTCTTCATGGAGTAGCTAAAGATCCAGAGAAATGTAAGTCCCATGGTATCACTGAATCGTTCAACACAGGGGAATCTTGCCATTTCTAATCGTGAAGGAATAGCATGCTAACAGCTCATGAGAAACACATGGTGTGACATTCTGAGGTCACTTTTCTATCCCATATATAAACTTACAATAGTGGATTTTGACTGAGCAGTATTGGATCAAAGAACAACTTCAGGAAACATAAGTTAAGATTCAAATATCAGCTAAGTGACTGCTTAGCTACAGAAAGAAAAACATCTCCCCTGAAGTGAGAGAGTTTTCTTGTCCTGAGTTTCAAAGGCTTATTCTTTACAAAGTTTATTGGCTTATATTTGGATTATACTCTTCACTTTGAAACTCCTACCAAGGATTTACTTCCAAGGCCCTACACTAGTTACATAGACAGTATATCAGGACAGAACAGCCCCATTTGCCAGTAAGCAGATTTGTACCTAGTTTATATTTCTATTAGGATGATAGTGTTTTAGAGAAGGATGGGAGAATATCTTTAAGCATTATTTTGGATCAAACTTTATATGGCATTTTCATTTTAAAATGGAAAATAAGTTGATAGGGTAAGCATGTATGGTATGTCATAGCCTCTGGATCTCTATTAAAAGAGCTGTGAGAGATGAATGTAGAAATCCTGGCTACTCACTGGGCTTTGCAACAACTCATAACTAATGACAAATCATTTATTATCACATCTGATAAACACTTAGTATCATTTCTGGCCACTTACAAACCGATATGTAAGATCTAATTAAGTGAATAAAGCATGTATTGTTGTATCCTGTGCGGGTTTCTGAGAGCATCATAACGGCAGAATTTATTTATATTTAACTATAATAAACTACTAAATACATTTGATTACAGCCAGAGTAAGCAAGATTGCAAAATTACATTCTAGTTCTATCATGACTTTGAGTGTCTGTACACATGTTTATAAAATGTTATCATTTTTAGGCCCTTCAACTGTGCTGCTTGTGGGTTTAGCAGCCATCATGTAGCTACATGTGCATAGATAGAAGCATGTGAAAATATGCAATGCAAAGCACACAAGAGTGATATTCATATCTGCATAAACACACAAAACATAGCAACCTGCTTCTTGAAGTCAGGACTAAAGTTGTGGAGCATGCATTTGTCCAGCTCAGAGGTTAGCACAGCAGGTTATAAAGGACACATGCAGCTATATTGGCAGCTTCATTTTACAGTAAAATCGGTCTTGCAAAACACTGGGATAACAGATCAGTGACTGCTATATTTGTCTATGCATTACAAGAGAAAGACTAGGTCAGAGGGGAGTCCAGAAGGGAGGCATTGCACTGCCTCGGAAGCTGACATTAATTCACAGAAGCTGCTTCTGAGATGCAGTCTGGGCAGGAATGACAAACACAGGGAGACACAAGGAAGGTTTGGGAGACTACAGCCCAGGAGGGGCCGCTTGAAAGAACAAGGGAGAAGTGCACGCATAAAGTTTTGAGGTGATGGAAGAAGAAAGAGCCAAGGGATTTAAAAGGAGTATGTAGAACTGGTGCATTCCAGATGATATTTTCTGAGCATGTGCTCTAACCTAATTACTTTGCTTTTTCACTGTATCAGAATTTGCTAATTACCTCAGTTTAGATTGCAATAACACCTGGCGTTTGGAATTAAAAGTCTCTGGTTTGGGTAGGTGTTGTCACTTACACTGCAGAAAACGTAGGCAGATGCCTCTCAAAGGCCTGACTAAATCAGGATTCTGTCATACTCCATTATTGGGTTTTTTTATGGTTTGGTTTGGGGATTTTTTCTTTATTTTGGGTTTGGTTTTTGTTTGTTTTGTTGTTTGGTTGGTTTAGGTTTGGGTTTTGCATTTTGTTTTTCTGTAAAGCCTCAGCTTTTGAAATCAAGCAATAACAAAAATACATTCAAGTTCCCAGAGCATATGGAGGAGGAGGGAATCTTGAAATCTACCCACCTGAAACAAAAAACCCAGGGAAAAAAAAAATGTTAAAAGGTTACAACTGAAGGGAAAGAATGGGGAAAATACTGTTAGAAAAACCCTGTGTTACTTTTCCAATCTTAAAATGATCGAACTAGTCTTAGGCTTCTTGCAAACTTGAGGTTGCTAATTCTTTAACTGGTTTACTCCTGAGCTATCAAGGGGCTTTGAATACAGAGCATCACAATACCGTAAGAAGTTTTACACTCGCTGAATAATAAAGCAAATGATTAAATAGATTTCTTGGATGTGATGCATTGTTTAAGGTGCTGCCTTCCTGTGTGCATCCTGGCAAATGATAGGGATTAAAATCCCACACAGCATTTAATTAACACCGGTGCTCTGACTACAATAAAAGTTGAACAGATAGATACAATGCTTAGAACTGGGTGTTTATTTTCCAGACTGAAACAAATATGGAAAGGATTAAGTTAATAAATTGGTGCAACCCTCTCTCTTGGCCAAGGCCAACAGATTCTGTAACAACAGTTGGGTTTATTCTAAATCAGACAAATCATAACCAACATTTAAGTTGACATTCTGTTGTTATTACTGTTCTAGCATGACAAAATATGGATGTCTTGGCTCTGTTGATGTTATGGAGGGGTGATTAATTGATGTGAGATATGATTTTTTAAAAATTAATATCATTTATTAATATTCAATATCCAAACCTCTTGCCACCCTGCACCACTAATTTTAATAACAATCAGGTTCTTCACACAGTCATGGAAACTTTATAAAGATTTTATCATAGGATCTGGAAATAAATAGCAAAAATATATGTAATTAATTGAACTCATTGTGCTGGAACAGAAGGTTCCTGCGTTCACTATACCACTTGTAGTTAACTGTACTGCTTGCCCACTAGATGGCCTCAGGGAGCTCCTTTCTGCTGACGCCAGAGGGCAGTGGTGAGTTACAAGAGGCTTTAAGTATTTACTCACAAAGTATCTCCCACCCGGCAGGGCTGGCTGCAGCTTCAGACAGTACTATCCAAACACTTTCAGGGAATTCTGCTACTGTCTTGTCTGCTACTGAGGATTCTGATTCTTCCCAGGCTGCTGGGGAAAGGAGGCAGACAATCTCTGACCTGGTCCTGGCTTTGTGGACAATCTGCATATATCTAAGACTTCTCATCTTGGCAAGAGACTTTCAGGTGCAGGCAGGATGTCTGCCATGGGCAGTCTCAGCACAGTGTCAGGCAGGCTGTGCAGGCTGTTCACGTGGAGGCTTTTAGAGCCTGTTCCTGGTGAACTGAAGGCAGGTAGTTTCCAGGCAGTTCAGGATACAATAAGGCAGTAGCAGGCAGCAAGCACAAATACAAGGGCAGAGCACATTGTGTTACCTGCTCATCTCTTTTAATCAATACAGCCTGAGACTAATGGGCCTTTGGACACAGAATAGCCAGTCAGAATGAGACTTTGCCGAGGCTGAATATATCAGGTGAAGCCACAGGCTTGCTTTACCCTTTTTAGGGCAGCACACAGGCCTTGCACAAGGCAGGCACAAGCTGAGCCTGTGTACCTTGTTTACCAGAGGATGCAAATAAATCTGGGCAAGACAGAGTCCTCAGACTCAGGGGTTTCAGGTTCTTTGTTCTCTTTCCTGAGGTTGCTTCTCCCCAGAACAGAAGGAGGGAAAGCAGGAAAACATCTCTGGGCATGTCAGGATATGTACCAGCCTATTTTGGCCTGCTTAGGCCTATCATGACAGTTGAGGAGTTTGGAATCTACTATGCTTTTGTTATAATGTTTCTTCTTGTGTTTCTTTCAGTGCCTAGCATAGATTTACCAGAAATGAGGATCTGTCAGGGTGGACAGAAAAAGAAAAAGGAGTTGTGACATGTGGCTCGTTGTCAGTCCCATAGTGAACCAGCACGACCACCTGTGCCAGCTCCCCATCTGATAGAGCAGGCATGATCTGTATGGAATTGAGTCCCCCACTGGCTGCTTTGGCTGTGCTCCCCCCCAACTTCTTGTGAAGAAAATTATCTCTGTCCTAATCATAGGATAGGATAAAGCCAGCAAACTCAGGTACTTGTAATAGTTCAACTATGGAAGAGCAAGTGTTGAAATTGTCTCACATATCCTACCTTTCTACAGTCCTTATAGTTTCACAATGCCTTATGATTAGGATTGTGCTACAAATATTAATACAATTTGTATTAATTATTAATACAAGTATGTGCACAAAACTTGGCAGAATTTATCAAGAGGGATAACCTTTCTGATCAAATCAGTAAGGAAGAGCATAGTCAAATCTGACTGGATGGACTCTGAAATATCCACGATCTGTTGAAGCAAACCAAGTGCTTGCTGGCACAAATTTGAAGTTGACTCTCTTGTGTTCCATTAAAAGGATGTATGTGTCGTAATCACAAGTTCTAAAATAGTCTCAAACTCCATCAAAAGAAATTCATTCTGTCCAGGTGCACCTCTTTTCCAGTAAAGTTTTGGTGGTAGATGATAGATGGTAAATATAAATTAGCTGTACCGGATCAAAGACCAGCTGTAATGACGGGGAGAGAAGAATGGCTGCATTCATCATATCATAAAGCACAGAGAGACATAAAATGCTACTAGTTAAGCTCAGCTGAGAATATGTGGAGGGGAGAAAAAAGGAGAGGAGAACTAAGATATAGAAGAGATAGTGTGAATCATCACACACAATCAGTATCCATATCTTTTAAAATATGATTACAGAAATGTGAAGAAGCTATTATTTTCCAAGAGGACTCTGCAGATCATTTAAGATCATTTCATTCTCCTTGTACAGATACCTCTAAAAATGTTGTGAGAAGAGCTTGTAATTCCAGTTTGGCTTTGAAATATTGGTTGGTTTAGTATTAGCATTATTTTTTTTATCAAAATATAAAATCCAAATCCAAACCATCAATAATCTTAAAGGTTTTGCTACGAAAGAAATCTGCTTATAATGGAAGCAAGACATTTTTTACTCAATAAGAAAGTCACACATGCTATGGATATTAAAACATTTCATTTTTTTCCACATAAAACTATACTGATTTGTGAAGCAAAAAAAAAAACCCAAAACAAAACAAAAAACCCCACAGCTAGCCAATATTTATCACAACCAAACAATCCCTTTTCCACAAAGTTCAACATGCAGCAGGAAACATAACACTAATTTTGTTCTGCTCTTCTGGACTTCATCTTTTGTCAGTAATTCATTTTCCGTAAGGATCTGAACCTTTGCACACAAAAAATTTTGTTCCCTCCTGAAATGTTTAATGACTCAAATTTATTGTTCAAAATTATCAGCACTGGGATCCAGCCTTTGAGTTTCATTAAGGCTACAGCTACAAGCCCCAGAACTTGAAGGGCACTGGGAATGTAAAGGGGAATCTAAATTCAAGGTAAACTGCCAAAGACATTAAAGAACATAAAGTTTTTTCTGTGGTGTTCAGAACTGACCAAAGGAAGTTCATCTGAATGGGTAGGAATTGCTTATGTTTGCACTGTCTAGTGAAGAAAAAAAGAGTTTTTTTAAAAAAAGGAGTAAATACATCAAATGTAACATATCTTAACTACAGTAAATATTTACACTAGAGCCCATTGATTAATGCAGACGGCCACTCTCTCCTTTCTTTTCTGCATACCTGACTCTTGGTAGGGTTCATATGTTAACTGAGGCAGAACCAGGGATAATTTTGCTAGGTTTGTACCTCATAAGCCTTTGCAGAGGGACCTTCTCTGTTTGTATACCACTTAGAGAAGTGGGATCCTGGTTTTATCCTAAAATTAGACCAAATAATTCTAATAGTAATAATAGTCATGACAGTGGTAATAACAGCCCATCAGGCTCACCTGACAGCTAGATGTTAGCATGCCTGATGATATTTCAATTGATACTGTGCTCTTTGAAGCATTTGAAAGCTCAGCTGATGTAAAGCAGGATTTCTTTGGCCTTTCTTTAAGGGCTATGCTGAATAAGGACACAATGGATCTAAATCGAATAGATAATGCATTTCCACACTCATGCAAAACAGTTTAACCTCAACACACAGTAAAGCCATTGAAGGTTCAATTTGTGAATTTCTTTGTAATTATGCCTTTGTTGTGAAGAAACTCTGCTGCTGACCTACATGTACCAAAGAACAGACCGATTCTTCCTGGGACCTTAGACCTGTGAGCTACCTCTAGGACCATCCAACACATAAGTTACATATTAGACAAACCAGAAGTTCTTAACACT
The DNA here is from genome assembly GCA_013396675.1 of Eubucco bourcierii. Taxonomy (NCBI): domain Eukaryota; kingdom Metazoa; phylum Chordata; class Aves; order Piciformes; family Ramphastidae; genus Eubucco; species Eubucco bourcierii. Next base: position 30,320 of record VWZE01007681.1, on the reverse strand, counting down.
CCTTAGTATGAGCAAATGAGGAAAAAAAAATCAAGAGAAGCCCCCTCTTTGACATCAGAGAAGTACTAAAATTAGTAAATTTAAACTTACTCATTAGGAAATAAATAATTTACTGATTAGTAAATAAATAATATATTTGTCCTTCTGAGGAACTACTGAATCATAGAATCATTGAATGGTAAGGTTGGAAGGGACCTCAAGGATCATCTAGTTCCAACCCCCTGCCATAGGCAGGGACACCTCCTACTAGAACAGGTCACTCAAGACCTCCTCCAACCTGGCCTTGAACACTTCCAGGTAGGGAGCAGCCACAACCTCCCTGGGCAACCTGTCCCAGTGCCTCACCACCCTCACTGTAAAGAATTAAAGCCTGACTGGAAACAATGCAGAGCTAAGTTCATGGTTCAGCATGCTTATAGGCTGACTGTCTTTCCCAGATTTATGAAAGATTTCTCCTGTGCCATAGAAGTTGCAGGTGTTTTGCTTAAAATTTACAGGAGAAATGTTGCTTCACAACAAATATTTTGCTATATTGATGCGGCTTAATGCAGTATGGTTGAAGTAACAAAACATGAAGAGGGTTTTTTTTAATAGCTATAAGTAATTTCTCAATATCTAGATGGTTGAGTAGTAGACATATTAGAATCGTAGAATCAACCAGGTTAGAAGAGACCTCCATGATCATCCAGTCCAACCATCACACAATATCACAGTATCACCAGTGTTGGAAGAGACCTCAAAGATCATCAAGTCCAACCCGTCACCACAGACCTCAAAGACTAGATCATGGCACCAAGTGCCACATCCAAACGTGCCTTGAACACCTCCATTCTAATAAAAGTTAGTATAATGTGATGTGAATTATTTCCCCTGTCAGGGGCTTTTGATCCAAGTTAAATCAATAACAACATCTTTCTGGTGCATGCAGACTTAGGCCCTAACTCAACCCAAAAAGTGTCATCATGCCTAGTCTTCATGTGGCTTCTTGTATTCTACATACTCCAGAAGCCAGAGGCAGTTGCTCGTTCCTTCCTCCTCATAAAATGAGCCAAGCTCTACCTGTCCAGGCATCTAGGCATTTGTCATTTCTTTTAATCATTACCATTGACAACACTGATGAAACTGCCTGCCTTGAAAATAAATGCTCAAAACTGCCTCAGCACATGGTTGTTCATATTCTGTTGTGGGCAAGATGGTCTAAAAATGGAACTGAAACAAAAAGAAGCTGTGCACCTGAAAGCATGCCTGTTTTTTTCCCAGCTGCTTGCCATCATTTCTTAAAAGTTTTGCCTTTCACGGGCTAGAATGCATTGATTTCATCTCATGGGCATTGATTCTGGTCTCTGTTATCAGTCTCTTGGTAACTCTGACTATATTTTCCCATCAACACTTGCACTGATATAAGTTCTTCCTAAATTGTCTTTTCTCTCGGAAGAGTATGGCTGACAAAAACGTAGACATTCTTTTGTGTTTGGCCATCCTTTGATTGTATGGAAACATCTTGGAGCTCCAGACAACTGGATGCAATTTAGAGCCATTTTAAGGTCATCCTAAATTATGTTGTTAGGGCTCCCATAGAAGGCCAGGTGAAAATGTTGGCCAATAATTGTCCTCCCACTCTTCATCTATATGGGGCCTCCCTTCATCATCTAACTAGCTATTTATAATACCTATTTTATTAATATTATATATCTATTTATAATTTATATAACATTNTACATCAAGTGCATGTAAATGAGAGCTGAACCAGACGGTTCGTTTAAGAAGTTGCAATAAACTTTTGGTTCTAAAAATGTGACGACCACTTCAGATCTTAACAAATAAACATTTGAAGATTGTAATTTCTAACCAGGACATTTTAGTTGTCTTGGACAAAGCAGGCAGTTCCACTGAGTGAAATCTGCCTATATTTCTTACTTCCTTGTACTTTGCCAGCATTAACACTGTTGGCTTTCTTGCTGTTGAACTGAAATGCTCATCTTGGGAAGCACAAGCACTTCTTTTTGGTTGAGAAAAACATAATTCTGTTGGTTAGTAGTAATCAGAAGTCATTGAAGTGTTTACTACATGGCTAAGCAATGAGACTTACTAATAGCTCTTCCTTCAGAAAGGGTTATCAGCCTCTGCTTCACTTTCATGTTTTGTGTCTTTTATCTGAGAAGCACTTTTTAGGCCTACAACTCATGACAAACATAATGAAGGTCCACGCAGATTTCAGATTGCTAATCAACTCACTTAATTTGTCAATGAATGCCAACCTATCGTATCTACTTAATGTATAGCATGCTTAAAATAAGCAGAACTGCAGTGTGTATTAACACAAAGAGGGTATTTCACTGCCAACAAAAGACTGTTGTACACAAGTTTTAACAATGTGTTACTGATTCCCAAATGGTGTGTTACTGATAGTAAAACTACCCTTTATAATCATCCCTAGAATGCATAAAGCACAGGGCACTTGCATTTGCCAAATGATCCTTATAACAACCCAAAAAGCTTTGTCTTGGTGAAAACAAATTAATTCCAAACCAGGATTGAAAATATTTGGTAGCTAAAACCCCATGCTGCTGAGTTAGTAACAGTTAAATCCATGACCAAGAGATGTACAACTGAAGAAGGAATTGTGAACCATCCAGCGCTGCAAAGAAGATCATGCAATGATCTTAGATGAAGTTACACCATCGATATCAAAATGGTTCAGGACACATACATTATCCTGCTTTTACTTTAGGACTAGCACATCTGCTGTCATTAAGAATGGAGTTCTAGCAGTGTTTATAAAGGATATGAAGGGCTCTCATCAGGCTTACTGTATTTTTCAAAAGTTCAGAATGCTTGTATTTGAGCTGCAGACTGAAGGGTCATGTCAAATACAGAGTTACAACTTTAAAACCAAACCTGGAGACTCCTGTGCTCTCTTTGAACACTTGGAAAACTAAATAGCACTATTACAGCATTATCTTGGCAAAGGATATGTGACAAATATCCATATGGCACTCTGATCATGTTTTAAGAGTGAACCCTGCTTATTATCTATGTAATTCTTACCAGTTTCTTATGCAGTTCTGCAGATAATCTGAATTTCTGTAGCACCATTCTGTAGCAACAAAACCACACATCCTACATATCTGGGTGGCTGTAGTTTAAAAACATTTTTCTTGTAAATATTGCTATCATTCCCAGTGTAGTGTCAGTGTGAGATCAAGATACTTTAGACACAAGCTTAAAAGTATGATTTCAAACTTAGCTGACAAAATCTTTCATTCATTTAGGGTATCTTCTCTTGTATGAACCATAGTATTGTATTTGCAGGGGAACGATCACATAAGAACACCCTTGTGAGTAAAATTAGTAGGACAGAAGTCTGATTAAACATTTGAGATCTTTGTAAATACGGAAAGTGCTTAAACCAGACTCTTCCTACTGCAGGCAATTTAGCCAAGGAGCTAAACTGTTCTCTTACAAAATGCAATTGGCAAGAAAGACACAAGATATGAAGGTCCCTGTCTGTGCAAGGCTTTGTCTGAAGTTCATGCATTTTGGTGCTAAGCTTAGCTTTGCTATTGACTGTGTGTTGGAATAAATTTTATAGCTCCTTAGTACCTGAGCTTTGCTTTCTGTACATGGAAAACCAATCACTTTCTGCGGTGTACTGGGATACATCATGCTAATGCTCGTAGCACATAACGCTTTGCTAATGCTCATGGAACGATGTGAAAGTCTTAGACAAAGAGCAGTATGAAAGTACAATGTGTTATTTCAAGGACAAAAACTTCCAATAAATTATTCAATACAAATCTTATATTTAGACCACCCACCAACACACATAATTAATGTGTTAATACTTATCATAACTGCTCCTTTATCGTATTTTAACATCAGTACCGACTCGAAAATGGAGTTGTTTAGGAAGCTCTGGTAAGCCAAGCTGCACGCTAAAACTGCTGTTCCAAACACCTGCCCTTTTACTGCCAGTGCTCTTCTTGGGGTTTAGGGCTGGCCAATAAACAACTTTTGCAAAGAACAAAAGATTGGAAAAGGGGGAAAATGAACAGAAATGCAAACCCAGAATATTAAGCCGATATTAGCATTATCTTCAAAGCTTGCCTGTTGGTATTACTGGCCTTTAAGCATACATTTACAAGCTCCATAAAGGAAAAATAAAAACCAAACCAACACAAATGAATGTTCCAAACTCTAATTGTTGTAACTTATCCATGTATTCCAGAAAAAAAAAAAAAAAAAAAAAAACAATCCTTTTAAA
>VWZE01007681.1:4724-26035 GCA_013396675.1 Eubucco bourcierii | reverse complement strand
CAGTGCTCTTCAAAAATGTTTGTTCACTTGCTGCAAACCATGTCACAAATCTTCAGTGCAGCAGCTAATATTTCACGATTGATCAAATAAACTGGGATATGTATTCTAAATATGTGACTTAATGAAAACAACTTAGAGATTTATGCTCCATTTAATGTACTTAGCTGAAGTCTCACGGGATTGCCAAAGGAGATAAAAACTCCAACATGGGTTAATGCTTAGTTATCTTTTGGTTAACTTATATAGCTTAGTAATCAAAGGACATGAAAGGAAAACCTTTGATAAAAATTAGCCTATTTTAAAATTCCACCAAAGACAGCTGCCTTTAGATAGAATACAATGTAAACTTTTATACTTCCAGAAAAGAGCTCGTGGCTAAACTTAATTTGCAATTTGTAAACAAGAACAGTATTCTTAGTCGCTTGGTATCCTAATAGGATAGCTACTTGGTGTCTTAATGTAAAAATCAGTTGGGGGAGAAAAATGAAGAATGTGAAGTGATAAGTACAGCTGATATGTCTACATATTTTCTTCTTTCTGTCCTTCACTGGCTTTTGCAAGAAAATAATAGGGGAAAAAAAATCCACGCTGTAGACTGTTGTTAAAGAAAAAGACATAAACTACTAGTAAATGTTCGGTTAGGTCTGTGTCAAATTCTCAGCATTTCTTCAAAGTGAAATAGAAAATCTACTTGCTTAATCAGTCCACTGAAAAACAGCATTCTTGGTTTTTAGAATTATATCACCTTGAGGGGGGATATTGCAGTTGATATAAAATGCTCAAGTGGTGTAACGCTGCTGTTACCAATGTTAAGAGGAAAAAATTGCTTCATAAATAAGAATTACACCTGTGCTTGAAACCAACATGCCAGCCCTCCCAGGATCCAAGACAGACCTCCTGCTCTAAATCTGCCTTCAGCCGTCTTGTTTGTGTTCAAATCTTGCAGAATAACCAAATGCACCTTCTTAAGTACTCAACACTAAATGGGTGTTGGAACAAAAAGTCTTCTCTTGATGCCTTTACACAAAATGTGCTGGCAATAAATAAACAAATTAGCCTAGAGAAGAATATTCCTCTCTCAAGCGTTATAGTACAGGAAGAAAATAACTAAGTGGCACAAGACACATAAGGTCAGAAAAAGAAGAGACACTTGTGTATGGGTGCTTTTGGCTGGTTTGGGGGGGGGGAAGGAGGGGCAGGCTGATCTGCTACCCATGAATGAAACTAATACAGTTCTTCACTGCTTTTCCATGTATGTCCATGAATCCTACTGCTTCTTCACTTTCAGATCTCATTTTTACAAAAACTAGCAGAAAATTATTATTCTGCTGTTACTCCACATCTTATTTGCTCTAGTGAGTGTGGGTTTGAACATAAGGTTAGTGGTAGCATATTACTCCAATTCATAACAGTAACCATGAAGTATAGTGACTGCTGTCAAATACAGCTTTTGTCACTGAGAGGTGTGGGAGATCCATCAGAAAAAAATAAAAACAAAGAAAACTTTGGAAGAGCTGTGGGACTGTACTTTCTGAAGCTCCATTTCAGTGTTTGTGGTTCTAAAAGGATGGACTTGAAAAATTTTCCTCCTGACTGTCCAAGCAGACAATGAGTGCCAAGAGGGCATGCTGGGAGGCTGTATCAGTAACACTAGACTTCCCCCTTGATGGCTTAATGTCAGCAGGGCTAGTCTTGTTGAAATTAATCCAGTCATAATAATGGCATAAAGACATGCATTTATACCTCTATTGACTTTTCACGTTCACAGGATAATTGTTGTAACATTTCCTTAAAGGCCAAAGACCTTTTGATGATAAATATATCTCATTACATGGAATTTTGTATGTAATCATCACATGAATCTCAGTGTAAATCAATGGATGCATTTACCATATGTTAATCCTAGCATAACAAGCCTTTAACCTATCTGACTTAATTATAGGCATATCATTAGACTTCGTGTGTAAAAATGCTTTCTTTTTTTTCACATCTGCTTAAAAAACCTCTTTCACTGTTTTAACTCTTTTGTGAATTATGTGTCAAAGAGTTCATCTTGCCTGCTCCTCTCCTTGCTTGAATGCAAACCTGAGGGATGAGTGATACCACTGTTTGCCCAGTTGATGTGAAGACAGGCAGAGCTAGAGAAGTCCTGAGTGAAACTTTCTAATAAATCTATCTATACATCTAAAAGACTGTGTTTCACTGAAATACCTCCCAGTCTGGCAATGCAGAATTGATCCATTCTGATGAGATTTTTCAGTCAGCAGGAGTGATTTCTTTTTCATTGCTTATCAACATGACATGTAAGACAGTGTTTAAAATCTTCATAAAAGAGGGAAATCTTGATAGCAAACTATCTTAGTAACTCAGATCTCTGGACAGCTAGAAATTAAAGCAGATATAAGGAAATATGAAGGATTTTTTTTTAATATTAGAAAAAAAAACCAAAACAAAAAACAAACAATTGCCAAGACCTAAATTGTGGATGCAAGAAAACTATCTTAATAACTCAGATCTTTGGACAGCTAGAAATTAAAACAGATATAAGGAAATNGGGGGGGGGGAATCAATTGCCAAAGTCCAAATTGTGGATACAACTGAAAGTATTCAAATGTTCTCCCTGACTTGTGGAAGAAGAATGAGATCAAAGAATGACAGAATGGTTAAGGTAGGAAGGGGCCTCTGGGAGTCATCTGGTTCAGCCCAGCTGTTCAGGCATGGCCACTTAGGGCCAGTTGTCCAGGACTCTCTAAGAGATTTTTAGTATCTTTAAGGAGCAACGCTTCACAATCTCCCTGGGCAACCTGTAAAGTGCTCAGTCACTCCCATAGTAAGGAAGTCTTTCTTCATGCTCAGACAGACCCTCCTGTGTTTCAGCTTGTATCTGAGCATTACTGAGAATTGCCTAGCTCTATCTCACATTCTCCTTTCAGCTATCTATATGCAGCATGAAATCACCTTAATTTGCAAGAAAAAAACTCCAGTGGATAATTGTTAGCAAGAGCATTCTGCAAGCAGAATTGTGGAATACTGGACTTTGATGGAAACTACCTAACTAGAGGTTTTGAGAACTGGGTATAAAATATCAGTGGGAGCTTGTCTAGTCCCCTGTGATCTTCTTTCTGTGAAAGTGGTTACAGTGCATGACGTCCTGAGGTGCCTTTCAGCCTCACATCTCAGTAATTCCATTTCTTTCCTCCTCTGAGTTTCCCCATCATATATCATTTAACCAATTTTAGAGCAGTACCTTCACTTGAGCATAGACATACTCCTGGGACCCAAAGCTTTTCTAAGCTGGTGCTAGTACCATATGGCCTCTTTGAAATGTAAACAGATTTCAGATATTCTTTGAAATGTATACTTCAACATGGCAGAAAATAACTCCTATAAAAGCATGCTTCCTTCATGAAAATGCCATATTGATGTGATGCTATCAGCAATATATGAAAAAGAAATCCCATGAAATACTGATTAAATCAGGTTAAAGACCCAGTATGTATGGAAGTTACAGATACTCAAGTTTACATTGCCAAATGGTGTTTAACCATAAGGCTGTACTGATCTGTATGAAGTAACCTCTAGACCATCAGGGATTCTGTCCAAGATTTTGTCACATATGGGGAGGAGGTTCCAGGGAACTGAGAGGGGCAAATGTAGTAACTGGTTGTTTTAAAAAAGCAGAAAATCAGAATAATAGATTTATAGCCCAGTTAGAGACATCCAGAAAGACCCACCAACAACTTATTAAACAATCCAGCTGAAAGCACTGAGAAGATAACAGGGTGAAAAGAAACAGCCAGCTTAGATTCGTCAATAGCAGATCTCATCCATCTAATTTTTCTTTGACAGGATGACTGGATAACAGCATAGCAGAAGGCAGAAGACTTGATAAATCCTGACTCCAGTAGATCTTTCAACACTGCTCATAACCAAGTGAAACATGGGCTGGATGACTTCAGGAAGATACGTGACCAAGTAGTTGAAAAAAGGTACCCTGCATAATAACCAGTGCTGATTCTTTGCCAGACTGAAGGCTGTTTCAAAGAGGATCATGCAGAAGTTTGTCCTTGTGCATCTATTCCAGCATGATTTTCCCTGACAATCTCCATGGTGGGATGAAGGATACAGTCATATTTGTAGGTAACATCCCAAAGGTAAGTGATATGAGACAAGAACTACAAAATATTTTGGAAATTCAATCAGAAGAGACTCTGCTGTTCAAATCCTGGAGCTTTCTCACAAACAAGCATGAACTGCAGTCAATATACATGCAAAGTACTAAGCTCAGAGAAGTTAATGAACAACTGCTAAATGAAGAACAAATAGGCAAGATGAATATAAACCAAACAAACACAATGGCTCACAAACTGAACTATTCCTCACTGTTGCAATGAAGTCTGAAGTTCAGTGTTGTGTATAAGCTATTGGAGGTGACTTTCCTGATGTTCTGGGTATTGCTCACACTTCACCTGGTGTAATGTTTCCCATTTTGGTCACCACATTTCAGGAAAGATACAGACAATATAGAGAGAATCCAGAGGAAAGCAACAGGGATGATAAGACGTTTGGAAAATGTGACCTACAAAGAAAGATTGAAGGAATTGGATTTGTTTAGTCTGGAAAAGGGAAGACTGAGGGGAAGTCTGATAATGTCTTTAAATATATAGAGCTTGTTAGAAAGAGTAGGATGATCGGTTATTCTTGGGACCTTAGTGGGATTTGTACAAGAGGAAAGCAGTATCATTTTCAGCAGAGGAGATTTAGGCTGCAAGGTTTCCAACTGAAGTAGCAGTTAAGGGTTGAAATAGTTCACTGAGGCAGGTTGCATATTCTCTTTCACTGAAGATTTTTAAGAACAAGTGAGAGATGTTGTGTTTGGTTTATGCACAGTGAGGATAGTAAATGAATTGCCTTATTTCTGCAGGTACCTCCCAACCCTATTTATTAGTAATTCCCATGACAACGAAGCATTGATTCCACAGACACTCAGAAGGATGCCATGGCATACAGCTATAGACTGTCTCTTGACAGTCATTTGTATGATTGCATTGAGGACTGTCCTGTGTGTCCCAGAAATTGAAGAGCTCAAATGACCCCAGTAAAGGTATCTTCTTCAAATAATAAATATTGCGAGTTTACACACATGGCTAAAAGGAGTAAAGAAGATATCCTACTTACTCTTCACATAAGTGACATGAACACATTTCTCTTGGAAAGATGAAACATGGAAATATTTTGTTTCCCAGAAGAAAAATGACTGCTTGTCAAACAATGAACCAACAAGTGACTGAAAAGTACATAAAGAATATATCTGCTGGGTTGGTAGCCTCCTATCTTATTACAGTGAATTAGATGCCATAAAATTCTGTGATTTTGAAGCTGATAACAATCACCACATAAACCAAGACAAATATCACAGTCTTTGATCAATGGGGGGAATTCACTGCAGCATCTCTACCTTGTGACTACCATAGCCATTCTTTCCATGTTTAGATGAATGTCTAAGCATAAAGAGAGTGACATGAGCCAAAATATGAACTAAGTGCTGCTTAACTCTAAGAATGCATAGATGGTTTGGTTTTTAGTTAGTGGCAATGAAAGCTGAGCTGCTGCCCTGAGGATTTTGCAAGAGGTGATATCCCTGCTTTGGCAAATCAGCAGACAGGGATGCCTGATGCTGTCTTCCTGATACCAAGCACCCAACACTCACAAGTCAAGCCCCTACAAAGCATTACATTGGCTTTAAAATACAGCATTAAAATATCTTACAAGGTTTGGTTTATTTGCCTTCTGGGTTTTGAGCCTGCAGTGTGGACCTAGTTCATATTTTCAGGCTTTTCTCAACAAGCATTAGAGATTCGTTTGCTTTTTAAGTTTTGTGGGGAGGAGGAAAAGAACTAGGGGAAAATACCTATTTGTAATCAAATCTTAATGCCAGTTCTTGTGACAGTTTTCTTCTAAGTTTTACTTCCACTGGCCTAAGAAAAAGCATGCGATGTGTGTGCATCTCCAAACAAAGCTAAGTGACCAGTATACTTCAAAATCCAGATGTTGAATTCTCCTCTTAAATTGCATGAAAATAATTTAAAAAAAAAAAACAAAAACAAAAACAAAACCCAACCAAACAAAAAAAGCCCTATCTGTTACCGTTAAACTCCCACTGGGAGTATTCAACCTCTGGATATTCACACTATGCTGTATTGAACAGGAGGATTGCTACTGGGTGAAAGAACTGCAGTTAGTTGAAAGAAAGGAGGAAAACTACACTTTGGATTTCTCACATGCTACGTTACAATCTGTGATGGAAGACAGGGCAGATGGGCACCTCAGTCTTCACAGAGAAAGTAAGAAAATCCAGTAAATACATGCAAAGGAAGATATTTATATCATATATATAACCATATACATTGTATTAATAAGTAACTGTTATGCATATATATCCAGGTGGGTGTCACATTTGTGTATTGATATAGAGATAATGCAAACACAAAGATGCACAAACACAAATATGCTATATATTCATACTCCACAGCTCTTTCCTTATCTCCAGAGCACCTCTCTCAATAGTAGCAGAGTTAGAGCCTTTCTTCAAACCTGTTTGAACTTTCCCTTTACTGTGAGGACACTAAATTAACCTCTAATTTGGGATTTCATTTCATACAAAGCAAAGTCAAAAGCCAGCAGGTTACTGCTGGAGCATTAGGGAATGTGGCATCTGCACTGATACGGTGGGTGGGGAGAGGAAGCTATTAACATGTCTGTAACACTTTGCTTTATACACAACTACCCTGCTTTTAACTCCAGCCTTGGTCGCTAAGGTCAAGCAAGACGGAGCTGACTAATAGTCCTGCTTCACTACTGCCTTGCGCCATTCACCCTGCCACAGCAGGACAGCCCAGAGTAGCTGGGAGTAGCATAAGACCTGGGCTGGGGAGGAGAAACAGGAACTAATCAGGGCTTTTTATTAAATGGTGGATGTTAGAGAAATTAAGTTTTATATAAGTTATACAGGGCTTTTGGAAAGAGATCTGCTTAGCCATTCATGAAAACACTGTTGTTAACACAATAATGAATAGAGCAAGATCCCTTATTGTCACACGGGTGGTGGACTTACTCTCTGTATGAAGGCATTTGAGCACCCAAATTGCTCTAACCAAGTGTAAAGAAGCTCAGAGAAAGCATAGTTACCAATCCATTGTTTCAAGTTTAAAATAAAAGTATATGTGATGAAATGCTCCAACAGAAACCAGGTCTTCAGAAGTTCCAGCTCATAAATACATCCTCTAGACTGCTCTGTGCAGTGGGACTTTAGGATAAACCTATGAAGTGGTGCTGCATGACTCACTCATTCAATCACATCATTTTTGAATGTGAAATATCAGCAGAATTTTAATTTTTTTAATTTTTTTTTTTTTAGGAATTATTTTAAGCTTTCCTCTTCAGTGTAGTTGTATTTCTACCTGTCATTCACTAGAAAAATTAACTGATCTAGGGAGCTCGTCTCAAGATGAGTCCACTGTCCCACCAGCAAAGAAGAGTGAAGAGGAGTGAGGGTTGTGGACAATGCCTCCCACCTCCACTTTTTTTTCTTTTTTTCCCCAGTTTCATAACTTTCATGGTCAGTGCTTATAGATGTGGTTATAGATCCAGCACATACTCAACTTAAGCAAGGGTATTCTGAGTTAGCTGAGCTCAAATTTTGCTGTGGTATTTTCTTTCACCAGCAGTGTTCTTGTAGCATAACACACAACTTTGGGAAATGCTTTACTACTTCAGTAGAACAGTTCCTGCTACATGACTTTAAAAACCTAGAAGGTCCTGCACAACATGCCCAACTAAGAGAAAGCACTAAATTCTCCTTCTGTGAGTCAACTCCATGTATTCAATGAGGCTAAATCTACCAGCAAGGGAAAAGAATCTATCCTCAAGTTGAGTGTATGAAGAATTCAGTAATTTGTATAAATGTAGAAAAACTAATTTTTCTTTTTTGTTGGCAAATATTTAGTTTTCAATGTTACCTTTGATACTTACTCTCCAGAAATAAATTAATAGACATTAATGGGAGTGTGGAATTAGCACAATGCACATATGGATTCATTTATAGAATCATAGAATGGTTTAGATTGGAAGGGACCTCAAAGCTCATCTAGTTCCAACCCCCTGCCATAGGCAGGGACACCTCCCACTAGAACAGATAGCTCAAGGCCTCCTCCAACCTGGCCTTGAACACCTCCAGGGAGGGAGCATCCACAACCTCTCTGGGCAACCTGTGCCAGTATTTCACCACCCTCACTGTAAAGAACTTCTTCCTAATGTCTAGTTTGAACCTCCTCTCTGCCAGTTTAAACCCATTACTCCTCATTCTGACATTACAAGACATTGTAAATAGTCCCTCCCATGTTTAGGTGGGGTCAGTCTGAGTTTACTGATGTGAAGATGAGTACAAAACCTGGCCTGTGTTTTCCTTCTCACTAAAACCGTTCAGCTAAAGAACAACACCATGGCCATCTTTGTGACTTTATATTGAAGTCTTTTCTTGCCTGTATCAGAGATAGGCAGACAGTATTGGAGTCTGAGTATCAGGCAGAGTACTTACTCTGTCAAAGCAGTACTTCTTCCCACTACAGATCTGGGCTACTGTTGTGATGTGAAGACAGGCTGAGTACAATAAGAAACATCTGGGCTTCAAACAGGCCCCATTAGGGGATTTATCTTTCTAGTAAACATTGATCTGATCCTCTTAAATGCTACTTATCAAGCTGAGAGAGCCAAAACATCTTTTGTTCCTCATAGTTTTTTCCAAAACAATGTAGATACTTGGTGTGCCATTTCTGCAGTAGAACAATTCTTTTGAAAACAATTGTTTAGATTTGATCACCGTCTCAGAATGCCAGAAACAGAACAATTTTTTAACCGTAGGACTATTGGTAATGAGGAAAAGAAAACCACAAAACATAATTTGTTAAACGTATTTTCTGAACAACACAAACTTGGTCTTTTTTTTTTTTTCCCTGCTAATAACAAAACAAGGAGTTTCTACAATATGAAGAGAGTAAATGTTAAACATTGGTAAAATATAGTCCCCACAGGGAAACGACCAGATGAATACATTTATTTTTACAAAGCTAACCTGCTATACACCTTAAGTACTGCAAACCTTGTAAAAGAAATGGATGGGGAGCTCTCCACACAGAGGTCTTCCAAAAAGCTTCAGATACCCTTCAGAATAGTTTGCTTCAGCAATGCAACCTCACTCCACTTCAGAAATGTCTGTGTATACATGGGAATTCAGGTGCACTTGCCCTTGGGTTTTCAACCTGTTTAGGTTTCCTATAGGACCGTGCATTCAGGGCTTTATTATGGGCATCATATCGAGCTGGGGATGAATCTTAACAACAGAGTGGCAGAGACAGGATTATTTTTTCATTCCAGGTCTCTCCCTCAACCCTTGTTCCTTGGGCCAGCATCCTAAGAGTCAATGACCACTCCACTGGGGCTTACTTAGGTGAGAAATCAGAATTCAAAGCTGGGAACAAGAGAAGCTGGGAACAAAACTTGGAGATGTGTAATGATGTAACATATTGTACTAAAAGAAAGCAATCTCTTTTTTCTCATTGTGTCACATCCAGTTTAGAGAGTCTCGTGGAGCCTCAGCAGTAGTTCCTGGCCACAGGTTAACAAGCTGCCTGTGCCTGAAGTGGAAGAAAACTGAACAGGCAGGGAAATGAAAGGCCATCATAAATGCTCTTCAGTATAGAGGGAAGAGTTTTTGGTGCTGATAGTTGCTCTTGACTAGCTAAAATGGGTAATAATGGGAAAGATATATGGGATAATCTACTGCCACACAGTCCCACACACATTAGTATAATTATGAGTAAGTTACAGCACACCTGTCTTGCCTTGTCCTTTCTTTTTTGCCTTTTTTTTCCCATGGTAATGTATTACAAGACTCCGTGGTAATAGCTAAAAAAAAAATAAAAAAAAAAGGGGAAAAAAAAGCAATTTTCTAAGTCATTATGATTTTCAATGCATTACCTCATCTCAAACTCATTTCAACATCACCACAGAATTAAAAGGAAAATAGAAATTTTAACTGCACACTGAGTAAAGAACTGGGGAAAAATAAAAATAAGGTGACCCACCACTGTTGTGTCACAGATAGGAAACCTTCTTCTTAACTTTTCTAATTCCAATTTGCATGCAACAGATTGTGGTTTAAATTCCTTACTGAAGTACTCAGAGTAAAGCAGGGAGATTTAGATATCACCTAGGCACTGTAAAGAGCATACATAGTGCATCCAGAATCGTGTCCCAGATTTTTCTGGAATGACAGTAGACACCTCCTAGGCATGAGATTTAGAAAAATAATTAGAGGATATGGGATTCTATGTCTTACAAGTAGGCAAATATATCATACAAAATATATATATAAGTCAGGATAAAAGGTTCCTATTGAAGTGGATTGCATTCTGATATGGCAACTCTGCGAGTAACTATTTTGAAAGTTAGTTTAGAAAATAATTAAATGTAAAGTCATTTTAATATACAAATGTCTGACAGGAACTTGAAGTCCAACCCTTAACCCTGAGAAAAAAAAGATAAAATAAATTTAGATTAAAAAAGGATTTGAATTTCTCTAAAATCCACAGAAAATGTTACCATTTAGTAATGACATTCCCTTTCCATTTGACCCCAGCCTGACATGCTGAATTGCTCTGAACATCCTCCATCATGTACAGAAAGTCTTACTTCTTAACTCTTGCTTTTCTAATTTTCACACAAAAGTACATTAAAAGGGATGTAAAGGCTGTGACATAGAACAGTAAAAGCCGCAAATTCATAAGTAATTAGGACACACACTATACAAAATGTTCTCCAGTGCAAAAGGGCTGCTAATACATCACAGAGAAGATAGAGTTCTATGAGAAAACAATGGACTTTTCTGATACCTAATGTCATGTCCCCATTTTACAGGGAAATAGTGCAGTTGCAGCTGGTAAACAGAGCCTAAGATAGAAATGCTTATAAAATATTCAGAGACAAGGCCAGCATCATTCATTTAGAGGTGTGGAAAACCAAAGGACTACCTGCAAAATATTCCAGGCCTTTATGTAAACCATGTTTATCGTGCTGGTTTGAGGCTAATTGGAATATTTTAATGGAGAAAATTATATTATAGGCTGTGAAAAGGAAACAATGCTGATGTCTACTTCACTCATAGGCTTGCTGAGATGTATAAGAACAAGAAGACAAACATAGATAAGACACAGTCACTCTGGGGCTCTCTAGCTTCTTACCCCCTCCTCTCGGCCAAGTAACCTAACTAACCACTCTGCTTCTAAACCTCCTTGCGCATCCCCCGAACTCACCTTGCATGTAAGGCAAACTGTGGGGTAAGGCAGAGGGGTGGTAGAAGGGGGAAGAGTGGTTGGGAGCTCCTCCTGGGCACTCTGATTTCTGGGAGGGGTGTTGTGTTTCTGTATTACCTTTAATTTGTATATTTCTGTAAATACTCCTGTATATTGCGTCTATCTCTGCTTGTACATTGTGCTAAGCTGTAAACAGAGCTTCAGTCCTTAACTTCCAACTGATTGAGTCTAGCCTGGGTGCTTTTACAAAGTGGAGGGGAGGGAGGGGGCGGGGAACTCCCAAACCAACACATTTATGAAAGCATTAAAGGCACCTTCAAGTCTCTCATTTATCTTTCCTCATAATTTACTCCAAATCCCATTGAAATCAGATGAAAAGAAGCAGGGATCGACTCCCAGAATGGTCCCAGAATATCTCCAGGGACAGGGCCTCAATCACCTCCTGTATTCCTCAAATACCTCCTGTATGCTCCAGTATTCCACCACCTTCATAGTAAAGAACTTGCTCCTTACCTCCAATCTCAACCTGTTCTTCTCTAGTTTAAAGCCATTGTCCCCTGTCCTGTCACTGCAGGCCTTTGCAAACGATCCCTCTGCAGCCTTCCCATAGGCCCAGGCCTTTGCAAATGATCCCTCTGCAGCCTTCCCATAGGCCCAGGTCTTTGCAAACAATCCCTCTGCAGCCTTCCCATAGGCCCAGGCCTTTGCAAACAATCCCTCTGCGGCCTTCCCATAGGCCCAGGCCTTTGCAAACAATCCCTCTGCAACCTTCCCATAGGCCCCTTTCAGGTACTGGAAGGCTGCTGCTAGGTCTCCTCACAGCCTCCTTTGCTTCAGGCTGGACAACCTCAGCTCCCTCAGCCTGCCTTTGCAGCAGAGGTGCTTCAACCCCCTGATCTTTGGTGTGGCACTCCTCTGGACCCTCTCCATCAGTCCATGTTCCTTCCATACAGAGGTGAAATCACCTGATTCTTCATATGTATGGGGGATTGCCTTCTTTCATGCAAGGAGAGTTGAATGTGATCACAGAATCACAGGATCACAGGATCACAGAATCACAGAATCACAGAACCACAGAACCACAGAATCACAGAACCAAAGAATCACAGAATCACAGAACCACAGAACCACAGAATCACTGAACCACAGAATCACTGAACCACAGAATCACAGAACCACAGAATCAAAGAATCACAGAATCACAGAATCACAGAACCACGGAACCACAGAATCACTGAACCACAGAATCAAAGAATCACAGAATCACAGAATCACAGAACCATAGAATCACAGAATCACAGAACCAAAGAACCACAGAACCACAGAATCACAGAATCACAGAACCAAAGAACCACAGAACCACAGAATCACAGAACCACAGTATCAAAGAATCACAGAATGTTAGGGGTTTGAAGGGACCTCCAAAGCTCATCCAGTCCACTCCCACCTGCAGATCAGGATCACCCAGAGCAGATCACGCAGGAACACATCCAGGCCAGAGAGGGAGACTCCACAATCCCCCTGGGCAGCCTGTTCCAGCGTGATAGATTGATGTGAACAAAGACTCAGATACTCAGTTTAATTAGATGAAGTTTTTGCATCAGCTCCTTACGGACAACAACAGCAAGATGTTGTCAGAAGACATCATGGCACAGTGAGTAGAATGGGATTTGCTACTGGCTCGTTGGGGTCAATGGGATGTAGGCCTACATCACAGGCCTCTAGAAGACAACATTGGGTCAGTGAATTTGTGGCCGACACCAAGTTGTGAGGGAGAGTCAATCTCCTGGAGGGTAGGAAGGTGCTACAGGGGGACTTGGCCAGGCTGGGTCAATGGACTGAGGCCAAAGGGATGAGTTTCAACAGGACCAAGTCCTACACTTTGGCCACAATATCCCCAGGCAGCACCACAGACTGGAGGAGTGGTTGCAGAGCAACCTGACAGAGAAGGACCTGGCAGTGCTTGGTGGCAACCGGCTGGGCATGAGCCAGCAGTCTGCACAGGTGGGAAGGAAGGCCAAGGGGGTTTTGGCCTGTATCAGGAATAGTGTGGCCAGCAGACTGGGGATGTAATCCCGCCCCTGTGCTGGCATGATGAGACATCACCTCCAGCACTGTGTGCAGCTCTGGGCCTCTCACTGCAAGACAGATATTGAGGAGCTGGAGCCAGGCCAGAAGAGAGCAATGAGGGGGCTGGAGGGGAAGGCTGCTGAGGAGAGGCTGAGGGAGCTGGGGATGGTTAGCCAGGAGAAGAGGAGACTTAGAGGGGACCTTGTCATCCTCTTACAACTACCTAAAGAGAAATTGTAGTCAGGCTCTGCTCCCAGGAAACTGATGACAGGCCAAGAGGGCATGGTCTGAAGTTGTGCCAGGGGAGGTTTAGGTTAGATATAAGGAAGCACTTCCTGATAGAAAGGATCATTAAGTGCTGGAATCAACTGCCCAGGGAGGTGGTGATCTTTAAGAATAGATTGGATATGTCACTTGCTGGCATGGTTTAGCTGATGTAGTGTTAGGTTATAGAATCATAGAATCATAGAATGATAAGGTTGGAAGGGACCTCAAAGCTCATCCAGCTCCAATCCCCTGCCATAGGCAGGGACACCTCCCACTAGAACAGGTNCAGGGACACCTCCCACTAGTACAGCTCACTCAAGTCCTCCTCCAACCTGGCCTTGAATACTCCCGGGGAGGGAGCAGCCACAACCTCCCTGGGCAACCTATGCCATTGTCTCCCCACCCTCACTGCAAACAGCTTCCTCCTAACATCCACTTTCAATCTCCCCCTGCCAGCTTAAACCCATTGCCCCTTGTCCTGTCATTGCAAGCCCTTGTCAATAGTCCCTCCCCAGCCCTCCTGTAGCCCCCTTCAGATCCTGGAAGGCTACTCTAAGGTCTCCTGGAAGCCTTCTCTTCTCCCAGCTGCAGAGCCCCAGCTCCGTTAGCCTGTCCTCAGAGTAGAGCTGCTGCAGCCCTCTGATCATCTTCAAGGCTGGACTTGATGTGTCTCAGATGTTTTCCAGCCTCAGTGATTCTGTGATTGCCAAGTTCTTTGTGAGCCTGCTTTGAAAAAGGGAAGCAGGTTTTGGATTGGATTGGATTGGATTGGACTAGAAGCAGGTTTGGATTTGGATTTTTACCTATGTTAAGCACCCAGCACAATTGCAAGGGCTAAATAATATATTGACAAGGTTCAGGGACAGATAAATCCTGCCAATGAGGGGAATGAATTTATGATAGTACTAACAACTTTTGGTATTTTCCCATCTATTTATCAAGCAGAATGAAGTCAAATTTCATAGAATCATAGAATGGTAAGTTTGGAAGAGACCTCAAAGATCATCTAGTTCCAACCCCCTACCATACTTCCCTGAATATTGTAAGAAACAACAGAAAATATTTTTTTTTGCTTATACCTCCAAGCCTCATTTTGCTAGTATGTTTCCTCAGAGGTCTTTCTCAGATGGTTTCTCAAGGCCAAGCTATCAGTGTTTCTGCAGATGCAGCCTGGCTACTGTCTAAGACTGTCCAAGTTGGCACTGCCGTGACTGCAGCCTGTGCCCCTTCCAGAATTACCTGTTTGTACTCCGTTCACAACGGTGACTCAGTAAAGGTAGCAGTGATATGAATGATAACAGAACAGTGATTATATTTTGACAGGATAGTGCATTCCCTGAATCAGCACATGTAGCAATTTCATGATGGAATAAGCAGCCAAGAGCTGGTGAAGGAAAAGCCATTACAGATCTCACCTAGGCAGGATTATACCACTGCAGAACTGGGGCTCCTCCTTCTTCTGTTCCTCGTGCAAAATTTTCAGTAAATAAAAGCTAGCCAACTTCTTTTTACTTACACTTTGCAAAAATATTCTGTGTGTTGACCTGCCTCTCTGGTCAGAAAGCAGGCTGATAGTTATATAAAAGAGTTTAACTTCTTCCTTACGGACTGCATGGCATTAAAGGTGGTGGTTACATATTCCAAGTTCAGAGATATCTGAGTCAGCCTAAAACATAATTGCTAACATTTGTTGATGGTACTTTTGTTCGGTTTTGTGGATTTGTTTGTTTGTTTTTTAATGGGAATCAAGGAATAATGGAAACCAGATTCTTTTTTTCCCCCTAAATGAACAGCTCAGCTGCATGCTTGTTCATAGGGCCACAGTGTTCATTTCTTACTAGTGTTCAGATGAGCATTGTGACATTGCAAAATTGTTTCCAGTTATGAAACTGTTGTACGAGCAGCAGTTGTCTGGGAATGAATATCAGAACTGAATCATTTTTTTATTCATTGTTTTTCATTTATGATGTCTCTGTTTTAAATACGTCTTCCAATCAAGGAACAGAAAATGATCATATTAATTCAGGTGCTGAAATGTCAGTTCCTCTACCAGCTGGTAAAAACAAACAGTCAGTTGCCTTTTAATTGAAGCCCAGTGAAGATACTCCTAATAGTGTCAGGGAGCAGCAAGCATAAAGCTGCTCCAAGAGGGAACACAAGCCAGCAAATGATGACCCTAGCATAGGCAGAGGCAATGCCCTCACCAGTGAGACAGATGCAATTTTCAAAAGAAAATATTAGAAATAAGAGTCCAAAAAGCCCTTGAACATTTTTTCCTGCTAGATGTTAAAGAAAGAAGTTGACTTTGAATATCTTAAGTAGTTCTGTCAGAGTCCTTTGTAAATATTTAACTGTCCTAAGTTTGGGAGTCAGGATTTTTTTTCACAGTCCCTTCCAATTATCCACACTCACAGCCTTCATCCCAATGGGTCCCCTAAATTATTTATTGGCATTTTGACTACTGCTAAAACAGTATAAGCTTTGTTCACCCACTGACAACTGAAATACGCATACTCACCTCTGGGAACTTCTCTTCATTTAGCCATTCCAGAGTCTTTTCTATGTCCCAAATGCCACATGCCTATGTGCATCTCACTTATCATCCAGTTTGCTTTCTTCTGTCACTCCTACATCTCTTATTCTATAACCATAAGGTCTCTGATGCTACCACTCTGATATCTCCTGTTCTTTCACTTTAAGGTCTCTTGTTCTCTCCCCCCTAAATATTGCATGGTTTAGCAGGTTTCTCCAAGTTTCACCCACTCCTTAAGTCTGTTGTTGTCTGTTGTGATCTGTTACTGAAAGTGTGAAACAACTAAAAAAGTCTATATTTTGTTTGAAAGATAAGGTAATTTTGTTAATTCCTTGCCCACGTTTTTAACCTCTCTATGATCCTTTGTATCATTTCTTGTTTCTAGCAGTATCTCTCAGTCAGCTTAATATATAATAATATTGTTAACATGCTGGTTGCTGCTTCATCTCAAGATCATTAATTACATTATTAAAGGCTGGAGCTACTATTTAAGAGTACCACTGCCCTCCACAGGAGAGTGGCAGACACACTCAAGTGTGTCCAAAACACCATGTCGGTAACAGCCACACCTTAAGAGTCTTCATCTCACCTGACAGAAGCCATTGATTGTCAGTGCAGTGGTCTGAAAGGACAGAAACATGACATGGGTATGTTGCCTGCATTGGTGAGACAACCTAGGGAATGAAGATACTCAGAAACTGTGCCCATCTATTCTTAACAACCAGTGTAAACTGGCTGTTTGAGGTTTTTTTGCTTCTGGGTAAAACAATAAATCAGTATTCCCTCTGTAACTTTTCCACTTGATCGAGAGTAGGTAGAAAAAGTAACCCTTTGCTCTTCCTCTTTTGAAAGCTGTATCTTCCTCTGACCTGCCTCTCTACCTCTGATAATCCATATCTCCCAGAGCAAGCATTCCTTGTTCTTATGAAATGTTGTCCTTTTGGAAACTCCTCAGCTGTAGAGATGCCTTAAAGTCCAGCTGAAAACACTCGAGTCTTAAAGTTGATGAAATAATGTAGTGGGTGATTTCTCCTGTCAATTCGATGCAGTAATTATCCTTCATTGAGAGATCTACACCTTCTTCCTCTCTGCTTTATCTTTCCTGCAGAGACTAGGAAGTGTCCCAGCCTTTTGTGAAACTCATTTGAGCAGAGTCAGTAGTTGCTACTGAACCAGATCAAACAGAAAAAAGAAGAAAACCCTCAGTACTGTCTTAGTGCCACTTTGTGTACTGAACCACATCCTTAGTTTGCTGTTGTCTGGTCCTGATTCACCACTACTGCAAGTCAATTACACTGGAGTATGCAAAATGTTGAATACCTGAATTTGAAAACAGGAAGTATTTTTCACAAGGGAACATTTATTTGGGTGCCTGAATATCTTCCTCTTTATCTAGAAGCTACTGATTAACTGCATTACAAAAGATCATTTCCCAACACAGAGAATTAGGACTGGCCACATCACTCCCATCAGCATTAACAGATGTGCTCATCTATAAAGTCAGTCCTTTACCTTCACAAGTAGCAAAGTATTCTGAGATAAGACCATCACAGAGGGGAAGTGAGTAATATTCAGTCTTTCACTTCTGGTTTACCCTGGAGTGACTCCACTATGGGTTGTCTCTTCTTTTTATTCCCCTATAAATAATCAAGAGAGTGGCCAGTTTTACCTCTCATTACTTATAAATAACAATGAGAAGTGCTATCTCTAGGGAATTTTAGTAGCAAAGTTGCATATCCTTAACACAAAGGATTTATAGTGGGAAATACACAGAAAGAGGCTACACCCTTGGTACTGTAACTAAGCTTTTAAAACATCAGATAAATCGGTGTTATTTGTTTTTCCTTTCTTTGATGAACTGATAAACGTCACTTGAATATTTGCATGAGCACTGAGCAGAGAATCTGGCTTTCTTCAGAAGAAAATAGCATGCATACTCATCCCTCCTCTACTGTATATAAGTTCTAAATAGCACCTTGGCAGAATTATGAAATAAAAATGAATGCATTTAAAGGCATTTGTGGGCTCTGGGGAATAAATGATAGAATTTTCTTGTATTTCTCCTGTATGCAGATAACAGATACATTTAATGCGAGAAGGAAATAGAATTTTAATAGAATTTTTAACTAAAGATCTTGAAACAAAACTAGACATACATTTTAATTGAATTTCTGGCTCAAATTACAGCAAACCATTATAAATCATTAGGAATCAGTTTTAAAACTGCTTTCACTTTTACCCGTATTACAAACACAGAGGTAAGCTTTTACAGCTACAGATAAGTGTTAATAAATTACCCGAATTTCAAAATTAATGGCTACCCGGCTGCTTTGGGGAGATATCATTGTGTTTCATGAATATTTTGATTTTGTGATTAGATCAAAATGCACTGAATTCCTAAACAGTCATAACTAAGGTCTGCTGATCATAAACTGTTCTTTTTTTAATAAATTATATTCCTCGCAAATCTGCTGATATGGAATAATTAGAAATTGGTTGCCTGCATTTACTGTAATATTTGCATGACTTTAGATCTCCACCTACTGATCTAGTGGCTGGCAGGAAATGTACATTTTGTACATTTCTAAATATACCTTGCCTGGAGAGATAATGGTTTATATTGTGATGTTAAGAAGGTTTTTATTTGCAAAAAAACAAAGAGGTGTCACTTGCCAGTTCTGGAAGACATTGATTAGGCTGTTTATGTCATTCCTATTCAGAACTTATTATTTACAGCTTTCCTGTTTCCTTTCCTTTGTAGGAGATAATGATCTGTCTCTTGTAAACTGTTTAAAGTGTGCCTATTTTCTCTCTCTCTCTCTCTCTTTTTTTTTTTTTTTTTTAGGGTAGTCTTGAAATACATTTTGTAGAAGGTGAGCACACTGAAACAGAATGTAAATGGTGTAAAATACAGCATATTAATCGACAATGATATCTGCCAGTATAATCTTTAAATTAAGTGGGATACAAATATTTAGAGTTACTGAAAATGAAAATTGCAAATCCAGTTTTCATTGTGGAAGGCACACGTATCTGAATGTGATTCTGTAAGACATATATGCTCCATAATTAAATGCACTTACATTTTGGGAACTATTCATTTTAACAGTGCTGTACATGGGACTGTCTGTTTGTTTTTTTCTCCTACAGATCTTCATTGAGGGAAGGGAGTGTGCATTGCTGCCTGGCACTCAGCTCTCAGAGTGGCCTAAGCACACAGTGTCCATACAGATTCTTTATAACCAGGTGCTTCAGGGCAAATTTCAAATATAGGAAGGTGTCTTCACTTTTTGGGCACAAGCAATAAACATTTAACACATTCATTACCTTACACTGTACCAAAGAGAGGCCACAGCCTACTATATGACATAGATGACAGGAGAAGGACAGTATGTGGGATCTTCACATGTTAAAATTAGAATAATCTTCCATTAAAAAAAAAAAAGCAGAAAAGAAAAAAAGAAAATTGCTAGCATTGCCATGGCTCTGTAATGTGAATGGATAGATCAAGGAGAAAATACTGATGACAGGCAAAATCTTCAGCCATTTTGCAAGACTCATAATTTATTCTAGTGATACTATCTCTTTTTGAATAAAAGTTGACTCTGCTGCCTATTTTCTCCCCTTTGCTACTACAGTTTTTACTGCAGCCCAGTGAATAGCCCCTTACTCCCACACTGGACCAGTGGTCCTGTAAACTAAAAATGCAGTGTGATCAATGAAAAAGCTATTAACTGCTCACAGTCATGCTCTTTTACAGGTGTTTATCCCACTATCCCTGGCAGCGTGACCTACTTGCAGTAAAACTGAGTTTCATCATATACCAATTTCAACTCTCCCTTAAATTAAATGTATTTTCCTTCTTAAGAGAAAAAAAACAAATTAGTGGTGTAACACAAGTCAAGTGTTCCCACTTGTTGAATCACATCTACTGATTTATGTCTCGTCATTAACCTTCAAAACATTAATCTGTACAGCAAGTTCTTTTTCAACCCTGAGAAATCTCATTGTGTGGCCAAGGACAGTTGCATCCTTTCCACTGGTCATACTGGAAACCAGATTCCCTGGCAAGGTCTTAGCCTGGCTTGCTGGCTGCACATCAGTGATTCAGAGCCTGGTGGCCTGTTGGCTCTACTTCAGCACATTGTTTCTACCCTGTTAGTAAGTTTTGTTCAGAAGGAAACTCAAATAGCAAGGTACATCACATGAAGGGGCTTTCTGTAGCGGCATAGCAGGGCACGTTGCCTAGACAAGGGGATATCTGACCCACTGCTATTAGAGACACAGAAAACAAGAAAGAAGGAAGAGACTGTCCTAGAAAGAATGAAGAGACTGTCCTAGTAGCAAACCTTATGTGCTTAAGGTGTCTAAACTGAAAGCCTTTGGCTCTAAAAAAGGCTTTTTTCAGAAAATGTTTCATACAGGAAATTAACTTACACAGTTTAAAGCTTCCTCTAGTGGAGGCACTCTCTCCTCATCAGCTGTAGTGGAAGCTGAGCAAAACCAGTCTCCTGACATGGGCATGTAAATTAGGCATCTACAGTTGGCCAAAGGGAGTACTAGTAAAAAGCAAAACTAACTGTACAAATAACTAATAACTACAAAGACAGCACACGATGCAAATCATTACTAATTAAATTAGTTGTTGGGTTTTGGGTTGGTTGGGTTTGGGTTTGGGTTTTTTTGTTTGTTTGGGTTTTTTGTTTGGTTTTGTTCATGGGGTTGGAATTAGATGATCCTTGAGGTCCCTTCCAACCCTACCATTCTATGATTCTATGATTCATTTGTTTGTTTGTTTATTGTTGTTTTTTTCCCCTAAACTGTTAAGTTAGAATCTGGGACATGACCTGGTAAACAAGACTGAAACAAGAATAAATAAACAACCAGGCTGATGTAGCTTCCAGAACTAGTGACAGCCAAGCAAAATTTCACACAGTATCACAGTATCACAGTATCACCAAGGTTGGAAGAGACCTCAAAGATCATCAAGTCCAACCCATTACCACAGCCCTCAAGACCACACCATGGCACCAAGTGCCATGTCTGAACCCACCTTGAACACCTCCAGGGAC
>VWZE01007679.1:37313-58302 GCA_013396675.1 Eubucco bourcierii | reverse complement strand
TGGGGGGTGGGGGAACTCCCAAACCTTCACAAGTGTGTCCAGAAAAGGGTAATGAGGCTGGGGAGAGGCCTTGAGTACAACCCTGTGAAGAGAGGCTGAGAGAGCTGGGATTGTTTGGCCTGGAGAAGAGGAGGCTCAGGGGAGACCTTCTTGCTGTCTACAACTACCTGAAGGGTGGTTGTAGCCAGGAGCAGGTTGCTTTCTTCTCTCAGGCAAGCAGCACCAGAACAAGAGGACACAGTCTCAAGCTGTGCCAGGGGAAGTTTAGGCTGGAGGTGAGCAGAAAATTCTTCACTGAGAGAGTCATTGACTGCTGGAATGGGCTGCCCAGGGAGGTGGTGGAGTCACCGTCCCTGGAGGTGTTCAAGGAGGGTTTGGACGTGGCAGTTGGTGCCATGGTCTGGTCTTGAGGTGTGTGGTATCAGGTTGGACTTGATGATCTTTGAGGTCTCTTCCAACTTTTGTGATACTGTGATACTTGAAATATTAATTTTCTCATTCTTCAGACCTCTGGAAGCAAGAGTTTCACAGTCTAGTTTAGCTGTGTAAACTCTGAATGACTGCAAGCAAGCAGCCAGTTGTACTGCCAATAAACACGAATGCTTTTCCATATTAAATTCTGCTGTGAATTTCTACAACTCCTGAAATACACTTCAAAAATATTTGTACATCATAACATTTATCTTTTAGGTTAAATTTCTCCCACCCCATGTTTATGAGAACTGGGAGCAGACTCAAATCATACTCTGTGTGGCTAATGGTATTTGCAAGCAAGAGGAAAACTGTGATGTAGGAAAGTTGAGACATCATGCCTGAAAGGTACAGTGAATAAGGAGTAACTGGGGTTTCCAGGAAAAAAACAAGTGACATGCAGACATTTATGTGGCCATGAGAAAAGGCACTATGCAGAAGTGGGAAAGATAGAATGCTACATAAATACCTACAATTTTGAAGATTAGAAAGAACCAGTTTTTGAAGCTTTGGCCATTTTGTGTTATGTTAGAAAGCAGTTTGGTTCTCTGGGTATGCTTATGTTGGAAGCAACAGTCTAGAACAGAAGAACTGATTCCTCCCAGCTGTGGTTGGAGGGTGGTTCTTCATCACCTATGTTCAGAGTATTTTCCTATTTAGGTTAGTAATTTCATAGAATCATAGAATGGTAAGGTTGGAAGGGACCTCAAGGATCATCTAGGTCCAATCCCCTGCCATAGGCAGGGACACCTCCCACTAGCACAGCTCACTCAAGGCCTCCTCCAACCTGGCCTTGAACACCTTCAGGGAGGGAGCATCCACAACCTCCCTGGGCAACCTGTTCCAGTGCCTCACCACCCTCACTGTAAAGAACTTCCTCCTAACATCCAGTCTAAATCTCCCCTCTGTCAGTTCAAACCCATTGCCCGTTACCCTGTCATTGCAAGACCTTGTCAATAGTCCCTCCCCAGCCTTCCCATAGGTCCCCTTCAGAGGCTGGAAGACTATCCATGAGAATTGTGAGTTGTGCCTTCATTTTTATTTCCACTTTCTGTCCTCAAATTCAGAACCAGTTACTTCTAAATAGTTAGTTTTATTATTTTCTTTTCATTTTTAAGTCCTTTCAGAATTTTCTTATTCCTAAAGTTGTTGGGTGTTTTTTTTCTGTTGTTTGTTTGTGTTTTTTTTTTTTCCCCCCACCAAAATAACTCACATTTTTTCTCCTTTGGTTTAGCAGAAGGTTTTTTGAACCTTGAATGTAACAACTTTCACTTTTCTACCACAAGAGAGTCTCTAGAGCCCTGCTTATCTGTAATTACAGCTGTAATCTGCAATAACCTTTTATCTCAAAGAAAAATCGCTTAAGAAGGGAAATGAGAGGCTATGGAAGCAAGGAATATGGACTTTCTATTTAAGTAACTGACTGATAATTAAGTATTTTGGGAGAGGTGGAGCAGTTCTTTGCATTAATATTTTAAAGTTCAAGCCACCAAAAATAGCAGTGTTGATTCTCAGGTACAAGTGGACCAAATGATAACTTGTACTTTGCTGTTTATTTTTTTTCCTCAAAATGGATGCTTGGCCATGGTAAAAATTGATGTATGGATGTTTCCATAAAGGTTTGTTGGCTAAAGCACCAATATATTCTCAAATATAGGAAAAATAAATCACATTCATTCTTTATAGATTAAAAAAAACCTCTTTTTTTTTTTTTCTTTTTAAACTGTCTGCAGAAAGTGAATAGAGAACTGAGATGGTGTTTTTGAATGATGGTGTTAAACATGATCACGTTTAATGATTCCACATGATTGTCACTTTTGACAGCTGGGAATCCTCTGAGCTCCTAAGCTGAGGCAGTGCTGTTTAAATTTAAACTACTCCCTGGTCTTGCAGCACTGCTGAATTTTGGCAAAATAGTTGATCCTGCTTGATTTAACTGCAAGCAGAAACATGAGACCAAGCCCTTCCCTGAATTGTCTGCTTCTGCTTGTGCTGTGCATATGCCATGCACTCTGATCTCTATCAGCATATCATAAGGGAGCTGAAACATGTTCTGTATGAAACTGGGAGGTACAGACAGAATTTTTTTCAAGTGATTGTTTTTGTGTTGCTAGTGTATTCACTCACCATAAGAAGCACTGAAACCACATTGAATTATTCTCAGGAATTTTCATAGATTTGTAGAATGATCTGGATTGGAAAAGACTTAAAGATCCTCTAGTTCCAGCCTCCCCTTGGCATTGGCAGGAACACCTTCCTCTAGACCAGGCTGTTCCAACCTAACCTTGAACACCACCAGGGAGAGAGCATCCATGACCTCACTGGGCATCCTGTTCCAGTGTCTCACTACCTTAGCTGGGTTGCTGGGTTTCTTTAGACCACAGGGGAGGTTTGGGAGGTAGGTTTGTTGTATGCATCCTTCAGCCTGTATTTTTCAGCTAGCACCACCCCCTTGCAACTGTGGCTGGCCTGACTGACTTCCATGGAGTTCCTGTACCTCCTTCTCTTTTCCATTAGCTTGTCACACTCTTCTGATGTACTTGATGTAAATTAGTAGCTGCTCTGTGGCTACAGGAATATAAACCACTACAGAACCTATTGCCTACTACAGAACTGGAACTTGCTTGGTTTGGAGGTCATTGATTATTTAACTAGAGAGAGGGAGGATTTAATTTGGATAATGTTCCAGATGATTTACAAAATCCCCTAATTCCATTATGTAGCAAAAAACCAAAAAAAGAGAATCCTAAGAAGCCTGTGTCCCAGTAGAGAACATGGTTTTCATGTGTCTTCATGACCCCACCCTTCACTGCTTTGATTAAACAGCAGGAAAGGATGAAGCCCTCCCTCGTAGCTTTCCAAAACAATTGCAGTACTTTTGTTCCTTTTGCTTTAGTCTGGCTTGCAAAAATTACAGCCTTGGCTTCATAGCAACTGCTATAATTACAGCTGCAAAAAGATTTCAATTATAGCACCTTTATTTCACACTATCATACTTTTTCAGTAGGCTTCTTTTTGGGGAATGAAATTTTCCGTGTGGCTTGGCTGGGAGGATATAGATGAAACGAGACTTTCTCTACTTGTCCTTGGGTTTGAGTGAAGTTGGAAAAATCCACACTTAAGATTGTTTTTTTTTTTTTTTTTTTTTCCATCTTTTTAATGTCCCCAAAGACAGCTTGGATTCAACATGATCTGTAGATGCAACTGCTGAAGACAAAAATAGTCTTCCTCAAGGAGCGTATTTTAAAAGTCTGGAACATGAAAGTGTTTACTAGCAAGCTCGTTGTGATAAATAATGGTCTAAAGGGTCTTTGAGTGCTTTCAGGGGAAGGGCTTTTATAACTAGAGCCTGAAAAATGTCCACTTTGTGACTCAGAGTATTTTAGAGGCTGATACTATGCAATGAGGATACAGCATGGACAGCATGGGTGAAGAGACAGAACCTGTCTTCCTCTAAAAGCAGCAGAGTTTCCATCCTGTTGAGATTTGGGGAAGAGCTGAAGGTACCACAGCAGGGTAAAACCCTTCAGTCTTTCAATAGCAGCTGTGCTAGAATCATAGAATGGTAAGGTTGGAAAGGACCTCAAGGATCATCTAGTTCCAATATCCTGCCATAGGCAGGGACACCTCCCACTAGTACAGCTCACTCAAGGCCTCCTCCAACCTGGCCTTGAACCCCTCCAGGGAGGGAGCAGCCACAACCTCCCTTGGCAACCTCTTCCAGTGCCTCATCACCCTCACTGTAAAGAACTTCCTCCTAACATCTAGTCTAAATCTTCCCTCTGCCTGTTCAAACCCATTGTCCTGTCATTGCAAGACCTTGTCAATAGTCCCTCCCCAGCCTTCCTGTAGGCCCCCTTCAGATACTGGAAGGCTACTCTAAGGTGTCCTGGAAGCCTTCTCTTCTCCAGGCTGCAGAGCCCCAACTCTCTCAGTCTGTCCTCACAGCAGAGCTGCTGCAGCCCTCTGAGCATCTTCATGGCCCTCTGCTGGACCAATTCCAACACTTCCATGTCCTTCCTGTGCTGGGGGCTCCAGAACTGCACACAGTACTCCAGGTGGGGTCTGATGAGAGCAGAGTAAAGGGGCAGAATCCCCTCCCTTGCCCTGTTGGCCACACTGCTCTTGATGCAGCCCAGGACTCAGTTGCTGTCTGGGCTGCATTCACACTGCAGGTTCGTGTTGAGTTTTTCATCACCCCAGACCCCAGGGTCCTTTTCCTCAGGGCTACTCTCAGCCATTCACCACCCAGCCTGTATTTATGCTTGGGATTGTGCCTCCCCAGGTGTAGGACCTTACACCAGGCACCTGTTGGGGCAGATGAGGGGGTGTTGAACTCTGTAGATCATAAAGTACCTACTTTGAAAGGAAGAGTGAGAAGAAAGCAGGAACTGACTTCTCAGTGCAGATAAGCTGTTCCTTCAGCCCTCTTGCAGGCTGTCCTCAGCATGGGGATTTGTTTGCAGTGGGGAAACCCACTGCTCTAGTGAGGGACACATCACAGCTTTGCATGGCAGCACACCCAGGGAACCTGCACTTTGGAAATCCTTTACTAAAGCTGGATGGAGCACAGCATCCCAACTTGAGTCTGAAGCTGAGAGTCAAATATCCAGCACTGCTTCAAGTGAGTCTGAAGGGAATTAGAGCCAGAATGTGATGATGTGCATGAGATTTTATCTGGCCCTTGGTACATTTATTTTGGAGATCCACTTGTTAGATCTTTTAAACTTTATTCTTAAAATCCTCATTGCCCAACTAAGACTGTGAAGCACCAGCAGTCTTTAAACTGACTCCCAGTAAGACAGGGAATTGCCTGTGGTATTAATGAAAGGGAGTACACATGTACCTGAGACTGAAAGGTGAACCTGGAGATAAAAACTTGTCTTCCTCCAGAGCAGCTTGACCATATCATCACTCAGTGTATGCTGTGTTGCTCCCAGCTGAATGTGAAGATAGTGGTTTCCTGCCAGGGTTACCTGGTCAACATCCTTTTCCCAATTGCTGACAGACTGGAAAGCCTACTAAAATGCTAACCTGAACTTTTTTTAGCTTGAGTTGGAATCTTTGGCTATTGTGAGGGAAGCAGGGTGGATCAGATATGCTTTTTATCTACAGAAGCAGAACAAAGGAATATTGAGTGCTGAGCCTTAGAAGCAGAATCTCATTTGTGTATTTGCTTTTTCCCTATGTGCACTTACCCATGAGGACAAAGATTCATGAAACCTGTGCCTAGATAAAAAAGGATTTGATTCTGAAAAGACTTTTTAACAAGGAGGAGGGCCACAAAGATGATCAGAGTACTGGAGCACCTCTGCTATGAGGACAGGCTGCAGGAGTTGAGACTCTGCAGCCTGGCAAAGAGAAGGCTTCCAGGAGACCTTATAGTAGCCTTCAGTATCTGAAGGGGGCCTACAAGAAGGCTGGGGAGGGACTATTGACAAGGTCTTGTAATGACAGAACAAGTGGCAATGTGTTTAAACTGGCAGAGGAGAGATTTAAAGTGGCTGTTAGGAGGAAGTCCTTTGCAGTGAGGGTGGTGAGACACTGGCACAGGGAGGTTGTGGCTGCTCCCTCCCTGGAGGTGTTCAAGGCCAGGTTGGAGGAGGCCTTGAGTGACCTGTACTAGTGGGAGGTGTCCCTGCCTATGGCAGGAGTTTGGAACTGGATGATCCTTGAGGTCCCTTCCAACCTTACCATTCTATGATTCTATGAGGAGATAGCTGAGCCCACTTGAAACTGGGCTGTACTAAGAGCTGTGCTGGCAGAGCCAGGAGTGTGGTCCTTGCAGAAGTAAGAAACAGCCCAATGTTAGAGCCAGATGCTGTGTAGCATGGAAATGCAGCTACTGTAATCAGAGGGGTGCAGTTGGTCTGCACAGTGCTTGGACACTCTGCAGCAGGGTTCCACACTGGGGAGACTGAGACTGCTCTTCAAGTTTGTTGAGAAAAACAGTTTTAATTTTCGTGCTAGGCTTTTTGCATGCCTTGCCCCCACTCCTCTCTCCAAAAACATTTCCTTCCTCCATTACACTTTGCCTTTGTTTGCTATATATCTGGACAGCCAGATATTTGTATTGTATTAATAGAAAGAGGTGGGTTTTGGAAAGCAAGGTTATGCTTTACACTTCAGTTTAGAGACTGGTAATCTAGTTTTAAATTGTTTTATGTCCTCCTCCTGAAAGGAAGAAAAAAAAATAAATATGGAGGCTGACTACTTGAATTTTCCAGCAAGCAGATGGCTAGAAAGTAAGGAGAGTTAAAAACAGCACCAGGAGTTTTTAAGAATAACTTTCAAAGTGAGAATGCTTAGTGTCTACCTTTTTTGGTTTAGAAGATATTCACTGTATGCCTGAGTGCTTTGTGTATAAACTACTCCTGACAGCAGTGTTGTAAATGGCTGTGGAGGTGTTCTCCAGGCTAACCAAAGGCCAAGTGCTTTCATTAAGCAAGAAGTGCCACCAAAGTTTTATAAAACAAACCCAGGGTTTTTATTGCCTTTCCCACAGCTGTCTGTGCTTCTTCCCCTTCCATGGCACACCTTGTCAAGGCCTCCTGACACTCTCTTCCTGCTGGGGAGGTTTGCAAGATGCAAGCTGATGAGCAGAGAATGGTTTGAGTAACTATGGGATGAACCAGTCTAGCCCTTTGCTGTGCTTTTAGAAGTATGCTCATATTCTACTCACAAAAGCAAACAAGGGTAGGGATATCATTTTGCCTTCTTAATTAATTATATATTGGGGTTGCACTTTATTTTAAGTGCTAGTGGTGGACTTACAGCCTCTATTGGAGCCTCCCTTTCAGGTCTAGGTTACACACAAACCTGAGCAGTGTAGTCCAAGGATCTGGTAATGGGCTTACAGCAGATGACAGCAGCAGCGATGGCAGGGAAACATCATAGACCTCTGGAAGGCCTTTGAGATTAGGCTGATAAAGCTTGAGGGCAGGCAGTGCTGCAGAGAGGAGTTTGAAAATGGTTTCTTGATGCATGTTGCTTTAGTTGGAGGTGTGGAACTTTACTTTCCTTGTGAAAAGTATTCCTGACTGCACCTTCAGTCTCAGCTCCTAATGGACATGGGATGGATAGTTTGGGTCTAGGGGTATTAGAAATATGTCCAACTTTCACTGGCACCAGCTAAAGTGTTTGCCCTTCCCATCCTTTCCAAATGATGGCTGTTTGGGGGTCTGTTTGTTAATGAGCTGTTTACTTTCTGTGGGGGTTTCCCAGATCAACCATTCAAAACTGGTACTTATGTCTGTCTTAAAGCAAATTTTAGTTGTCCATGGGATTTGTCCCTGTGTTTTCAAGAAGCAGTTTTAAAGGAAACCTAATGGGGCTGAGTTTGAAGTTTGAACACGATTGATAAGCAAATAGAGGGCTTCCAGAAACTTTCAAGTGCCCTCTTTTTTTGTAATAAACAATTAGTACATTGCTGGATGGTGTAAAACACAGTGAAGAGCAGCAGAATGTGCTACAGTTCTACTGAAAAGAAAGAAAACCAGTGGCCTTTTTTAACTTGTTAAGTCCTGCTGGATCAAGGCTCAGGATACTACCCAGGATTTTTTGGTGTGGAGGAAATGTTCACACCAAGGGCAGATTTTCAAACCCGTGAATGTGAGTTGCATCTGCATTCAGGTATGAACAAAAGGCAGCTATGTGTGTGGGCAGTTGAAGGAGTAATCATTTGCTTTATATGTCAAACTGCACACTCATGTAGCCAGAGGTCCAAAGTGAATACAGATGGCAAAAAGGTTCTATTTAGGGAGGAATTTCCAGAGAAAACTGATTTTGAGTAGTGGCTGGACTCAGTGTTTCATGGAATCATAGAATGTTAATGTTGGAAGGGACCTCAAGGATCATCTAGGTCCAACCCCATGCCATAGGCAGGGACACCTCCCACTAGCACAGGTCACTCAAGGCCTCGTCCAGCCTGGCCTTGAACACCTCCAGTGAGGGAGCTTCCACAACCTTCCTGGGCAACCTGTGCCAGTGTCTCACCACCCTCACTGCAAACAACTTCCTCCTAACATCCAGTCTAAATCTCCCCTCTGTCAGTTCAAACCCATTGCCTGTTGCCCTGTCATTGCAAGACCTTGTCAATAGTCCCTCCCCAGTCTTCCTGTAGACCCCTTCAGATATTGGAAGGCTACTATCAGGTCTCCTGGAAACCTTCTCTTCTCCGGGCTGCAGAGCCCCAACTCTCTCAGCCTGTCCTCATAGGAGAGATACTGCAACCCTCTGATCATCTTCGTGGCCTCCTCTGGACCAACTCCAACACTTCCATGTCCTTCCTGTGCTGGGTACTCCAGAACTGCACACAGTTTGAGTGTGACAGTATTACTTTGAAGGTTGTTACGTGAGATGTCAATATGAGACCTCTTGGTCATTCAGTTAGGAGTTTAGTAAATTTCTGCCCATGGAGTTGGAGTGTATAAAAATGTTTTATTTCACCAGGTGCTTGAAAATGAGTATTAAAGCTGAGAGGGAAGGATGTGTAAAGTACTGCTCTCAAAATGTGTGTTTTGTTGTGGCATGTCACCAGTGTGTTTCAGGGCTGCCCAGCTGCTGTGAGACAGTCATACTTATCTGCTCTTCACCTATAAGGTGGTAGTTTTATCAACCATGCAACTTTTCACTTATTTCTTTACATATTTTCCTGTAGAAATGATTTCTGGACCTTTTTTTTTTTTTTTTTTTTTTTTGCATCAAGTAAACCACATTTTGTTTGAAAAGGACAATTTTCCCCTCTGTAGGTTTCCAGGAAAGGAAATCTTGGTAACTGATTCTGAATCCTAGAGTAGCTGTGGCCTCCCCTGAGCAGCCAATTTCCATTTTAAATTCCATTTACTGCAGGCAAACCTTTAGTCCTTGCATCACTTGGTCTTTGCAAACACATAGTAGCATCAGAGTTTGTGGTATGCAGAGAATAGCACAAATATCTCAGTTATTATTTCCAAAAGGTTTAGCAGCACTATGTGTGTCTACCTTGCTGGAGGCTCTGGAGTCTCAGTGAAATCTTTCATCCCTTTACGAGAGGCTGGGGAATTGCTGTCCCTGAGTGCTCCTTGCTGGAGGATCCTCGGGAGGATTCGGAATATATTTGAATGTCGTTTGGGGGGATTTTGTTTATCCTTTAAAATGCCCTTTTCCAAGGAAAAGATGTGGTTGTGGATTTGGTCAGCTCTAAAGGTAGACTTCTGAGATTATATGTGCTGCAGACCAGCAGTTAAAGGAGTGGAAAAGTCAGTTGAGGCTATTTCTACACAACGGAAAGGGTTTTCCTCTTGGAAACCTTGGAAAAACTTGCTGGAGGTGGATACCTACTACTGTAAGATGATCTTTATTTTTCCCTTTTTGTTTCCTTTTTAAATGTCACACGCTGAGAGAAACCTCTTCTTTACTGATGGGTAGTGGTTAAAACAGGTTTCTGTGGAAAGAGAATTCCACCCACTTTAAATAAAAAGAAAACCTAACCATCATTCCGTATTTTTAACAAAATAGAGCTAAGTAAGCCTCTTCTTTTCATCCCATCACTTGTGATGTCTCTTTCTATTCTTTTCAACCTGACAGAGGTCTTTTAAAAAGGAATCAGATCACCTGTGGGTGGCTGTAAATCGTTTCTGCCATCTAGTAAACATCTCCTGTGGTGCATGAAGCTTTTTACGGGACACACTTCTATTCTTAGTGAAAAGCTTCGTGTCTGTTGAACCGCACAATACCCTTAAGTCTAGGGTATATATTTGCCTTTATGCTCTTATTTGTGGGTGTTTGCATGATTTCAGATTACTGAGATTTCAAGCCGTCAGACTTGGAATCAGTTTGGATGGTCAGGAAGCTGAGGGTAGCTGTTTGGACACAGGCAGTCAGTCATCTTTACAGTAAAGAGAAAAGGAAGAACTACAGTGTGTGTGTTTTAGAGAGGTTTCTCAGCTCCCATCCTTTCCTCTGTGATTATCTAAGATGCTAAAACATTTCTGACCTATTGCCTGACTGCCCCTTGGCATGCAGGGCCATCAGTACTTATGGTACAGCAACTGTATGTTGCCCCCTCAGAATTTACGTGGGAATCTTTTCCTCTGTGACTGTAAGCTCTTCAGTATCAAGTTGTGATGTACTAATGAAATCAATCCTAGTGATAATATTGGCCCATCATTTGATGATGGTAATAAAACTGTTGAGGCAAAAGTATTTCATTAGATGCTTATGCACTTTGTAAAGGAGGAGTAGGATGCACTCTATGAAATTTATGCTGTGCTTTTAATGCATTTGTACATATTGACAATTATCAGAAACATACAAAGAATGGTCTGGCAGCTTAAGAGCCCCAAAGATCTGCTGAAGAGCTCTCTGACTCCATATTGTTAACTTCCCCTAATTCTTGCAATGCAAGGGAAATTCCAGCAACTCTTAAGGGTTTTGAAATGCCAATATACCAAAAAAGGGTAGGAAAACTGGTCTCAAAGCTAGTGGATTGTATAAGCAGTTGAATGGAAATATAAATATGTCATGATATTTCTCAAGAAATTAAAGGAGCAGATACAGTTTGACTAGGAAAAAAAAAGGCTAAGAATGGCTACCAACAAACCAACCTTGAGTAATGAAATGAGGAGTTTGCTCAGTGGAGTTATAATAAAAGTTTAGGGGCTTGCAGTTCTGCTTAACATTTTAAACACTATTAACTGAAAAAGGAAAACAACAAAAAAAAAGAATTATACAAAACCTGTGTGTATAAAAGTTTGTACCTGGACAGCAGAGTGATCTGAAATGGAGATGTGAGTGTAGTGGAGTTGTGAAGTGGGGTTACTATGAGTGGCATTCTTCAGAGGTCGATAGAAAGCTTAAATTTGATATAGTCATTGACAATGTGAACATAAATACAAAGTTGTTCCCACATTTTGCAGGCAAAAATACTTGGTTAATAGGAGAGAATGGGGAATATTTTATAAAGTACTTTGAATCAGCTGCTAAGCTGAGCCACTCAAGCAAAGTTTATTTTAATCCAGCAAAGTGTGAGGTCATACATGCAGGAATGAAGAATGCAGGTCCCTCCTACAAAGGGGAAGGGGTTTCTCTCCTGGAAAGCAGAGGCCTTGAGAAGGATTTCAGGGTCATAGCAGACCAACAGTTTAATGTGACTTCCCAGCACGACGCTTGGCAGGAAGGAGTAATGAACTCTTTGGATGTACGGAGAAAATGGTACCTTGGAGAGATTCTTCCTTTGTATAGATTACTGCTTTGGCCAGGACCAGAGTTGTGTGTTCACTGATGAAGTGTTGTTGTAAGTAGGTGTCAAATCCATTCAAGCATCCAAGGGAAGGCCTCACTTAGAAATCTGAACTAGTCACGGTGCTTGTTTTAATGAGGGTACCTAGGAAGGTATTTGTAAAGTAGCAGAAAGATGTGACAAAAACCTGTGACTGGGAGGTGATGCCACATTCATGTAGAGAAGCCAGACCCAGGGTTTTTTAAGTTCAAGAGGGATTGCTATAGGACCTAACTGTAGGCATTTCTGGAAAATATGCTGTAGCTAAACAAATGATTTCATATAGTGGAAGGTTAACAATTGAAATGTAAAGTCTGGGATACAGAAACAGCCAGACTAAATATAGGAGTAGAGAGATTAGTGTTGCTTCTTAGGATCATTTATTTTTACAAAAAGAAGAATTTAAAGGAGCATCATTGATATCCCAGTGTTTATTTCTGAGAGTTTCCTGTTGATACTATAGGGGTAAATTATTACAAAGCAGTATCAGTTTTTCTGTTCTGGATTTTTTAAGCAGTACCAAAGCAGAGAGAGAGAGAAAATAAAATCCCACAGCCAGCAGGATTAAAAAAAAAAAAAAAGCAGGATGTGGTTTGTCTGGGATTGAAGGTAGAATTTCTGAACCATTAATGTAGAATTTAAGGTAAAAGTAAATATATCTGATAACAGCTGGTGCCAGTGGGCATGTATTTAATGCATTCACAGCATAGTTCTGTGAATACAGCATGCAGGTTGTAAATGTCTGAGTCTGGTAGAAGCACCTCAACGTGACTTGGTGCTCCAACAGGCTGGTCTGGGAGTCTCATGCACACTTCTCACCCGTGACTGCTTAGTGAAACATTACCTTTGTGTCTTGAGTCTGAACCCTGAAGCTTCTTCCATGATTTTTCTTCTGTTTCCTTTAGCTACCACTAAGCACATAGAGGTGGCTGGTGGCGATTTTCCAGATTTAATATGGGCTGCTTGGGAGGTCAGAGCTTCACCATCCTGGCCTGTAGCTGTGGTTTAGAATCATAGAATGGTAAGGTCGGAAGGGACCTCAAGGATCATCTAGTTCCAACAACTGGCCATAGGCAGGGACACCTCCCACTAGTACAGGTTACACAAGGCCTCCAGGGAGGGAGCAGCCACAACCTCCCTGGGCAACCTGTGCCAGTGTCTCACCACCCTCACTGGAAAGAACTTCCTCCTAACATCCAGTCTAAATCTTCCCTCTGCTAGTTTAAACCCATTGCCCCTTGACCTGTCGTTGCAAGACCTTGTCAATAGTCCCTCCCCAGACTTCCTGTAGGCCCCTTTCAGATATTGGAAGGCTACCACAAGGTCTCCTCTAAGCCTTCTCTTCTCCAGGCTGGAGAGCCCCAACTCTCTCAACCTGTCCTCATAGCAGAGCTGCTCCAGCCCTCTGATCATCTTCATGGCCTCCTCTGGACCCACTCCAACACTTCCATGTCCTTCCATGTTTCTTGTTCTTCTCCATCTCTCCATTGCTCTGTCTTTCCCACGTTCTGAATGCCATCCTTCTGATGCACTTGCAGCTCTCTCCAAGTACTCCTTGGCCTCTGCTGTTGCTCTTTGCACTGTCTGATGTTTTTCCTCCGACACGCTTACTGTTCTATTTCAGCACTGCATCATAGCCAATTTGGAAATGAGCAGACCCTGGAAACAAGTTCCAAAATTGTATGCAGTAAGAACATTACAGAAAGGCTTCTTCCCTTCAAATGAAACAACTTCATCTTTGACCTAGTTTTATAGCTAGGGTGAGCATTTTTATTGCTGTTGGTGCTGTGCACTGCAACCAAGCTGCTTCCAAGCCTGATGCCACCAAACGCGCAGCCTTTGGAAGCTGAGTTACCCACTAAGGGCACTGATGCTGTGTTATGTGTTCCCAAACTGGAGAGCAGTGAAGAGCTCGTGTTCCCTCTGGGGCTGTAAATGAGGGCTGAAGTGATACCTTTTTGGCTGGTGATGGTGAAAGCTGCCTCCTGGCATGAGTCTGCCATGGTTCCCACTGTGCAGCTGGTTCCAGTTGGCTTGTGCGTGAGACTTGGAAAGATGCCTTTCTCCACAGTATTGGCTCTTGGTTTCTCGTGAGTTGCTGTTTGTGGAAAAGGTAATTTTATAACAGAACCCTGTCTAAAAAGTGTACAGTGTGCCCAGGGTACCACACAAATGATGCTAATTGGGAGGGAAGTAGCGGTTAGTTCTGGGACACACAAGGGAAGCAGCTGGGCAAAAAGAGGCACTGCAGAAGAAATGAGTTTTCTGACGATGTTACATAGTCTGCATAGTGCTCAGTGTGCTGTCACATCTTGTTGAGATTTAAGTGAAGTTAATTTCTACAGTGAAAAAGTGATGTTAGCAAATGAAACCATGGAGCCTCCGACAGTTTGAACGTTGCTGAAATATAGCACAAGCTGTTTCTGCTGCTGGGGGCTGGTGGCTATTACCTGCCTGTGATTCCATGTATTCTGTGAACTCTTCGCAGATGGAACGGTTGGGAAGTCAGAGTTGCTGCCTTTGGAATTGAAAGTGGTTTTCATTGCCTGAAAAGACAATATTTCAGCCTTTTCATTTGTGTAGTTTTGTGTCACAGCCTGCTGTGCTGAATGCACATTTTAGCTTTTGGGGTAAGACTGGTCAGCTTTACCTCCATTATGCAAGAGGAAGAGGCTCCTGTTCAAATCAATACCCTGGACAGATCAAAGTTATTTTACAACTGTAGAATAAAAGACATTATCTAGTGCAGATGGACTTGTCTCTTTATGAATTTTTTTTGTTGTGCTATGTCTTCCTTAAACCAGAATTTAAAAAAAAAAAAATCCCTATCCCCACCCCCCCACCCCCACTTATGATACTTTTTCCTTTATTACTCCTACTGATTATCATCTCTTTCAGACCTCTCCAATGGATTTGTGCATTTAACTGGAAGGGGCTGCAGTTGAGTAGGGCATTCAATATAGCCTAACTCTGGCTGGTCTGGGACACTGCCCTGTGAGGAGAGGCTAAGGGAACCGGGACTGTTTGGTCTGGTGAAGAGAAGACTTAGAGGGGATCTAATCAATGTTTTTAAATATGAGGGCCGGGAGTCAAGAGGGAGGGGACAAACTCTTCTCAGTCCTGTCCTGTGACAGGACAAGGGGTAATGACTATAAACTACAGCACAGGAAGTTCCACCTCAACATGAGGAAGAACTTTACTCTAAGGGTGATGGAGCACTGTAAGAGGCTCCCCAGAGAGGTTGTGGAGTTTCCTTCTCTGGAGACTGTCAAACCCTGTTTAGACGTGTTTCTGTGCAACCTGTGCTAGATTGTATGATCCTGCTCTGGCAGGGCAGTTGGACTTGATCTGTGGAGGTGCTTTCCAACCCCTAACATCCTGTGACGCTGTGAACTCTGCCTTTCCCCAGCTTCACTGACCTCTCTTCCTTTGCCCTAAACCACAGCATATTCCACTTACCTGTTTAGAGTCACTGTGTGTTACCTATAGCAGTCTTCTGCCTGAGCCATAAATTCCTGCTGCCACTGAAGTGTAATGTGTGGAAGTGAGAAACAGGGCTTTGAGGAAGTGCTGCTGTCCCAGCAGATAATGTAGAACATCAGCGAATGCAGACTGCAGCTGTGCAAAGTGGCAATACCTGCACTTAATCCTATTTGATTAGAACCTTATTAGGTCGAATTCAGCACTGCTGTCTCAAAGAGCCATTTTCTCACTGCCCGTGAACTCACATCCAGCTTCAGAGTAGAGCCCTTGACTTGGTTCAGCAGAACCGTATGGTTTGCCCTTATTTGTGGAAACATCTGCCCTGTTTGTTTTTTAAAGGCAGTGGAATTCAAAGGGGAAATTTTGTTTTCCCTCTGTTCCCCTGAGAAGCAGTCGTTCATCCCGCTCCCGTCTGTGGCTTCCAACAATCGCTCTTTGTCGTCGTACAACATCCTCCGGCCCAGCCATTGCCCAGAGCCGCGCAGCCGTATCCGCTGACGTGCTTGCTGAGCAGGAGGCTCTGCTGCCTCTTGAGTGCTTAGTGAAAGGAGGGGAAAAGCCTTGTCCTGGCTGAAATGAATGCTGGAGTTTCCATTCAGTCAGGAGTTCAGATATAAACAGACTGCAATGACCGTATTTCTGAAATACGTCCTGATTCCTTCTGGATTTCCTTCTGAAATATGCCTTCCTCTTCCTTCTGGATTTGTGTTGATTGTGAGCAGAGGCTTGGAGCCTGAGGAGGGGAGGGTCTCAGAGAAGTAATGTCTGAGGCTTGGAGCCTGAGGAGGGGAGGGTCTCAGAGAAGTAATGTCTGAGGCTGGGAGCATGAGGAGAGGAGGGTCTTAGAGAAGTAGTGCCTGAGGCTGGGAGACCAAGGAGAATGGTCTCAGAGAAGTACTGTCTGAGGCTGGGAGACTGAGGAGGGTCTCAGAGAAACAATGTGTGGATGATCAAAGGAGGAAAGTGGTGGGGAGGTAGAGGACACAGAGTGTAACACAGGTGATTTTCAGTGTGCTCATATGTAGATATGTACAGGGCGGGGGAGACAGAGGCTAAGAAAGCGTTGACCTAGAGGCTAAAGAAATGTCCTTGGAGCCATCTGTAGTACTTGTGCTATGTGATGGATAAGTTTCCTTCAAGTAATCTCCTCAAAATTACTTGGTTAGTAATATTAATTCTGATCAATCATGTTGTTACAGCATAGTGAATGAGAATTTGTCATCTGTAGACCCTCCATTGTTTCCAAAACAATATGGTGGCCTCATCCTCTTCAGCTATTGCAGCTTGTGTGCATGCAGAATTCATAACGAAGTAATGAGTAAGAGTTCACACTGTGCATCCTGGTTTCAGAAGTGTTCTGGCAGGTACTTAGCATGTGAAATGTGAACTTATCTTGAACATACAAGCAGATGGCACAGAGGAACTCTGTTGTCTGCATTAACTTCCAGTAGCAAAGCAGACAATTGTAGCACCTTTAACAGTGGAAGAATAGGTTTTGGTCACATTATTGCAACACCCATCCCAGAGCACCACTGTGGAGCTATCCATTCTCTTTTGACTGAAAGAAGGGTTTATATTTTTGTCTATAAATACTCACAGATTTGTTTTGTAAACTGTTTTCCTTTCAGCAGTATGTCAGAGAAGTGTAAGAACACCATCCATGTCTGCATTTCTCATTCTGGAGTGCATTCTCCTTATGCACTAAACCTTTCTGTCTCAAATGCAGGCAGGAAAGCGGAGTAGTGTGCTGCTTTCTTTGCAAGACTTCCAAGGACCATTTCTATCAGCTCTGCTCAACTGAATTACATTGCTGTTAGTAAAATTGTCAATGATAACTTCTTTTCAGCTGTTTATTTTCTTCTACTGAGGATGAGTCCATTTACTTTCAAT
This sequence comes from Eubucco bourcierii, assembly GCA_013396675.1. Lineage (NCBI taxonomy): Eukaryota > Metazoa > Chordata > Aves > Piciformes > Ramphastidae > Eubucco > Eubucco bourcierii. Next base: position 41,198 of record VWZE01007679.1, on the reverse strand, counting down.
CCCGACACAGTGCTGCTAATTTTTATTTCCTGCAGTTGTTCATTTTTTTTTTTTCTCTTTTGAGGGTTTTTTGTTGTAAGATCCTGGTCTTAAGCAGAACATTTCTTTGTTCCATGCATGTGTTTCTTATAAAGCAATATTGATGAAATGAATTTTGTCACAAAGGTGTTGAAAGGATCATAGCAGTGTATTTTCAGGCCATAAAAATATTTTTTTCATACCATTATTCTGATGTTTCATAGCTTTCTGTCTTCTGCCCTGACTCTTCTAGCAAATGCTCAGCCACCCTGATCATTTGAGATACCAGGGTTAGAACTGAAGGGACATCTGGACATCTTCCAGTTGGTACAGCCTGATGCTTTTCTCAGACCAATTTACTGCCAGTCCTGGAAAGCAGACATCTTATTCAGGCCATCCATGTTTGACCTCCTGATAATAAGGTCACTTGCTAGATGTGGGGTAGACATACTTTATGGCAGTGTGAAGTAAAACATTCCCTGGGACCCAGACACAAGAAGGAGTGAGGATCTGGTCCCAATTTACATAAAGCTGTGTTGGATGTTTACTCCCCTTGAGAAGTAACAGGCACCTCCAAATGGGAGTAAGCATTTAGCCACTTTGTGGAATGGTCAGTAGGGAACACTGAGAAGAGGAATGTGGCCTGTGTCTCAGTCCTCCCTGGACCTCTTGTGTCCTCTGGAGAGATTTTTGGGAAAAACCTTCTGATCATTTTGCCTCTTGAGATGCACCTGAAAAGGTACTTCTGCCTTTTTTTTCTAAAAGGAGGAAGAAAAACTATCTGGAGGGCAAGGGAGTGAGGAAGGATGGCTGCTCTGATAGAGCAGCTCAGAAGTTTACTAAAGGCTACACAGGAGCAGGCTGAACTCGGGCAAAGGCTGAAAGGCAAAAGGCATTGGAACATCCCCTGGCCATCAGCTCTGGGGATGCACCACACCTCCAGTGTGACCTGCTACACACAGAAAAATGAGTGTGGGACCAGCAGGAAGGGCTTCTGATCACACCTGTGGGCTGTGATTTAGGGAAGGGTCAGTCCTCGACCCCAGTCCTTGGCTCTGAGGACAGCTTGTGTGTGAGATTTTGCACTGAAAGTTTGTTGGATGACACACTTGCACAGCTGTTTTATCCCTGGCTGGATGGATATGGGAAGAAGGCAAGAGAATGAAAAAGCAAATACAGTGTATGGATGCTAAAGTTTACTGTGATGCTTTCACAAAGCACCACTCCCCCAGGGTCCTTGGATTTGTTGAACTTTTAGCAGACATGGAGCCAAGAATTTTAAATTTCTTCTCCTCTAACAGCTTCATGCACAGAGACCCTTGTGTTTGGTTTCTGCATCAGAATGTGAGGGACACTCTGTATAAAGGGAAACAGGTAGCTGAATTAATTAATACTCAGGTCTCAGTGCCTTTTAAGACAGTATGAAAGGAAATCTCTTTAAAGTTTGGTTTTAATAAAATCTTGTCTTTTCCACTGTCATATCCAACTGATACAAACATATGATAGGCTTGCATATGTGCAGGAAGAGTCTGGATTTAATTATTGTCTCAATTCTGCGTGGAATTCCCTACTGAAAGAGATTACATTTTCAGAATTAGAGTAAAATAAATAAAAGTTTCAATTGTTATCCTCCTTCTTCCTTTCTGGCTTTTCTTTGCTCACCTAAATTCAGGTCTTCATTTCACATATAGCCATTGACTTCCTGACTGCCTAATTGTTTGTGTTCTTGTGCTGTTGGTACTCCAGGTATCCAGTCATATGTTGGCTGTGCTTTGCCTAACACTAGGACAAAGCTAGCATCTAGGTCCGGCAGAGCTGCTTTCTGCAGAGGGGAGTAACATCTTCCTTACGAGGTGAGACTGAGGGAGCTGGGGCTCTTTAGCTTGGAACAGAGGAGACTGAGAGGTGACCTCATCCATGTTTATAAATATGTAAAGGGTGAGTGCCAAGAGGATGGAACCAGGCTCTGCTCAGTGATGCCCAATGACAGGACAAGTGGTAATGGGTGGAAGTTGAGGCAAAGGAAGTTTCATGTAAACATGAGGAGCAGTTTTTTTCACTGTGAGGGTGACAGAACACTGAACAGGCTGATCAGGGTGATTGTGAAGTCTCTCTAAAGGTATTCAAGAACTGGCTGGATGCATTCCTGTGTGATCTGCTCTAGGTGATCCTGCTCTGGCAGGGCGGCTGGACTGGATGTTCTTTTGAGGTCCCTTCCAACCCCTGACATTCTGTGATTCTGTGATTTTTAGACTGCTGAGGAATTTTTCTTATTTTCATCTGAAATAGCCTAATGAAAAGCTGAAAGTGAACTAGAAATGAGAGAAAGGGCACGACAGATAGAGGCATAACTGAAAGCATTATGTTCAGTAAGATCCCCAGCATTCGAATATATAGGTCATTGTATATTGTCATCATGCATTTTGGTACTGAAGATGGAGGCCTGAGCTCACTAATACATAATAATTTTATTTGTGTGGCATGTAGTTACCTTCCTTAGTGATTACCGTGAAAGGATTGTCAGTAATGTATCATTGCTAAGCCTTTGTAACCTTTGACATTGAATATTTATGCTATTGATTGCAATCTGTCCCACACCAGCATTTTAATACCTTTGTCACTCTACAGCTGGTAACAGGAAGCCAGATGCACAAGGATGGTGAGCACTTAAACTGAGATCACAACTGTACCCAGCTGGGGTTTGAACTTGCAGCTCTTCCCTCACTGTTTCAGGGTGTCCTCACAATGCATCCAGGCTCCTGGGCGTTTATTTAACACTACATTTCCCCAGGATTTGCTTTTTTTCTCTCTCACAACATCTTTCTAGTTATCAGTGTTTGCAAAGAGGGCTTACTGACCTGCTGGAAGCAGTTATGTGCTGGACTAACGTGTTTAGGAAGAGGGTAAAGAAAGCATTACTCAAACACTGACCCTAAATAACATTTGAGGGTGTAACACCCTGCAAATCCTCTGATCTTTTTCCCCCCCCTGTTCTAAACTTTGGGATTCTTCAGAAGCCTTGTAACATTTGAAGTTTAGCAACAAAGACTATTTGCCTACTCATTGAATTGTAGCTGTCACAAGGTCTTAAGAGGAAACAGAGACATCTATTACTGACACATGGCTGCCTTCACAAGCTTAATTAATTCGACCAAAATTTCACCAATACTTTTGTAAATTAGCTTTTACCAAGCAAGGGAATGAGTTCTGCCTCTTCTTTGGAAAACAATTTGAAATTGGTTTCCCTCCCACCCCGCTTTTGACTACAAGAACATCTTGAAACCCCCCTCAACATACATGTACATGTGCGTGTACGTGTGCGTGTATGTATGCGCGCGGGGGCGTGCGCGTTCGTATACGTGTGCACATGTATGCCTGTATGCGTATACGCGTGCGTGTGGATACGCTTGTGTGCGTACCTGTGCGTGTGTATAAGCGTGCGCGTGTGTGCTTATGCGCCTGTGTGCGTACCAGTGTGTGCGTACCTGTGTGTGCGTATAAGCGTGCACGTGTGTGCGTATAAGCGTGCGCGTGTGTGCTTATGTGCATGTGTGCTTATGCGCCTGTGTGCGTACGTGCATGTGGGTATGCGCCTGTGTGCGTACCAGTGTGTGCGTACCAGTGTGTGCGTACCTGTGTGTGCTTATAAGCGTGTGTGCTTATGCGCCTGTGTGCTTACGTGCGTGTGGGTATGCACCTGTGTGTGTACCGGTGTGTGCGTACCTGTGTGTGCTTATAAGCGTGTGTGCTTATGCGCCTGTGTGCTTACGTGCGTGTGGGTATGCGCCTGTGAGGGTACCAGTGTGTGCGTACCTGTGCGTGTGTGTGTATATGCGTGTGTGCGTATAAGCGTACCTGTGTGTGCGT
>VWZE01007679.1:12049-37154 GCA_013396675.1 Eubucco bourcierii | reverse complement strand
TTGCACATCAAAGGATCTAAACTTGGATTCGATAAGCCTGGCAAAGAATGGCACAAGGAAGTTAAGTTGCTCTTTATTAATTTTCAGGTGCAAGAATGAGAGGTACATATTAATTCGTCTAGAAGTGAATGAAAATTCCAGTTTAGAGCCAATCTGTCTGATTGATATTTTCATTGAATTGCCTGGCACTTAAGCTTTGTGTCCTAAGTGACCTACACTTTAAAGAAGGGGAATGTAATTTACTTTAAAGCCTAACGTTGTCATCTCATTGATTCATGAGCAATAATATATGCTGATTAAGACCTACAGCTGATATTCCATTTGATAAATTGTGGAAGTAGAGGCCTTTGACAGTGAAGTCTGGTGGACCTTTGAGTTATTTTTGATATCACTGAGCTAGGGACTGATTGCCTGGGAGTTGAGGACTTCTGTGGGAGTGATCTGTGAGCTGCTTAAAGACTTGTGCTGGAGCAGCTCTGCTATAAGGACAGGCTACAAGAGTTAGGGCTCTTCAACTTGGAGAAGAGAAGGCTTCCAGGAGACCTTGGAGTAACCTTCCAGTATGTGAAGGGGGCCTACAGGAGGGCTGTGGAGGGATTATTTACAAGGTCTTGCAATGACAGGACAAGGGGCAATGGGTTTGAACTGGAGGAGAGGAGATTTAAACTGGGTGTTAGGAAGAAGTTCTTTACAGTGAGGGTGGTGAGACACTGGAACAGGTTGCCCAAGGGGTTGTGGCTGCTCCCTCCCTGGAGGTGTTCAAGGCCAGGTTGGAGGAGACCTTGAGTGAGCTGTGCTAGTGGGAGGTGTCCCTGCCTGTGGCAGGTGGTTGCAACTGGATGATCTTTAAGTCCCTTCCAACCTTACCATTCTATGATTAGCATTTCCACAATGGCTTTTATACATGTTAAAGCATTAACATATTATTTATTAAATAGGGAATGTAAGTTTGTGTGTATGTGTGTTTTAAAACTGTAAAAATTCCTGTAGTCTATTATTAGTGCTTATTTAAAACTCAAAACAAATTATGTTTAGACTAAAAGTTTTGAGTCAAGTGTTTTAAAGCCAGGTTCTTTAATTCATTCTTAGTCATCAAAGTAAACAGAGCTGGATTCTCAGAAGTACTGAAAAGCTGTGCTGAAGTCAGTACAAACTCTGGAATCTGTGCATGGGTTGATGCCCTCTGGATCAGGTCAAAGGGAGTAGAAAAAAAGTTTGACATATCAGGGAACTTTCCCACAGAGAAAGAGGAGAGAAACTCCAGAAATATATGAACAAGGACAAAAACAAGGAGCAACTTTAGAAGTCACCCTGACAGTTCTGTTTATTTCCTCCCTCTCTGTTGTTCAGGCTGATTTCATATTCATTGTTCTCAAGAACCATGTTTCATCCTCTGTTCCTGCAGGCCTCTCACCGTAGATTGTGGGGATTATTTACATCTCCATTTATTTCTCACCCCATTGACTGCAATTAAAAATGGAATTTGGCACTCTCCAGAGTCCATGCTGGAGACATTCACCTTGTAGAAGAAAAAGAATTAGAAGTGATGATTTATTGTGCTTGTGTACAGTCCCCTGACTGTACTGTGGCACGGAGCCGACAGAAAACTGAAATGATATTCAGTCCTCTTTGGCATCTACTTGCACTATGAGCAGTGTAAATCCTATCCCTTGACTAAAACCCTTTCTAGTTCCATCCAGATTTGCCCAGGTTCACCATGTGTGTGGGCTCCTGGGAACACCCAGCTAAGGTTGAAGAAGGCAGGGGCTACCCACCAAAGCAGCATGCCTTTAGCATGCTGGAATCTGTGTTTCATGTGCCTTAGGCTGTACCTATGAACAGCTCAGGAAATGATTTCTTACAGTCATCATGCCTCCTCTTCTAGAAGGAATTGAAAATGGTGTTCAGAGCCACAGAACTGATGTTTGGTCAGGGCTCTATGATTAGTTTTTGGATTTTTAGGACCTTTTGGTGCTAAAGCCAACCAGTAATGCAATCACGTATCTGGCAAAGGTTTTGTTTGCTTGCTTGCTTCTCCCTTGCTAAGCCAGAAAATAAAAAGGGAGAAATATATGGAAATGTCCAGCTTCTATCACAGCATTTTAAAAATGTGTATTTCTCTGAGGTGATTGTCCTGGGAGAGGCAAAGGCAAGTCTGCTCTTTGTTAGGGTGAGCTTTCAAGACCATAGTGTGTCTTGAAGTGACTCTAAATACCTTATTGCTCTCTTAGGTACTCTTTTAAAAAGTGTGCTCTTTTTGGACTCTGGAGTTCTTTCTCTTTGCTAGATACTAGTGAGTGATCATCCTTTCATATCCTTGAGAAAAAAAAACCAAACCAACAGATGTTTTATACCAAAACCCCTTTTCCTTCAGCTTGGAGTGATGTCATGCAACTTACCTCGCAGGAAAAGAGAAAATCATCCTGATGGAGGAATACATGTGGCTAGGGCTTTTTTCCATTGTGGGAAGGGATGCTGGCAGAAGAGCAATTTACTAGGACTGAAGCGTATTGATTTCTGCAAATTGCAAAAGTTGCTTATGCTCAGAATAAAATTTGGTCCAAAAGAGAGAGAAGGAAGAAAACAAACCTCACCACCATAAAGCAACTGCTTGTAGGAGCAAGAAAACTACATATGATAGATGATGGCTGGTGAGAAACCCAACTTCAGGTCTCCAGTCTAATTTGGGTACAGTGAGAACTTGCAGCAGTTTAGTGACATCCAGCCTGTAGAGACTGGATATTTATTGCTATTACTCACTGGCTGCTTGTTGTGGGGCTGTTTCTGTTGATACTGTGACCTTCTTGGATATTACACTTGTAATGTCCTCCAGACACTTTTTCCATTGACGAAGCTATGCCATCCGTGTGCTATGATTTGCCAGGGATGCTTTTTCATGATGCAGGAGTGACTCTAACCTTTGTGACTTCCTCAGCAGTGTCATGGCAAAAGACTGTGAATACATCTAAAAGCTGCTTGTGGAGATTCTTTCCCTTGGCAAATCTACTTTGTTAGAACTATATAACTGATATGAAAAGCAGCATTGACAGTTTCCGTGACTCAAAGGATCTTTAATTTTGTTTCAAACCCGATTGTCATTGCAGCTTTTGACTCCCTTTTAGAAAACAGGAATACAAGGATCTTTCCCCAGACTGTGTGTGATTCAACCACTTGAAGCAGTACATTTGGGTAGACTAAAAGAGAAGGAAACTGAGTGTGTTTCTGCCTTAAAATATTGCTTCTTCAGACTGTGTTTGGGCAAGTATTCCTTACTCTCTTTGTGTTCACATCCCAGACAGTCTGTGGTGTACCTGCAAGGCAGAACTGTCCTTTCTCTGTCTCACTGAGAGCAGATCCCATGGCCTGTTGCCTTCATGTTTGTAGGACTGTGAGCAGAAGGGACTGAACATGTGGCAAAATTAATAACTGGGTAGCATTCATACTTTCATCCTTAATTAAAGACAAGTGGGTATGTGAAATTTATTTCCCCAGGGCTGTGGTGAGGGAATTTCCACATGTGTAATTAATCTAGCTGCTGGAAGTCACAATTTCACCACCAAGATGAAGCAGAAAGAGACACTAGCAAACAATATGGTTATACTCCAACACTCATTGAAGTCAATGGGAAACTTGCCTTTTGACTTCAAAGGGTGATGGACTGAACCTTACAAGACCATATTAAAACACTTAGGAAGTCATTAAGCACTTATATTGCCCTACTGCAGTAACAGAGCTAGAAAAAATGATAGGTGGATTTTAATTTAACTCACTCCCTACATTTTTAATTATTCCATGTTTACACAGTTGACTGGATGCAGTTGGATTAGGTGGCGATTTGCAGGCTGATTTATTGGGCTTGACTGTTGCTGCATGGCATGCTCTTTTATAGCCTTGTTTCTCTCTGCAAGTAGTCTTCTTGTATGTGATACAATCCTCCCTTAAGTTGGTACATCTGCTTTTCTGAGAGTGCAAAGCTACTAACTGCTGTGAGCAAGGGACTGTGGAAGGGGCCAAAGGCCTTCATGTCTCTTCTGCTGTGGTGTGCTGTGGGCTGCTGCTCAGCACAAGGTACTGGCAGATGCCGGCAGCAGAGAAGGGAATTCAAAGCCTGGTCAGAGGCTTTAAGGTGCAGGAGGTTAAGTATCCAGTCTGGTCTCTGCTATTATTGAGCTGGCTAACCAATTATTGGGGGATCTGGTTAGCCACTGATCTTTGTCTGACTTCAGAGATCTGTGGTCACTTGACAGAGAAAGCAAATAGTTGCCTTGACAAAGATCGAGCTGGGTGGTCAAAAAACCACTTAGTCCCCGAGTTTCCCACATCTGGAAGCTGCAATTGAAACTGCAATGCATCTCAATTGCTTCTTGAGGTTGGAAGACTGTGTTCAGAGAAGGCCACTAGCTGATGCACAGCAAAGTTGAGAGCTGGCTCATTTGACAATTCATTGTGCTTACCTACGGTACTTATTATCCCAATTTTGTCTGCTGAATTCATGCTAAGTTTGTAAGTAGCTGGAGTTGAAGAGGAATGTTTTCCTATGAAACGATAGAGCTGTCTGCAACTTCTGTTATCTGGTAAATTGGATTTTGGAAGTCAGGAGGAAACAGAGCACAATGAGAATTTGTTCTTGCACAGCAAACTGGGTTTTGGCATCTCACATTGTGACAAATGGTAGGAGTTTTGTGGCTTGGCCTTCAACAAGGGAAAGGCAATCTCTTTGTCCCATCAACCTAATAATGTGGCACTACTTATTACATCTGCTATGAAGTCTAGAGCATAGCAAATAACGGAACTGAAGAACATTCCTCCTTTACACAGTGTTCCTGTGCTGGGGGCAGGGGAGCTGTGAGTTTGCTTTTGGCATCATGCCAAAGGGTAGCTTTTCTTGCCCCTGTATGTCTGTGATCTTGTTTTATAGCCACATTGGTGTCTTTTACCTGTCTGTTCTTTTCATTGATTTTACAAAGCAGGGCAAGGTAGGAGCTCGCTTTTAATGAGTGAGATGACCTCACTCAAAATCTAGGATTTAGAAACCCTGGAGATGAAGTCTGGAGAAGAGAAGACTTCCAGGAGACATTATAGTAACCTTCCAGTATGTGAAGGGGCCTTACAGGAAGGCTGGGGAGGGACTAGTGACAAGGTCTTGCAATGACAGGACAAGGGGCAATGGGTTTGAACTGGCAGAGGGGAGATTTAGACTGGATGTCAGGAGGAAGTTCTTTCCAGTGAGGGTGGTGAGGCACTGGCACAGGTTGCCCAGGGAGGTTGTAGCTGCTCCCTCCCTGGAGGTGTTCAAGGCTAGGTTGGAGGAGGCCTTGAGTGAGCTGTACTAGTGGGAGGTGTCCCTGCCTATGGCAGGGGGTTGGAACTAGATGATCCTTGAGGTCCCTTCCAACCTTACCATTCTATGATTCTAAGATAATTTGCTCTTTGCTTCCACGTTGTCCAGGACTAATGAAAATACTTCCAGACTTTTATTTATTTATTTTAGGAAGATATCTTAGGTTTTTTGAAAAATGATGCTTTATAGGTGTGTCAAATATACCACTGATTCTGTGGAACCAAGACTTTGTTTGGTTGTTTGGGTTTGTTTGTTTGTTATTTTTGATCCCCTGACTTATTTTATAATGTGCTTCTTCATTTGCCACAGGAAAGAGTAAAGGAAGTAGGGAAGCAGTCTGCAGGGTTGAATGTGAAAATCTGTATGTGTACTTGGTGCATATAAATATCTACTTGCCTGTATGCATAGCTGAAACATGTGTTTTGTTTTACAGAAAAGAGTCAAAGATGTCATCTCTCCAATTGTATTTGAAGCTGCTTACAGCCTTGGGGAACATGTGATAGAAAGAGGAAGAGAAGAGAAGGAGCTACCTGCTCTCAAGCCTGTTCTCCGCTGGAAGAAAGGACAAAAGATAGCACAAAGGAATCAGGTCAGTTCTGGGCTGTGTGATACCCTTAGAAACCCTGTGGCTGACTGACAGCAGTAGTGGACTTAGAGCAGGTTGCCAAGCTGTGATGATTTGGGAGTTCCCCACCCCCTGCACTTTGTAAAATGACCCAGACTAGAACTCAGCCAGCTGGAAGTTAAGGACTGAAGCTCTATTTACAGCTCAGCACAATGTACAAGCAGAGATATACACTATAGACAGGAAGAGTTACAGACATAGATAAGTTAAAGGGAATACAGAAACACAACTCCCCTCCCAGAAATCAGAGACCCCAGGAGGGGCTCCCAACCATCCTTCCACCTTCTCCCCACCCCTGTACCTTACTCCAGGGTTTGCCTTACACGCAAGGTGAGCTTGGAGGATTGGCCAGGTAGGTTAGAAGAAAAATGGCTAGTGAAGATTAATCGGCAAAGAGGAGCCAGAAGCTAGACCACTCCAGACGCTGTGCCCCAGAGAGAGAGAGACAGAATTATCTAATGTTTTGTGTTCTTTTCCCAAACATCTCAGCAAGCCTATGAGTGAAGTGAACATCACCATTTTTTTCCTTTCACAGCCTATAGTGTAATTTTCTCTACTAAAATATCCCAATTAGCCTCAAACCAGCACAAGGGGGAGTGGAGCAAAACTAGAAGTGGGTAAATTCAGCTTGAGTGTTAGGAAGAAGTTCTCAACCATAAGGGTGGTGGAACACAGGGACAGATTGTTCAGAGAGGTGGTGGAAGCTGCATCTCTAGAGGACTTTAAAAGCCAGGCTGGATGTGGCTCTGAGCAACCTGATCTAGTGTGAGGTGTTCTTGCTTATGCCAGGAGAGTTGGAACTAGGTGATTCACAGTATCACCAAGGTTGGAAGAGACCTCAAAGGTCATCAAGTCCAACCCATTACCACAGACCTCAAGACCAGACCATGGCACCAAGTGCCACGTCCAAACCTGCCTTGAACACCTCCAGGGACGCTGACTCCACCACCTCCCTGGGCAGCCCATTCCAGCAGTCAATGACTCTCTCAGGCAAGAACTTTCTGCTCACCTCCAGCCTAAACTTCCCCTGGTGTAGCTTGAGACTGTGTCCTCTTGTTCTGGTGCTGGTTGCCTGAGAGAAGAAGGTAACCTCTTCCTGGCTGCAAACACCCTTCAGGTAGTTGTAGACAGCAAGAAGGTCTTCCCTGAACCTCCTCTTCTCCACTCTTGAGGTCCCTTCCATCCCTGACAGTTCTGTGATAATCCTCATGATTAGAGAGATGAGTATCTATTCAAGTATGCTTGCTTTGTATAAATGCATGAAAGAAAAATGCTTCTAAGGATTACATCATGGAAAAGGACTATATGGCTGTCACATGTGTCTGTATGTTGTATTGTTGCAACAATGTGTTGGGAGTTTGTGGAGAGCTTGGGAAGTGTGCTGAAAACCCAGGTGTTAAATGGACAAAACCACTTGGATGCTTTACCAATGGGTTTAAACTCAAAAGGTCATATCTTGCCTTGCAGGCATAGTCTCAGATCAATATTGAAATACCTAAATGCTGAGATTATAAAGCAGAAACAAAAATATGTTGAGAATTTCCCTGACTTGTTTTCTTGTGTAATTTGGATGAGAGTGAGCCAGTTTAACAGTCTCTTTCCATTTGCTTTCCAGATGTTGTTCACTTAGTAAGAAAAGGATTTTGAGGTGGGTTGTGCCTCCAAGTGTGCTTTCAGCTGAGGAAGTGGGAAGAGCTTCTGAGTTAGTGTGGCAGCTATGGTAACAAAGCTCTGATAGAGGAGCCTGGAGGCATGGTGGTGGTGCTCCTCAAAGACCAATTTCATGGGAAAATCAGGGTGTAGATTTCTCTTTTAGGATTTTTGTGATCTGACAAGTAGAAAATGCTTTAAAAGGCTGAGGGGGGGAGTAGGAACCAAAGTTTATATAATGAAAAGCTTACTTTTTCAAAGAATCTGATTATAGAATCATAGAGCCATAGAATGGTAAGGTTGGAAGGGACCTCAAGGATCATCTACTTCCAACCCCCTGCCATATGCAAGGACACCTCCCACTAGCACAGGTTACTCAAGGTCTCGTCCAACCTGGCCTTGAACACTTCCAGGGAGGGAGCATCCACAACCTACCTGGGCAACTTGTGCCAGTGCCTGTTCCTGCATTATGGAGGAACCTTATATTTAGGAAGTCCAAGGCAGTTTTAGTGGGGTCTGTTTGCAGAAGATACAGCATCAGTGACAGGCTCAGTGTTAGTGCTAGTACTGAAGTCTTTAAATACAGGCAGTTGTGTGTGGTTTGCACAAGGCCCAGATCCAACTGATCCAGTAAAAAGTGGCATCTTTGAATAGAAATGTTACATCTGTTGCTTCCAGGCACCGCTAAGATGCTGTTAAGAGGCTGACACTTTTCTAAAAAACCAGGTGGCTGGGTGTTGTGAAAGGATGTGGGAGAAGAAGCAGGACTTGGTGAACAGCTGAAGAAAAGGGAGGGAGCAACAACTGCTCAGGAAAGGGGAGGACTTTGGTCTTACAAGATCCTACTGCAAGTCTCCTAGACCTACTTGATAAGCCACAAATCCTGCAAATCTGGGCCTTTGTAGTCAACTAGATATGCTTTTGTTTAAACTAAAGTGATGTTAAAGCTGAAGTGATCACTTTCACTGGGATTTCAGTTTGATTTTTGTGAGGCAGATGTTCCCTGCATGCATGAGTGACTTCCCAATCAGAGTGAGCCCTGTGGCTCACAAACAAGAAGGTAGGAAAGCCACCAGGAACCCTCCCTAAATGAGAATTGAAGATCATAGTGAGCATATGAAGTTCTTTGCTGTAATACATTGAGGAGTCCACTTGAAAACAAGTGTTTATGGACACCTGCTACCAGAAGTGACATCTGTTACATGATCACAGGAAAGTGTTTTGTTGGATATTCATGTTTTAAATCAATATTACGTTGTAAGTGAGAGAACAATCTGGTCTTGTGCTATCATTTAGTCCAAAGCAGAGCTGTATCAGTAAAGAACTGTGTGGATGCTGAATATCACTCAAAATACTTTTATTTGCTGGTCACCTTTATTTTCAAAGAATGCAACTTTTACCGTGAGGCAATGCAAAGTAAATAAATACTTGTACAAATAATAAATAAATCAATAAAACCAAACCAAACTCTGGCTGTTCAGGGAAGGAGCCTATTTCTATTCCTAAAGGGATCATGCTGGAAACAATCAAAATATGAAAAATAATTTGAATTTCTGATTTATCTGAAGAAAAGGACCTTAATTTCCTCATGAAAAAAGCATGCAATTGTGTACTTTCATATGCTGACCTTTTTTTTTTTTTTTTTTTTTATAATTACTCCTATTNCTTTTTTTTTTTTTTTTTTTGCAAGCAAATAGGCTCTGATTATTCCAAACGGAGTAATAATGCAATTAAACTGTCCTGAGGGATTATTTGGCCCAGGATAATTTCTTGGTTCTTGTATATACTTAGCAGGAATAATGGTTACTATAGCTGGGTGTAATTGTCTGTGGTAGCAAAAGCAAATACTGAAGGGTTATGTGAACATGTCTACTGACACACGTCTCAGCAGCTTGTACAGTTATTGGGTGGAGACTTGGTGTGTAGCAAAGATTTCAGCTTTCCAAGTTGTGAGTGGCTAGCCAGCTCAGTTTTGCTCAAACAGGAAAAATCTCTGATGGGTCAAGATTGGGTGGGAGGGAAAGAAAAGATTTTCTTTTTTTTTTTTTTTTTGAGTGCTTATTATGAACTTTAAAACTTCCCACCCCGGGGATGACTTTCCATAAGCGTCTTTGTTGATTCCCAAGTCCAGTTGCTACCTCCATCCCCTGGAAAAAACTAGTAAGTCTTCTTGCTTCAGGGAAATTAATGTGCATTTAGAACTTGGTTTGGCTTAGTTCATTGTAAGTGGTTTGTACTATAACATTTATTTTTGTATGCCCACTGTATAAATACTCGTCGACCAAGAAGGAGAAAGATCCCCTGCCAAATACAGCAGGGATTTGTTCCTAGTAGTATCCAGGAGTGTATCTTAGAATTCAAAATGTGGTGTGCTAGAGTTCTGCCTGTTCTAAACACTGTCATAAAATCACCTGCTGTTATGTGGATGGAGACACCATTCTGTTATAGGAAAACATTCTTGGTAGATTTAATTGCATCAGTGTCCTCAGGACTTCATGAATGGTTTGCCATAAAACTGCTTGGAAGTTATAAGAAGAGGCAGCAAATGTTTAGGACATTCTGTTCCCATCTGTGCTGCTGACTTGCAGTGAGAATTTGGGTACAGGGCTGTGCCTCTAAGTGACTGAATCTGCACGTCTCTGGGACAAACTTCACCTTATTAAGGCAGAGGGCTGGAAATCCTTGTGTTTGGAAAGCTGGGTAAGGATTTGCACATAAATTACATTAGTTGACAGGTATGAGAAAGCATAGGAGGAGTTTTAGAGAGCTGAGTTATGAGCAGCTCTAGTGAGTTTTGGTTTGTTGCACAAATAATACCATTCCCTGTTTTAAAACATGCACACACTGCCCTCCCATCTCATACTGGGGTCATGGTGATGACAGGTCTGGAAAGGGTGAAATGTAGTGTCTGTACACACAGCTTGGTCCAGGTTTGTCAGTGGATCAAGGCAGAGATCCCTGTGTTCCTGCTTGAGTGAGATCATGTCTCTGCCAGGAAATTGGGGCATTTCTAGGTATGGGAGTGACATCTTTATCCTGGTAAGCTGCAGGAGTGGCTCTTGACACACTAATAGGCTGTGCCAGCTGCTGCAAACCATTTCCATGAGTCAGGAGTTAGGGCAGTCCTGTGTTGTAGAACCAGGACAGTTCAGTTTGCTGGTATAGCTGAAGCCCCAGTACATTAGTGTAGCTGTTAGTAGCTGGATAGTTTAAAGACTAATTGATATGCTGAAGCATATCTGACATCTTTGGGAGACTACAGGAGTCAGTCTAATTACCGTGTTCCAGATGCAATGTCTTGCTGCTAAACTCTTTCCTCTGTGGACAGAGCAAGCTCCCAAACTGTCTTCCACTTTTATTCTTGCAGAGATCTACCATATGCCACCCTTTGTCCTTAACTGCCATTACTTTCTCTTTGATGGGAGGGAGATAACTGAACGTGATGATTTCCTCTCCTCCCTCTGCCATACCTTTGGTAGTGTCTGTCTTTTGCTCAAGATAAGTTTGGTCAGTGAGTGCTGAATTGGCAGGCACTGGGAACCCTGCCACTGGGTTCCTGCCAGGAAATCTGTAAAGGACACAGCCTGAGCATGTGCTGAATTAGGCTGAGTATTACATTTGCCTGGGTTTTTTTTTTTTTTTTTTTTTTTTTTTGTTTTGTTTTGTTTTATTATTTTTTTCTCTTACTGAATGGCAATAAAGAGGAAAGATTTATAGTTCTGGAAGAGATTTAGAACTGAACAAGAGCAGCAGGTGTCCAGATGTATTGTACTTCTGAAATGTTTATAATTAGCAAACTTGCTGAAGTAAGAATGAGTGGAAATCACAACCTCTGGTGGTATTCATGGATCTATATGCGTGTTCTTAAACAATTACAGGTTTGGCCAGTGACTGTCCAACTTGTTCATATTCCTGTTTAACAGTAAAGGAAAAAAATAAGGTAACTGAGAATGTCTTAAGACATGGTTTACATCTCATAAGCTTCCTAGAGTTCAGCAGTCAATCTCATATGCTAATATACACCTGAACACACATCCACACACCCACAAACACACCCCCAAAAATATAGACCACCATGTCTGACATATATGTTAGAGGAAAGTCAGACTCCACAGTGATCCTGCCTTAGGTGGTGGGATCTGAATTACCTGATTTAGTTTGCAGGTTCTTAAAATAAATAGGTAGAGAAATGAGAGATGATCATGGAAGCATTTGCAAACTGAACCCTAACTTAAAATACGGCTGGGTAGTTTCAGAGGTTCACTGTAACGTTTCCGTTCCAACTACCCTGTGGACAGACCTTAGAGTAGCCTTCCAGTATCTGAAGGGGGACTACAGGAAGGCTGGGGAGGAACTATTGACAAGGTCTTGCAATGACAGGACAAGGGGCAATGGGTTTAAACTGGCAGAGGGGAGATTTAGACTGGATATTAGGAGGAAGTTCTTTCCAGTGAGGGTGGTGAGGCACTGGAACAGGTTGCCCAGGGAGGTTGTGGATGCTCCCTCTCTGGAGGTGTTCAAGGCCAGATTGGAGGAGGCCTTGAGTGAGCTGTGCTAGTGGGAGGTGCCCCTGCCTATGGCAGGGGGTTGGAACTAGATGATCCTTGAGGTCCCTTCCAATCATTCTATGATTCTATGACAGATTTGTAATCATAAGGAAGGAACAGTTCCTGTTTATGTGCAGAACTATCAAAGATAGTTGTAATATTCTTAGAACGCCATAAAGCTGGTACATAGACATTATCAAGCCAGGCTTCCATTAGCTCTGTTCATATCTTTTCAGCAGTTATATGAAAGCTCCTGCAGAGCTTAACTGGAATACCTAACATCTTGAGAGGAGATAATATGATAGTATTAGTTCATTCAGCTCAAATCCTTGTCAGTTCAGAGTAGCTTTCATAAATGTGAACTCACTGAAGTGCAGGTGGATTATATGGGCTCTGTTGTGCCTTTAGGGGTCTCAATAGGGTAAAGGCAGACATTGTGTATCTGATGACTTGAAGACTTTTCTAGCATTTCAGTTGACAAGACAGCTGCCACATCTGTTTTTCATTTGACATTGTTACTATGGCTTTATATTTTTAATTACACAGTTGTGTGGTGAGTAAAAGGTTTTGACTCTTGTGTTAAAATGTGCAAGTACAAAAGCATCCTGTATGAGAAAGGTTAATCTTAAACAGTTCCACTTTTAGGGTAGAGATAAAGAGGTTTTGACTCTTGTGTTAAAAGGTGCAAGTATGGAAGCATCCTGCATGAGAAAGATTAATCTTGAACAGTTCCACTTCTAGGATAGAGATAAAGAAGTTTTGACTCTTGTGTTAAAAGGTGCAAGTACGAAAGCATCCTGCATGAGAAAGATTCTTAAACAGTTCCACTTTCAGTAGAGAAATAAAGAGGTTTAGAGCAGAAAATGTTCTCAAATAGCATTAAAAAACCCTCCTGAGATGTTGCAATTGAATTATTCTGCAGTCATCCAAAATAAATGGAAGACCATTTAAGACAAGGCAGGCAAACATATTGAGAACCATGCTGCAGAAATGGTATGGGGAGATGGGACAATTAATCCAATAGGGCTTTTCCCATCTATTGTTCTATGAATTTATAAGGCCTGAAGTCTTGTAAAATGAGAACACTTTTTGGATGATTTCAACTGTTAATGACTGAGAAAAGGAAAAAAAAAATGCCTCACCCTGAAATCTGAGTGAGTCAGACTAGAAATCTAATAAAGCTCTGAAAGGCTTGGGGTCTATTTCTATTGCCACTAATTGTAATGCTTCACCCCGGGGAGAATATGAGTACAAAAGGCTGCATTGTGAAATCCACTCATATAACCAATACATATGTTTGTTAATTTATGCTTGCTAACAATAGCTAGCAGGTTTCATGCCTGGTCTTTTCTAAAGAGCTGATTTAATGCGAGAGTTCCTGTTCCTTTTATAGTTTAGTGTCCTCTCTCTTATTTTCACGGTCTTGTAAAGACAGGACAAGGGGCAATGGGTTTAAACTGGGAGAGGGGAGATTTAGACTGGATGTCAGGAGGAAGTTGTTTGCAGTGAGGGTGGTGAGACACTGGCACAGGTTGCCCAGGGAGGTTGTGGCTACTCCCTCCCTGGAGGTGTTCAAGGCCAGGTTGGAGGAGGTCTTGAGTGACCTGTACTAGTGGGAGGTGTCCCTGCCTATGGCAGGGGGTTGGAACTAGATGATTCTTGAGGTCCCTTCCAACCTTACCATTCTATGATTTTTAGCTTGTCGCTCCAGTCTGGTTTCTAACTCTTACTGAAAGCAGGATTCAGGTAAAATGGGGGAGAAATGATTGCATTTGGCATTGGGTTTTTTGATAAGTGGCAATGAGATGCAGACCAAGTCTTCCACTCAATAAAGTGAATGAATTCCTCTGTAGCCCTCCCCAGCTGGAGCAACTTGGCTTTTGCAGTTGCACCCTAACTGGTGTAGTCAAGTCACTGTTACTGACCAGGTTCTGTTTGGTACACTAATGCACTGTAAATGAGCATCTGTTTTCTTTGCATGAAGACATACTCTGATCAAGTCAGAAGTATGGGCCTGAGGGAGCTTCCTGACTAACCTTGATCCTCTGCACCATGCAGAGCCAGCACAGCTCTGTGGTTTCATAGTGGTATTCTGCTGAATGCTTATTGCTCCCCTGGCCCTCGTGCCCTCGTCACGTGTTCGTTTTGCCACTCACTAAGGAATACGGCAAAAACCATTTATGATTTTAGCCAACACATCTGATTAAATCTTGGAATGGTTTTCATAATATTAATTGCTCCTCTAGTGGGAATTTAAATCAACCATTTTGCACCTGGCTCAGCAGAATATATGGATGGACAATTTTCAGGAGCAGTGTAGTGAAACACAGGAAACAGAACAAGAGGACACAGTCTCAAACTGTGCCATGGGAAGTTTAGGCTGAAGGTGAGGGGAAAGTTCTTGACTGAGAGAGTCATTGACTGCTGGAATGGGCTACCCAGGGAGGTGGTGGAGTCAGCGTCCCTGGAGGTGTTCAAGGCGGGTTTGGACGTGGCACTTGGTGCCATGGTCTGGTCTTGAGGTCTGTGGTATCAGGTTGGACCTGATGAGCTTTGAGGTCTCTTCCAACCTTGGTGATACTGTGATAGGGAAAACAAGGCACTCTTTTTTTTCACTGTGGTCAATAGACCACAAAACAAAGCTCTAAAATCTGTCTCCTCAATCTCTGTTTAGGTATATTAATATCTAAGTCATCAGTCTGTAAAGCTATAAACCAGGAAATAGTCCCTAGAAAAGGCAATGAGGTTTGCTTACAGTTCAGTTCTTTTCAAAATGAGCTGCCCAGGGAGGTTGTGGAGTCACCACCCCTGGATGTGTTTAAGGGTCGTTGGGGTGTGGTGCTTAGGGATCTGGTTTAGGATGAATCTTGTAGAGTAGGGTTATTGGTTGGACTTGGTGATCCTGAGGGGCTTTGCCAACCTGAATGTCTCTGTGACTCTGTGAAAATTGTATCGCATATCCTGGTCTCTAACTCATCACCTAGGAACTCAACTTCTCCAGGTAACATGGCAATAAGCCATACAGTGTCAGCAACTAAAAAGTAAGGAACTGTGCAACTAACAAGCCCTCCCTTTTCCTGCCTCCTTTAAATAGAATCACTTTAGTCTTAGCAGCATGATCTAACTGCTAAGTCATCCCTGCACGTACTGTAGGATGTGGTGACAATATGCAGGAAATCAGTTGCAATACTGCACTCTTAACCCAGTTTGTTTCTTATGACCCAAGACATCCTGCTGAAGGACATAGCACAGCATATGAAATTAAAGGAATGGATCCTCAGCTGCCAGATCCAGCTCTCCCACCTTTTCAGAAGTGCTGTCTGAACCTTTTGTGTTAGGAAGCAGTTAAAAACCTGATCCAGAGTGAATGGCTCTTCTCCTACCCAGACCATAAACCAGCATGTTTTCAAGAGTTCTTCTGAGATCCCTGTCTCACCCTGTTCTCTTCAATCACTGTCCTACAGCTGTCCCTTTCCTTTTTCTGTGAAAGGATGGGCACAACTCCTGCTGGAACATGGTACTGGTAACCTCTCAAAGTCTGGATGGAACATATTGGCTACAACTTGAAAATTTCCATGTACTTTCTTGAATTTTGGGAGTTTGAATGTCTGGAAACAATATTTGTTTTTTCTTTGTTTATTGGATGATCTTCTGTATTTTCTGTGAGCAGGAGATCCATAAACACAAGCTTTCCCTTTTTGGCCCTCTCCCCCCTTTTTTGGCCCTCTCCCCCCTTTTTTGGCCCTCTCCCCCCTTTTTTGGCCCTCTCCCCCCTTTTTTACCCTCTCCCCCCTTTTTTACCCCTCTTCTGTTCCTGTTCTCTTCCCTACTGCCCAAAGCAGAGATGCCTTTAGTTTTGATAGCCATTGAAAGAAAGTGAAGCAATTTAGCAAGCCTGGTTTGAAATCGCAATTTGCCTTCCTCTAAGCTGAAAGCAAACTCCTTCTTGCTTGTTTTACCTTCTAGCAGCATTCCTCAGCAGTCCACTATCAGCAGGAAGGAAAAGGACAATGTCTTCACACCCAATACCCAGCAACTTTGTGCTTAAGGATGCCTTGGGATGCAGGAACTGGGAGTTCATCCTCCTCCTCCTTCTTCCTGAGGCAGAGGCCTGAACGTTTACCCTTGGGCATTACCAAAGAGGAATTTAACTCACTACCTCTCTTTAAAAGACAGAATGGACATAAAGATACTTCCTTTGAAGCCTTGATCTGAGTGTCTGTCTCGACATATCTCCTTCCTAATCAGCTGGCTCTGGGTCTCTCCTTGTTGTACATTTGATTAGGTGCAATTGCTTATGTCCACTCATTATGATATGTACATCTTAATGTGGGTTTTATGACTTACTCTTTCCCCTAACCTTTTGGGATATAGCTGACAGTTTCCTTGACCTCTCAAGAAGCATCATTCTTTCAACCCAGAAAGCACTCTTAACACACAAACACCTATTTCTGTCCTAGAAATGCCAGACAAAAGTACAGTGGCCTCGAGTGATGAGGTGCAGCTGTCTTTATCATTCAGGACAAGTTTTGCCTCTTCCTCCTGCTTTTGAATTATTTTTTTTAAAATATATTTCTTCTTCTTCAGTTTCCTGAACATCTCTGATATACATATTAAAAAATGTGAGGGATTTGCTGCAGTATGAGTAGAATCTAGAAAGAATAAGTTGATTAGACTTTAGTACAACCACCATTTAGACTTGTTCCTCTTTGAGCGATAGGAGCTGCAGAAATTGTGAAGTGTTTCTACAGTGTGATGAATTTTCGTTCTGCTTCTCTCTTCCTGGCTAATGCACACAGCCCATTGGTTACTCTGTTCAGTCTCTACAAATTCCTAAAACTGGTATTGTAAACTAAAACCACTTTAAAGGTTGCTTAGAGTTAAAATTAGTGTCCGTATCATAGGAGGGTCTGTGCATATCTCAGGCATAGACTCCTGTTCTCACAACAAGCAGTGCTGAGTTACTTTCTGATCCAAAAAAATCACAACCCAAGTAGACCAAGTAAGGGCACAGGAACAGTACATATAAGCAGTGTTCACAAATGTTATGATGACTTTACAGTGTGTTTACTCCTCAGCTCTTTAGGAGGGATCTAAGCAGGCAGGAATTAGTTGACTGGAAAGGCAGAAAAAGCAACAGGCTGGGAAAGGGGAGGCTCAAGTTCACAGAATCATAGAATCATAGAATGGCAAGGTTGGAAGGGACCTCAAGGATCATCTAATTCCAAACCCCTGCCATAGGCAGGGACACCTCCCACTAGCACAGGTCACTCAAGGCCTCCTCCAACCTGGCCTTGAACATCTCCAGGGAGGGAGCAGCCACAGCCTCCCTGGGCAACCTGTTCCAGTGTCTCACCACCCTCACTGTAAAGAACTTCCTCCTAACATCCAGTCTAAATCTTCCCTCTGCCTGTTTAAACCCACTGCCCCTTGTCCTGTCATTGCAAGACCTTGTCAATAGTCCCTCCCCAGCCTTCCTGTAGCCCCCTTCAGATACTGGAAGGCTACTATAAGGTCTCCTGGAAGCCTTCTCTTCTCCAGGCTGCAGAACCCCAACTCTCTCAGTCTGTCCTCATAGGAGAGCTGCTGCAGCCCTCTGAGCATCTTCGTGGCCCCCTCTGGACCCGCTCCAACACTTCCATGTCCTTCTTGTGCTGAGGGCCCCAGAACTGCACACAGGACTCCAGTTGGGGTCAGGCTCTAACTGACACATAAAAAGGGGAGTCAGAATAGAGTCCTGGCAACACCAGTCCAGACCAGGAAAAGATCAGAAAACATCAGAATAATGCATAGATGTTATTAGCTTGTGATGGAAATGGGATGCTGAACCGACTGTGGCTGCATCAATGGGTCCTAGCAGCTGAGCAGACTACAAAACCTTTCTCCCTCCAGTTGTGAATAGGTTCAAGATACTCCACAGAAGAAGAGAGTTCACTCCTACAGAGTTATGCATCTGGAGACTTACCATCCTTATTCTTCCTCCCATCTCAGTGCTGCGTGGGAACTTGGGTTTCTATGACATAACAAAATACTCCAACTGTATTTCAGAGTAACTTGCTGTCTAGTGTATGGCATGTTGGAAGAGATACAAGCTGAGCAGTTTGAGAAAGAGAGCTATTTGTTCATTCTTTATGAAGAACCACAGCTATAGATTTAGTAACAGAATTCCAGAGTTATTAGGTAGTGACTTAAGTGCACTTACAGTACTCTTATTCTTTGGAACGTGCAGGTCATATCTTTGATTGCTCTGTTCGCTTTGCCAAGAGCTCTGCAATGCAAACAGGGGAAACTGTCAGGCAAGAGTGTTTTTACACTTTATTTTTCTTTCTCCTCTGAAGGTCAAATGGTCTTTCCTATATATAGCTGCTGTGGTGACTGAGGATTATTTCTGAGAACTTTTGAGTCCGTACCTCTGGAATGTGCCGTGTTTCGAGGAGGGATACCTTGTGCTAGTGCCTGTGTCAGGGCCATTCTCATCCTTTGATGTGGTATTCTTTATTAAGGAGGAAGGGTCAAGTTCAGGCCTTGTGTTGAAATCCTCAAAGCTTTCCACTTCTGACATTCCAAGAAGGTTGGAAAGGAAAGTAAAAGGGTAAAGTAAATAGCCCCAAATGAACTGTCCATCTTTCTTCTTTTTTTTTACAACTGAGTTCAACACAACCTAGTCTGATATCTGCTAGACCAGCTGCACAAAGGTCCACTCCTTCTTGGAGAACTCTGACCCTCTGTGTAGGAAAAGGAGAGCAAGCTGCCTTCTTAACCAAGAATCTCCCTGGAGAGAAGAGGGCTGGAAATCTCTGTGCCTTCTGAACTTAAACTTCAGTCTTTCTTTAGTACTCATGCAGTTGGGCAGAGCTCTAAAAAACATATTAATTCTATATCTTCTTTTATTTTTCTTCTAAGTCTCTCCAACCCTGACTATCATCTGTGACCTGCACAGATTCACAGTCTTTGCATGTATCATAGAATCATAGAATGGTAAGGTTGGAAGGGACCTCAAGGATCATCTAGTTCCAACCCCCTGCCATATGCAGGGACACCTCCCACTAACACAGGTCACTCAAGGACTCATCCACTCTGACCTTGAACACCTCCAGGGAGGGAGCAGCCACAACCTCCCTGGGCAACCTGTTCCAGTGTCTCACCACCCTCACTGTAAAGAACTTCCTCCTAACATCCAGTCTAAATCTCCCCTCTGCCAGTCTAAACCCATTGCCCCTTGTCCTGTCATTGCAAGACCTTGTAAATAATCTCTCCCCAGCCTTCCTGTAACCCCCTTCAGATGCTGCAAAGCTACTATAAGGTCTCCTGGAAGCCTTCTCTTCTCCAGGCTGCAGAGCCCCAGATATCTCAGCCTGTCCATATGTGACTGAAAGGTCTTTTGTTTGGTGATAAAAGCCATGAAACCAAACCTGTAAAAAGAAGCATCCACAAGATCACAGAATGTTAGCAATTGGAAGTGACCACCTGAGATTATCGAGTTCAACCCCCCTGCCAGAGCAGGTCACACAGGAATGAATCCAGACATCAAAGGAAGATATCAGTGGATTATCAGGTTTGCTAGCTGACCAAGGCTGACAACCCTCATTTTGGGTATTGTCCTTTGGTAAGCTGAAGAACATTAGAACTCTGAAAGAATGAATCTTTCAGGCTGAAAAGTCTATTCATGTTCAGGAAGGCATTGGTCTCTGTTCTGAACAGCAGCGAAAGTAACCATGATCTTGAGAGCATCTGGATTTCTGCATGATAGGAACATGTTCCTCTCTTGTCACTGGTGGCTCCTTCATGTAGCCAACACAAGCTACTGTGGAGATTTGCATAGGCTCACAGATTTCTCATGTTTCCCTTTATTTTTGGTACTTCAATAGCATGCCTGTGTCCTGTGAAAGGACAACCTATCACCATTCCTAGCTTTATCAGTCTGAAGTTTTCTAGATGATAGTCTTTACCGGAGTTTTCAAGACTGACAGTGGCTCCATTATTGAAGTCTATTTCTTTGCCTTTCACAGAGACTGGAGGGTATGTTTGGTGAATTATTTCCTTACTTGGAATTCTTGGTACTGAAAATAGTTTTGTAAATAGTTTTCCTGTTTCATTTACATGGGCACACATTGGGAAGAGAAATGAGTGCCAGAAAGAGCCTGAGCAGTAATTCTTGTCAGATGAGAAGTGTGAATGGATTGAAGAAATGCTCTGAGAGAGTCTGATTTTTGGTGAAACTTCTTGTTCAGCTAGGACTGGATAAAACCAGTTCTGATAAAGACTCAACACTCAGACCGCATATTCTTATATCACAGGTTTTGGTGTTGATTCATCCAAACGTGTTCCTTTGAATTTGAAGCTTGCTCTTCTCATGCTGTAACACTTCTTTTCTCTATTCTTTTTTTTTTTTTTTCTTTTTCCACAGACTGTTTTTGAAAGGAACTGTCAGTCTGATGACTGTGCTGCTGATTTGAAACTTCAGGGTAAATTGCTGCTGTCCAGGTGAGTAGGGGAACTTTTTGTTTCCTTTCTTACACACTACTTCTTCATTTTATGCTGGATGGCACTGAAAAATCAAAATGCAAACACAGTCAATTTGTGCCCAGACTAGAAGGATGAAGATAGTGATATCACTTTTAGTGCAAAAGGGTCTTGAGATGTGACTCTACCTATGGCAGGGGGTTGGAGCTAGATGATTTTTGAGGTCCCTTCCAACCTTACCATTCTATGATTCTATATATACAGGATCTGAACTCCTGTGATGGAAGGCTTTGTGCACTGGGCTGTATATCTTCACTTGGCTAATCACTACAGACAAAACTGGAGATAAAAGATGAAATAGAAGGGAGGGGCAGGAAAAGTAAAGATCTGTGCCCACATCAATGCCAACATGGACTATATAATTTTTCAAAGACAATAAAATACTCTTTCTGATATGATTGGAGTAGAACTCCCTGGAGAAAAGCCGCCTTGTTCAGAAAAAAAAAAAAATTGATGTGGAAGGTTAAAGAACCCCCTCAGGACATTGCAAATTGTCTTTTTCAAATGATGTTTCTCCATTTCTGAACTTGCAGTTTTTGTAAGTGTCCTGAAATACTGCTGTCCTTTGTCAGATTCTGCCTATTAGCAACTTGGAGAGGGATGCCTGATTTCACTTTCTTCAGGGATAATTAAACCTCATCAGATAGTCCAAAAGTGAAGTTTATGTTCTGTCCCTTGTGGCTGGTGATCCTAGAGAAATACCTATTGTTTTGCCAGGATGTGGTTATTAAATTGTGGGATAAATCAGGCTAAAGGTGAACTTAACAGATCACTTCTGTTTCCTTTTTTTCAGTGTTATTAGCACATTTTTAGAACTGGAAGTGCTGATATGCGAGTTATTTAATTGTGTGCCAGAGGTTTTTCTGTTTGATGGGCATGGTTTCTGTGACATGTTTTACTTTCAAGTCAGGAAAGAGGGGAAGAGACTTCCCTGCTTTAGGGGAAAGATAAAAAATTAAAAGAAGGCAGAAGTAAGAATCAGGAAATATGCACAGTTTTTATGTGGATCTACAGCAAGTTGTAACTGTACTTGGAGACAAAACTGAACCAGAGAGCTGAACTTGGGGAGGAGGAGGCTAAGGCATGATCTCATTAATGTTTATAAACATGTAAAGGGTGAGTGCCGAGAGAGCCAGGCTCTGCTGGGTGATGCCCAGTGACAGGACAAGGGGCAATGGGTGGAAGCTGAGGCATGGGAAGTTCCATGTAAACGTGAGGAAAAATTTATTCACCGTGAGTGTGACAGAGCACTGGAACAGGCTGCCCAGGGGGGTTGTGGAGTCTCTGGAGATACTCAAAACCTGCCTGGATGTGTTTCTGTGTGATCTGCTCTAGGTGATCCTGCCCTGCAAGGTGGGTTGGACTGGATGATCTTTCAATGTCCCTTCCAGCCCCTGACATTCTGTGATTGTATGATTCAGAGGCAAACCTGAGATGTTAGGGAATTCTCCAGCCACAACTGAAGTCCGCAGGAATGTTTTAGAGCGTTGGTTGGGAGCAGTTAGGTCTCAAGTTGTAGAGTCTGCCCTTTGAATGTGATTAGGGTAAAAGTTTGGCCTTCGTCTCCATCTTTGTGGTGTGCCAAATCTGTTGAGAGCTGGAGGTGTTTCTGTGTGGACTAGGGAAACCAGCAAGGGATTTTATTCTGTATTTTAGGCACTGGAATGGGCTGCCCAGGGAAATGGTGGAGCCACCATCCCTGGAGGTCTTTAACAGAAGGTTGTCTGTGGCACTTGGTGACGTAGTTTAGCTGATGTCATGGTGTTAGGTTATAGGCTGGACTTGATGATATCAGAGGGCTTTTCCAGCCTCAATGAACCTGTGATTTCTGAGGAATAATTAATGAAAAACAAGGGACAAGTCCCAAAAACTTGTCCACTGGTGTATAGTAACCGCAGTGGTAATTCATGACTGGAGCATTGGACTGTTTGTTTTTTATGGCTGTTGTTTAGGTTATCATGGCAATTTAAAAGGCACAACTGTCAGAAAAGCTTAGGATATTCAAATACAGTTTCTACATTTGTCTAGCTCAACATGGCACAAATACCCTCAGATCATCTTTATCCAGTGACACTCCAAAGCCCTGTTTAAAATATTCAGGCTGCCATCAAATCCATCAGGTCTGCACAGAATGGGTTTTCTATAGCTAAAGGGCTCTGCAAGCTTTGGTTGTTAAGAGACATAACACAATGGGTATCTCTAAAGAAAACAATTCTATTTATTTATTTGCTTATTTGTTGCGTGTAAAACTACAAAACCATGCTGTGGATTCTGATTTTAGAGAAGTGTCTGTCTGGAAGAAGATGGTTGTTTTTCTAGCCTCACATCTTTCATGCTAAAGAATCCTATCAGCATTAGTCTAGTAATTCCTGTTTATTCTAAGTCTGTCTACAGAGCATTTTTTTCCTTTTTTAAAAGTTTAATTCATTTTTTAGAAGGAGCAAAGAAAAGTGACTCATCTATTGCTATCTGCACTAAACAACCGACTTCATTGTTAGCAATGTTATGGCAATGCCTTTGTCTAAATAATCACTTCAGTCAGTTTAGTGGGGTTGCTGAAAACAATGCAGTTAATGGCACAGCCATACACTGGACTGAAATAAACAGGATGTTTATGGGAGGGCAGCAATTAAGTGCAGTCTCTCAGACCTGCTGCAGCTCTTTGAAAATGTCACAGAATCACAGAATATTAGAGATTGGAAGGAACCTCTCTTGCCAAAGCAGGATCCCCCAGGATAGTTTGCACAGGAATGCATCCATCCCTCCAGAGAGGGATGCTCCATAACCTCTCTGGGCAGCCTGTTCCAGTGCTCTGTCACCCTTACTGTAAAGTTTCTCCTCACATTGAACTCAAATCTGCTGTGTTCAAGTTTGTACAATGTCACTGGGCATGTGGACAGGATCATAGAATCATAGAATGGTAAGGTTGGAAGGGACCTCAAGGATCAGCTAGTTCCAACCCCCTGCCATAGGCAGGGACACCTCCCACTAGTACAGGTCACTCAAGACCTCCTCCAACTTGGGCTTGAACACCTCCAGGGAGGGAGCAACCAAAACTTCCCTGGGCAACCTGTGCCAGTGCCTCACCACCCTCACTGCAAACAACTTCCTCCTAACATCCAGTCTAAATCTCCCCACTGCCAGTTCAAACCCATTGCCTCTTGTCCTGTCATTGCAAGACCTTGTCAATAGTCCCTCCCCAGCCTTCCTGTAGCCCCCCTTCAGATACTGGAAGGCTACTATCAGGTCTCTTGGAAGCCTTCTCTTCTTCTCTTGAGGCTGCAGAGCCCCAACTCTCTCAGTCTGTCCTCATAAGGAGAGGTACTGCAGCCCTCTGATCATCTTCGTGGCCTCCTCTGGACCCGCTCCAACACTTCCATGTCCTTCCTGTGCTAGATGGACCAGCTTGATCTGGTTGTTCATGAATTTGTAGCATCATAGAGCCAAAAGCTGTGCAGGGAGCTCTATGTAAGGTATGGTTTTGTGCATCTCAGTGTATAAAGCGCTTTCAGAAGTGTGCTGGTTAGGGCATGTATGTGCATAGCAAGTTAGCTCAGATTACATTGTCATCAAGAGACTTGCTTACTGAGATCACACTTATGAGCTCAGGAATTGCACAAACAACTGCAATTTAAAGTTCACCTGGGATGTGTTTCAATCACTACAGTTACCCAGATTTGAAAATGCCAAACCTGCATACCAAATGACTAATAGGAAAACCAGCTCGTGCTGGAAAAAGCTGACCAGGTCTGCTTTAGTTCTGGGTTTTTTTTTTGGGATTCTCTTTCCCTTCTGAAAATTGTGTGCCCTCGGATTTGGAGCACTGCATTTCGATAAGTAGATAGCCTGGGATATTAACGCTGGGGCTGGGTAACTACTTAAGAGATGAGCATTTATGCAAAGTCCTTTCACTCTGCGAATCTGCACATGAAAGGTCAGAAAGTTCAGTGCTGTTCTGAGCAGATATGATCTCTTTTGAGACACAAGAGCCATGGGCTGTGGCTTGCTAGATTTAGACCAGAGATCTGGAAAAACCTGACTGTGCAGGCAGTTCATGCTATGCAGGAATGAGATGTGCAGAGACAATGTGCTCTGCCATCCTGCCTTTCAGGACTTAGCTAGACAGGGCCCCTGCTGATCTCATCTCTTGCTGTCAATAGTCCTGTGTCGTTGTGCTGGTTTGAGGCTAATCGGAATATTTTAATAGAATCATAGAATGGTAAGGTTGGAAGGGACCTCAAGGATCATCTAGTTCCAACCCCCTGCCATAGGCAGGGACACCTCCCACTAGTACAGCTCACTCAAGGCCTCATCCAATCTGGCCTTGAACACATCCAGGGAGGGAGCATCCACAACCTCCCTGGGCAACCTGTTCCAGTGCCTCACCACCCTTACTGTAAAGAACTTCCTCCTAACATC
>VWZE01007679.1:0-11150 GCA_013396675.1 Eubucco bourcierii | reverse complement strand
CTGGGGTCTCTGATTTCTGGGAGGGGAGTTGTGTTTCTGTATTACCTTTAACTTGTATATTTCTGTAACTCTTCCTGTCTATAGTGTATATCTCTGCTTGTACATTGTGCTGAGCTGTAAATAGAGCTTCAGTCCTTAACTTCCAGCTGGCTGAGTTCTAGTCTGGGTGTTCTACAAAGTGTAGGGGGTGGGGAACTCCCAAACCATCACAGTGGAGGATGAGGATGGATTGTATGACCTCCAAAAATCCCTTCCAAGCAACTTGGCGGCACTTTTCTGACTTGTCTGAAGGTAAATCCTCCCTGTAACAAGAGAAAAATTGCCCCAACAGAAAACAACTCTTTGCCAACATGGANAAAGTGTAGGGGGTGGGGAACTCCCAAACCATCACAGTGGAGGATGAGGATGGATTGTATGACCTCCAAAAATCCCTTCCAAGCAACTTGGCTGCACTTTTCTGACTTGTCTGAAGGTAAATCCTCCCTGTAACAAGAGAAAAATTACCCCAACAGAAAACAACTCTTTGCCAACATGGAAACACCTTCCTAGTGTGGTGATGAGTGTCTTCCAGCTTTATGCTTGGAAACCTGCCTGTGAAACTCCTTGACTCTTGCCAATACCACTTCTGCTATCAAGAACATGCAGCAACACTAGAAGGGACAGTGATATCAAAGCCTGGATCTGGCAAAGCAAACTGTGGGGATTTAAATTTCTATGGCAGACATCATGATATAGTGTATAGATGCAGCTACAGTCATCTGTGCTGGTAATTAATACAAATGGTCTTTTTATTGGCTGGCCTGGAGGTACTGGTAGGAGTATGACTGCAGATGGCAACATAAGAATGAAGGAAAAGGAGCCATTGAGTGTGCTGGGAACTTGGTGAAAGCAGTGTTAGGAGAAACTGAAGGCAGCAGAAGGGAGGTGTTTCGTCTTTCCAGCCATGACTGCTTGCAAATTCATTTTTCTTAAAGAATAAATATGTGAGGCTGTAGCAGTGCAGAGCAGTGAGATTACTCATCACCTCCTCTTCAAAGAGTCTCTAGTGTTAAACCTTGCAGCTGTCATAGGAGATGGCAAAATCTGGCCCTATCCATGCAATAATGTTCTGTGCTGGGGGTGGGAGGGAGATATCTGAAGAGAAAGACCTGAAAGTATCTTAGCATAAAGAAAGTATTTATATATTGCATGTGGATGACTTTAATGGCACAACCTGAGACCATAAGAGAAACAGGAATAAAGTATTTTGCAATAAACTTTATTTTTACAGCCATAGCTTTGGGACAGTAATAAAGAAACCAGGTTCCCTTTCCAGAAATCCAGTACTGAAAAGGAAAATGCAATTAAAAAGTGTTCTCTTCGCTATTAGTTTCAAATGTTGTTTAATATTGAAAATGTATTTATTACATATCATGTTTGACTTCAGTGCCTTACTCTGTTTTCTCAACACAGCAAATGCCTTTTCCATCAGGTTTCTGCAGCACATTTTTATTGCACTTCTACTTGTTTAGAAGCTGAACAGCATCTGTTTCCTCAAGATGTGCTGGGGGGAAACTCTGAAGCAGGTGTTCTGTAGATTAGACCTCCCTGGCATTTAAAATCTACTAATCCATTCCTCTGGTATTTTTTATGGGGAGGTGAGAAGGGGGGAGGGGGAAATCTGGTCTTTTAAGAAAGACCTGAAAGTGCTGAGGGAACCAGGTTTACAAGAGCACACATCTTGTCTAACATATCAAGCCAGTTTCAGGTCCCAAGCTGCTGCCTGTCTTTCAGATTGGCGCTCTGCAAAGGCAATGCTATCAGCACCGTTTAAACCGTAATGGGAACTAAGTGAAAACCATGGAGGAGACATCTGAGTAACAACCAGGGTGTTTGAAAAAACAGACTTTCTTCCAGCTGCAATAAACAAACCAGCTAAAAAGACCAGCACAGAACGGGTGGTGGTTTCCCTGAGAGATGCAGCTAGGAAGGAAATCCTGTGTGGCTGTGTAAATATACTGACAGCCTGCGTGTCGCAGTGAGTAGAGCAGCTTTACTGAAAACAAACAGGGCAAGAAGAAAGATGATTCTGCAGCATGTCATATAGCTGCTGTATCCCAGCACAAGCTGTGCACATGGTATGTAAATTGGATTGCAAGCACAGGACTATGAGCCCCCTTGGACAGAACACGCCGTAATAAATATTACGGCAACAGCAAGTGCTGGGATAAATACTACTATTCCTGAGAAGGGTCCAGGAGGAAGTCTGTCTTCCATATATTTATGTGACACGAGGTTACCCTGCATCTGTCATTAGAAACAGAATTACTCACCCATTGGAGTGCTTCTGAGTTATGTTTTGCTGTTGGGAATAAGCAGCTTGCTTTTATGTGTTGGTTTAGCGCATCTTTTATGGCCACCATTCATTAGACTCCAGTTTATATTCTCACCCTACAGACTGGCTGGAATTCCTCTATAGACTGCTGCAAAATGTTTATATAGGAAATGTGAGACTGGGAAGAGGGTGGCAGGTGCATGTTGCAGAAGTTTTCAAGGTTTTGCAAACCGTGGGGCTTTTCGAGTCGGAATCTATGATTTTAAAAGTCCTCTTACGAAATGGGAGTTTTGGACAAATGTCCTTTTCCAGTTGGAAGGTCAAGTTTGTTACTTGAGAGATTTCAATTTGCCTCTTTGGAATTAGCCATAAAAAACAAACAAGCAAAAAAATCATCCCCAAACCTTAACAAAACCTCAGCCTGCCAAACATTGCCTTGAGCTTGAAACGTTTCCATGTTAATGAAATGGCATTTTATGAAGAGAAAGCATTTCTCCAGTATCTTCTGGTCAGCTCCACAGAAGGTGTTTTGGTTTTTTTCCCCCTCCAAATAAATTTCTTCTGAGACTTGCTGAAGGATTAAAATGTTGTCTGCTGACCCTCCTTTTGGTTCTGTGATCTGCTCTGTCTTATGCATGGCTCTGTATCTGAGAGGCAAATAAATGGTTCGATGTGGTGTTTCAGGATGCAATCTCCTACCTAAACCAGGCCTGACTGAAAAGACAAAGGAGAATGCACTGCCACATTGTGTCCACTGTCCCCAGCCCTTGATCTTACAACTCTGGGAAGTGGAGCTTTTTAGTCTGGAGAAGACTGAGAGGGGATTTAATTAGTGTTTATAAATATCTGAGGGTTAGGGGTCAGGAGTGGGGGAACAGCCTCTGCTCACTTGCTCTCTGTGTTAGGACAAAGAGCAATGGATGGAAGCTGCAGCACAGGAGGTTCTACCTCAATACAAGGGGGAATTTCTTTACTGTAAGGATCACAGAACACTGGAACAGGCTCCCCAGAGAGGTTGTAGAGTCTTCTCTGGAGCTTTTCAAGGCCTGTCTGGTTGCATTCCTCTGTGACCTGAGCTAGATTGTATGGTCCTGCTGTGGCATGGGGGGTTTGGATGTGATGAATCTCTTTGGGTCCCTTCCAACCCCTGACATCCTGTGAGCCTGTGAACTCTGCAGTTCATAAGCTTTTTCTTTGTATTGGTGAAGAAAGAATTATTTCACATAGGTGACTAGCTATGCAACTGCAAAATTGGTGGCTTTGCAAATGCTGTGCATAGATGTGAGGATGAATATGCTTAAAATCAGTGGAAGAATTCCCTCTAGATCACTGAGCAGATCCTCAAATGTTCAGTGCTTGGATTTGAAAAATGAGCCTTAGCAGCTTTATACTGACTTGTCAATCATTACAAAACCTGAGTTGAAGGAATCCAGAAATCATAGAATCAGAGAACAGTAAGGTTGGAAAGGGACCTCAAAGCTCATCTAGTTCCAACCCCTTGCCATAGGCAGGGACACCTTCCACTAGAACAGGTCACTCAAGGCCTTGTCCAACCTGGCCTTGAGCACTTCCAGGTAGGGAGCTACTACAACCTCCCTGGGCAACCTGTGCCAGTGCCTCAATTGAAGATAAAAATGTGTTATGACAGGTTTGTCTAGTTTGCTTTTTACCAACACAAGCTATAATGGCACAAGGCATAGGTTAGAATCATAGAATGGTAAGGTTGGAAGGGACCTCAAGGATCATCTAGTTCCAGCCCCCTGCCATAGGCAGGGACACCCCCCACTAGTACAGGTCACTCAAGGACTCATCCAATCTGGCCTTGAACACCTCCAGGGAGGGAGCAACCACAACCTCCCTGGGCAACCTGTTCCAGTGCCTCACCACCCTCACTGCAAAGAACTTCCTCCTGACATCCAGTCTAAATCTCCCCTCTGCCAGTTCAAACCCATTGCCCCTTGTCCTGTCATTGCAAGACCTTGTCAATAGTCCCTCCCCAGCCTTCCTGTAGGAAGTTAGTGCAGTAAGAGTGCACAAAGTCAGTGTTGTCTGAAGGAAGGAGCAGTAACACAAAGCTGTGTTCAGGAAGTTCAAACCTTTTTAAGTGCATCTCATGAACACAGTAGTGTTTTATCAAAAAAAGAAAAAAATTAATCAAGGTTTTAATGATCACAGGCTTTTGCAAACCCATGGAGAAAAGCTGAAAGCCTGTCATTCCATGTGGGAAGCAAAGCTGTTTCATAAATGTGACCAGGCTCACGCCTCAGCACTTATCTCCCTTTGATCACACAAGGGGGATTTGTTTCCAGAGGGGCCTCATTTTTCACGGCATGCCCACTGCGGTTTTGTGCCCCTGAAGTGCATCTTAACAAAACAGTCCTGATGAGGAAAACCAATATCCTTTCATTGGAAACTTAATTACATGCTCTGATAATATCTGGTTTTTCTTTCCTCTTCATTCATAGCAGATGAAGAATTTGTTTTATCTTACTTTATCTTTCATTGAACAAACACTTCTTTCAAAAATATTTGTGTCAGTCCTTTTAGCCTGGGCAGGCCACCCCCAACAGCAGAGCTGCTCTGCTCAGATGGAGCTAATTTTCTGCTTTACCAAAAAACAACCAAAGCAAAATGGATAAATGCTATGGTTTAGCATTTCTTCTGCTAGGAGAGTGGACTTGAGCTTTCAGTCAAGACCTTCTGTGTATAAAGGTGTGGCACTGGTCAGACCACACTTTGAGTACTGTGTCTAGTTCTGGGCCCCTCAATTCAAGAGAGATGTTGAGGTACTGGAACGTGTCCAGAGAAGGGCAACAAAACTGGTGAGCACGAAGCTGCTTGGAGCACAGCCCTGTGAGGAGAGGCTGAGGGAGCTGGGGGTGTGCAGCCTGCAGAAGAGGAGGCTCAGGGCAGACTTCATTGCTGTCTACAACTACCTGAAGGGAGGCTGTAGACAGGTGGGGTTGGTCTCTTCTCCCAGGCAACCTGCAACAGAACAAGGGGACACAGTCTCAACTTGTGCCAGAGGAGGTCTAGGCTGGGTGTTAGGAGGAAGTTCTTGCCAGAGAAAGTGATTGGCATTGGAGTGGGCTGCCCAGGGAGGTGGTGGAGTCACTGTCCCTGGAGGTGTTGAAGAAAAGTCTGGATGAGGAACTTAGTGCCATGGTCTGGTTGGTTGGCTAGGGCTGGGTGATAGGTTGGGCTGGATGAGCTTGAAGGTCTCTTCCAACCTGGTCAATTCTATGTAGCAGCATGGATATTCCTAGGACACAAGTATGGAGCCATGACAGTCATGTGCTGCTCACTGATTATGTGGGCAGTGCCCAGTGGCGTCCTATCTCACAATCCTTTAAAATATCAAAAGAGTTGTTTTCAGGGAGAAAAGAATGACAGAACATTGGAAAAATGGGTATGAGTACATTGCTTTCTGTTTTCTTAAAAAAGTCATACCAAGTTTCACACTGTGATTGTAGTGATTTTATAAATCAGAGCAGAGCTGAATGTTATTTCAAAGTAATTGGCTGCATTATAAAGCTTTCAATGAAAAAGAAAGCTTATACCATTTCATGTTTATTAGTACATTTGTAATTCCCTTTGGGATTTAGCCTTTCAGTGAATCCAGGAAGCAGGATTCTGATTTTTTAATTTATTATTTACTTTCCTTTATCTTTTACCCACAGACAGTTATTAGTGTGTTGAATGCTGCATTTGTGAGGCACATGGAGAACTTTGTTGTAGCTCATCCAGGATTAGATTTGCAGTTTCCTGAAAGGGGCTACCCAGCAGAGCCCACAATTAATCAGGATGTAGTACAAGTTGATATAGTACAAGTTGCAGTGGGAGCATTGTCTCTGGAATGAGTGAATATTTTCCCTTGTCGAGGCTGAATGGAGATGAAGGAATAGTTTCTTGGTTTCCATCTGGTTAGTTGTACTCAAACCCTCATAAATCTCTCCCAAAATAAATGAGTAAGTCCTGTTTGATAGCAGTGGGCAGTTCTGTTCCTTTTGAGCATATGGTGATTGAACCCATATGGATCATAATAGAGCCATCAAATGATGAGTGGTAACAAACCTCACTAGGCCACATCTCATACAGGAATACAGATTCCCAGTTCTATTTTCTGGTAATGGCCACTGATGATCAGTCAAGGATACTGTGCAAGTCAGCCTTGTCACTTCTTAAATACTGGATTTTTGTAAGAAACAACTGTATCCTCTCAAGTAGGATTTTTGTGTTTGTTTTTGTTTTGTTTTTTTTTTTTTTTTTTTTTGTTTGTTTTTTTTTGAAGCTAGACCCCAAACAGCTATTCTATATAATTAAGGTTGACTGCTGAACTACTGTATAACCTGGCCCTCCTTATGACCATCAGTATTTTATGGACCATATATGGTTATCATATAATTTCTTGCTCTAGCTAAGAAAACAAAAGCTTAACCTCAGGCAGAGCTGTCAGACATAAGCTGCCTCCAGAGGTGGAATTTCTTGGTGCTGTACAGTCCACAATGAGAAGTGGATGTTAACACTGCTTTGTGTTGGCAGAATAGATCTTGGCTGATGCATGCATGCAGGTACTTAAACACATACTTGTTCATGATGCAGCCACATCAACTTTTT
The DNA here is from genome assembly GCA_013396675.1 of Eubucco bourcierii. Taxonomy (NCBI): domain Eukaryota; kingdom Metazoa; phylum Chordata; class Aves; order Piciformes; family Ramphastidae; genus Eubucco; species Eubucco bourcierii. Next base: position 4,219 of record VWZE01007679.1, on the reverse strand, counting down.
CTGTAGTATGTCCTGCAGTTACAAAATCTGCCACAGCTGATGTTCTTCACAGGTCACCAGGTAAATTGTCTTGCTACAGAGCACAAGGGGCAATGAATGTAAACTACTGCATAGGGTGTTCCACATCAGCATGAGGAAGAACTTCTTCAGAGTACTGGAACAGGCTTCCCCAGAGAGGTTGCGGAGTCTTCTCTGGAGACTTTCAAGACCCATTTGGATGTGTTCCTGTGTGACCTCTGCTAGATTATATGGCCCTGCTCTGGCAGCAAGGTTGGACCCAAGGATCTCCAGAGGTCCCTTCCAACCCCTTACATCCTGTGATAAAGAAAATGTGCTAATATGTTGCTTATCATCTGTGACTGTGATCCTAGGATAGAGCAAATGTGTTGATGTGGGTATATGTTGCTTATCATCTGTGACTGTGATCCTGTGATAGAGCAAATGTGCTGCTATGGGTGTATGTTGCTTATCATCTGTGACTGTGATCCTATGATAGAGCAAATGTGCTGCTATGGGTATATGTTGCTTATCATCTGTGACTGTGATCCTGTGATAGAGCAAATGTGCTGCTATGGGTGTATGTTGCTTATCATCTGTGACTGAGATCCTGTGATAGAGCAAATGTGCTGCTAAGGGTATGTGTTGCTTATCATCTGTGACTGTGATCCTGTGATAGAGCAAATGTGCTGCTATGGGTATGTGTTGCTTATCATCTGTGACTGTGATCCTATGATAGAGCAAATGTGCTGCTATGGGTATATGCTACCTATCATGTGTGAGATTGAGGCGTACTCCTGGCATGTAACACCTGCTACTGCAATATGGATTTCCTAAAGTAACAAACCTGTACTGTTTCTAATGTTTTGTCTCTGAGTGCCTTGTGTTGACCTCTGTGTGTGGTTGCTGGTTGGAGCACCAGCCTTTTTCTCCGTCATCAATGCTCTGCTGAGTATGCTTTTTCAATTGCATACTGCAGCCCAGCAGCCCAGGAATGGGAAGCTATCTAATCGTAGGATATCTGTTTCCAATGGAAAATGCGTTACAGGGCCTGATGAGTTTGTTAGTGATCTAATTGCTAGAAACAGAGAGAGATTTTTCTCTCATGCCAGGCTAATGAATGCAACTTAGGACATTGAGGTGCTTGAGCGTGTCCAGAGAAGGGCAACAAGGCTGGGGAGAGACCTCGAGCACAGCCCTGTGAAGAGAGGCTGAGGGAGCTGGGATTGGTTAGCCTGGAGAAGAGGAGGCTCAGGGGAGACCTTCTTGCTGTCTACAGCTACCTGAAAGGTGGTTGTAGCCAGGGAGAGGTTACCACCTTCACTCAGGCAACCAGCACCAGAACAAGAGGACACAGTGTCAAGCTGTGCCAGGGGAAGTTTAGGCTGGAGGTGAGGAGAAAGTTCTTGCCTTAGAGAGTCATTGACTGCTGGAATGGGCTGCCCAGGGAGGTGGTGGAGTCAGCGTCCCTGGAGGTGTTCAAGGTGGGTTTGGACATGGCACTTGGTGCCATGGTCTGGTCTTGAGGTCTGTGGTAATGGGTTGGACTTGATGACCTTTGAGGTCTCTTCCAACCCTGGTGATACTGTAACTTTCAGCTGTGTGCCTAGTACCATTTATCTTTTACATTTCTTTCTGCAGCCAGTAACTACTTTTTTGTTTATGCTTTAACCTTAGGAAGATATCTTACACACATGTGCAGGGATAACTTTATCCCAGGAGCACAGTACCACTGATTTCAAGGATGCTGCTTGTGCTCATAAAATGTGTGGGTTTGTGTGTGTGTCTTCAAGGGTGAAAGATTAGATTAGAGCTTCTGTAGATGTTGTGCCTCATCTTGCTTTCATGTGACAGTTTCATAAACCAGGGTAGCTCCATTCAAACCAAAAGCTGCTCCCTGGAGTAAACACTATGTGAAAACAGAGACAGCTCTTTCCTCCGTGAGTCTTCAGTTCTGTTTATAAAAGGCTCTGAACATCTGGGTACAATTGAAATTAGTGATAGTAGTAAAAGGCACCAGATCTCTGTAGGGGGATAAGATAAGGGATGTTTTTGTGCAGATATGGTGCCCTACTCTGTCCTCTTTGCTTAAAAGCTTGAAGACATAGGTGAGTGAAAGTTTTAACACTCGTGTAGTTTGGGGAATTTAGTTGGAGAAATCACATTTGAGGGAAAGATTTGAATATATGGTAACTAGCTGTAACTAGAAACTCCTCTGATATTTCAGTACCATAATAAAGTCAAAAACAATTTCCTAGAGTATTCTCCCACTCAGATGCACCCTTTCCCAAAACTACTGTATAGGAAAGATGGAAAAGGCAAAAATGCTCTGTGCTTTATTCTTGAATGGAACTGAAACACTGGAGAGGGCAGCTCTGTGCCAGGAAGGGTGTCAGGAAGTGCTCATCTGGGGTGTTCCACCCCTTTGGCCCTGGACCAACTGCAGAACATACTTTTATCCTGTAGGATGCTTGGTGTCTTCCTATGGGGAAATACTGCCACATTGTTACTTAGTCTTCCTAGGGAGCAATATTGATATGATATTACTCCCAAACTCTGCTCTGCTGATACAGAACCTTGGTTAAGCGCTCCTCAAATTCTCCGTTATGTTTTTCCCATCACCTCATGTCTGCTACTCAGAGCACACTGGAAAGTTTCCACTTGAGGAATAGAAAAGGCCTGTAATGAAATGATGACAAGCTCAGAGCTAGTTGACTACAGCTGGCTTGTGTGTATCTCAGATAGGATGCAGTCATCGGCTGCATCAGGTTTCTTTGTGCTTCTGGTGTCATAATCTTCAGTGGGAGAGGTGGGAGGCAGCATCTCAGCTGATGCAGATACGTCATGGTGTCTTGTTTGGCTGAGTCCTTAGTATAACCAAGTGGTGTAAAATCCTATAGCTTTGCTCCCTGCAAGCTCGTTTAAAATTTCTGCTTGTTTGGATTTGTTTATGGGGCTGTTACCTCTCAGTTTCACACTGAGATGTCAAATGAATTCCCAGAAGATCAGCTGAGGGTTTCAGGTTTTCATTGTCCCTTGAGGTTTAAGTATTTGCAAAACTCCTCCTAAAGTTCAGCTGGCCACGGAACCTGTGATAAAAACCCAACACAAGAAAGGTTTTCAGAGTTGATGTAAAGTCTGTGGGGAGAAAATTAATATTCACATATCATAGTACCCGTGAAGATCAACTGCAACCCTGGTTGGTGAAGGTAGAAATCTGTTTGATCTTTCACAGGGCTGATATTGTTGACTTTTACTGACTTAAAAAAGGTGGGACTCTATTCTGATAGAGGTGAAGGACAGATTGGATCTTAGCTGTTTGGAGCACTGTCACTCACTTGCCATCTAAGTAACCCCAGCAGTAACTTGTACTGTCCATGGAGCAGTGGTGGTGATTTATCCATGTAGGTGCTGATTTGTTTTAAGGAAAGAATGGCTCCTAATATATAAAAGGAAAAGTTGGTGACCCAGGTTAGCAGTCTAAGTGTGACCCCATCACATTCCATGGCCTATGTACGAGCTGCACAGGCTGAGAGGAAGTGCTAAATGCTTTTTAAAAAATTCTCTGTGGTGCAGGAAATAGAGAAATATGTCCCCAAGTACCTTTTGGAATGCAGATTATGTCTCCCCCGACCCACGTTACTGGAAACACCAGCACTGTGGGGAATGGGGAAACAAAAATTGCAGATCTATTCAATTTGCTTTCCCCAACTGGTCTGTCTTCCCTTGCTGACCACAGCATGCAAAAAAAAGATGATACTTGTTTTATCCTGGCATTCAGTTTCCCTAATCAGTAAGGAGGAATACATTAAACATGTGTTCTACTTGCATTTGTTGTGTAGTACCACAGACAGTGAATCCCAAACCGTGCCAAAAATCTTGGAGCTTGATTTTTCAGGACTGCATATTTACCTCCAAGTGTGAGTCATGTGAATGAAAACTTCAGGTCTTTATCTCTGAATGTCAAAATTCCTTCTTTTTGCGTGCAGCCATTGAGGGATTGACATCCTTCATGTGGCTGTACAAATGTGCTTGCCTGTATCTAGTGTACACATGTATCTGCAGTCTGCCCAGAACTTCTACTCACTGTTTGTGTGTACTGCCTCATGTATGGAGATGATGGTGTTCTGTCCAATGCAGTGATTATATCTTGGTATTTTTTCTCCTTTCCTTCCTTTTAAAAAAAAATCTTTTAATTAACTTTGGAGGTTTTGTTTTTGTG
>VWZE01007678.1:85234-106466 GCA_013396675.1 Eubucco bourcierii | reverse complement strand
CCTTCCCCTCCCTTTCTTTTCCCCCTTCCCCTCCCTTTCTTTTCCCCCTTCCCCTTCCTTTCTTTTCCCCCTTCCCCTCCAGTGTCTTCCAAGCCTGTGTGAAGTAGCGCAGATATTTGCTCCCTGTTTCCATTTTGCTCATGTTTTCCATGAATCTTGCTCCTGAATGTTCTTTTTGCTTTCCTGTTTAAAATGTTCCTTGAGAGAATAAGGACAGCAGTTTTAAACTTCAAAAGCCACTTTTCCCACACAAAGCCTTGTAGAGCAGATGTGGTTTTCAAAGTTGGAGTCCTCCAGCTCCTTTTCTGTTGCAAAGAAATGGCAAGAGAGCTCTAGGTGAGAAATCTCTTGAAACAGCACATGTAGGAGTGATGCAGACCTCCAACTGAGGGCAGCTTTCTCCTGGGAGACATGTTAAAGGGACACACTGTGATGCAGAGCACCTGTTAGGAGAATTCAAAGACTCTATGATCTTGAATCATAATCCTGGAAGAAACAGGAAATATCAGACTAAACCTGTGAGGATTGAAGTCCCTTTGCATGTTTCTGGGTTCCATCTCCAGACTCTTGAAGTTTTTCCCATCAAATAGAAATTTTCTTATGTAGTAACCCGCTGAGCATCGATCAGCTTTGGAAGTTTTGGGTTAGGTTTGGAATCCTGATGGTCTGTACAAGCCTAAGCTTTTAAAATTGCTTTCCTTTTACCTACTTTTGCTTTAAAAGTGTGTGCTCTTATTTTAGGCACCACTTGATTTTTGCTGTAGCAGATGGTAAGGGTTAACAGTTAAATACACATTAGAAAATCTTCCTCATCAGTTGAAAAGGAGGTCTGAAAAAAGTGAGGAATTAGATGAGTGCGTGTCCTGGTCTCATTCCTTCACAATGTCTACTCTTACTTCAGGACTTTCCTCAGCTCTTTCTACATTAAAATTTCTCTCTGTTTCGTTTCCATCTTCCTTGAGACAAAGAAATCAAAGTCTCTTGGACTTTTTGTATTCCCTGTATTCTTTAATTATTAGCAATCCAGTAGAACATTTTCCTTTTTCCACGAAGGCAGAAAAACCATTTAGGAATTATATATTTTTTTTTAATATATATTTTCTGTTTTACAATTCTGGAGCATTTCATTACAGAGGCTCTGTGACACTTTGGGAAAGGAAATCAGACTGAAATTGAGCTGGAGTTAGTACTCTGTAAACCAAGTCTGGTTCAAAAGAGAACTTCTTTGCCTTGCTGGTCGTAGCCCCACGATGATAGTAAATAGTTGGGGAAATGTGTAGCAGAAAGGAGGCATAGCCTGTCCTTGATAAGAACAGCATCTTTGTGTGGGCTGTTTCCATGAAAATGCTGCATTAAATCAGTTCCTTTCTGGCACATAAAGAAAAGGTTTACCTGTGCACAAATATTTCTATGGGCATTTGATATTTTCCTCCAGTTTCCCATTAACAGTGGGAGATCAACATTCTGTTTGGAAAGCAGGTTTTACTTCACAGATAAAATATTGTAGGCATAGATACTTTCATGTTCCCTTTAAATAAAATCTGTTAGAGCTAGAAATGGACAAAGTGGGGTTTGAAGCTTAAAATACTTTCTTTTTATATATATCTATATATATATATTTTTTTTATATATATATTTATATATATTTATATATGTATAAATTTTTTTTGGTGAATAGATTTATTGGTATTTGGTGTCACCTGAGTCACTGAAAAGAAGGGATTTGGAATACCTGTTTGCATGGTGTTAGACACCTCCTGTAAACATGGGGAAGGTTTCTGTGAATCAGCCAATGCTTAACCTCTCATGAAAATCTAATTCAGTGCAAACAACTGCTTAAATAATTCAGTGGACTAAGTTATTCTTGGCTGGCATAGTCCCAACCCAGTGCAGTGTCTGGGTGTCAAGCAAAATCGAGGTGGTATTTGTTTTTGGGTTAAGAATAAAAATCACCATTGGAATAGTGGACAGGTTAAGAAGGAAAGGAATAAAAAAAAGAAGATGAAATGTAAGTTAGCTCTACCAGTTTGGTCAATGCCTTGTGGCTGCAAGGTGGGTATTCTGTCAGTCCTTTTGAAAGCATCCAATATTTCTGGTGATGTTGATAAATGTTATTAAATTTCATTGCTTTCTTTTCATACCTGCGACCTTTTATTCTTGTTAAGGGAGGCTGTGCTTTTTTATAGTGCTGCTTTTAATAGTTCTAGAATGCCATTCCAAATGTATTTTAAAGATTTGGATAATAGACAGCAGATTTTATTGCTTGGTATAACCAAATATTTTCCCTCCTGTTTTTGGAAGGAAATTCAGCTTTTTTTTTTTTTTTTTTTCCTTTATAGAAATCCTTCCAGGCAGGTCTCTCTTGCCCATTCAGTCTTTTATTCCCATTTCATTACTGTTTACTTACTTTCTCCTGCTGTTTCCTTTGTGTTCACTTTGGACCTCAAAGCCCTTTGCTGTTGGGTTTTTTTTTTGTTTGTTTTATTTTAACTGAAGGTGGAAATAGGATTGATTACTGATCCTTCATGCCACCACACTGGCTTGGGAGACTGTTGTTTCCCCAAAACTGCACTGCCCAGTAGTCCTGGAGGTCCATTACCTATAGGATTCCAGGTTATTTAGTATGGAGTCTTGGCAACCCTTTTCATTCAGTTGGGGCTGTTTAGTCTTGAGAAGAGAAAGCTGAGAGGGGATCTTACAATGTCTATAAATATCTGATGGGTGGGTGTCAAGTATCTTTTTTGTGGTGGCCAGTGATGGGACAAGGAGCAATGGATACAAACTGGAACACAGGAGGTTCCACCTTGACATGAGAGGACACTTCTTTATGGTGAGTTTGAGCACTGCCCACAGAGGTTGTGGAGTCGCCTTCTCTGGAAACTTGTGGAAAACCTACCTGTAAATGTTCCTGGGTGATCCTGCTTTGGCAGAGAGGGTTAGACCCAGTGATCTCTGGAGGAGTTCACTTCTAACCCCTAACATTCTGTGATGCTGTGATTCAGAGGACTGTCAAATCACTTCTTCTAATTCTGTACTCTTACAAATCATTAATTCCTGAAGAAGTTAAGTTTAATACAAGACTCTAATACCAGTTTTTAAGTGATGTGAAATGAGTGAGGGAAGTCTGGCCAGATCCATTCTCCAGGGTTGTTTGGAAATAACAAGAATTTAAGGCCACTGGTGCTCAAGCAACCTGCTAAATGCATTTATTTAATGTCTGGATGCATTTTGGGATTATCACTGATGTAGAGACAGTTCCATTGTTTCGTCACACAGGCAGAACATGCAAGCAGGTAATTAACCACCCTGCTGAACAGGCTACAGCTCTGAAACCAGTCTGAGTGTGAGCTGAACAAAAAGTTACAGCTGTAGCTAACCAGCTGACTCAGCAAGAAGGCATCATCCTGGAAGCTTATTAAAGGTAATGCAATACCTGTGGAATTAGGTCTGTTGTAAAAACATCTGTGCCTTGAGATCTTCAGAGGATTAGTTGAGTGGAAAATACTATGTCCTCCATTCTAATAGCTTAGGTTTGCAGAAGGATCTCTCAGAATGTATAGACTAGTTTATTATTTATCATAGAATCATAGAATGGGAAGGTTGGAAGGGACCTCAAGGATCATCTAGTTCCAACCCCCTGCCATAGGCAGGGACACCTCCCACTAGCACAGGGCACTCAAGGCCTCGTCCAACCTGGCCTTGAAGGCCTCCAGGGAGGGAGCAGCCACAACCTCCCTGGGCAACCTGTTCCAGTGCCTTACCACCCTCACTGTAAAGAACTTCCTCCTAACATGCAGTCTAAATCTCCCCTCTGCCAGTTTAAACCCATTGCCCCTTGTCCTGCCATTGCAAGACCTTGTCAATAGTCCCTCCCCAGCCTTCCTGTAGCCCCCTTCAGATCCTGGAAGTCTACTGTCAGGTCCCCTTGAAACCTTCTCTTCTCCAGGCTGCAGAGCCCCAACTCTCAGCCTGTCCTCATAGGAGAGCTGCTGCAGCCCTCTGATCATCTTCATGGCCTCCTCTGGACCCGCTCCAACACTTCCATGTCCTTCCTGTGCTGAGAGTTCCAGAACTGCACACCAAAAAAATTATTCATTTATTTTCTTACCAAAGGAAGAGAGGAGGCAGCTGATGCAGATGCAGGTTGGGCTGCCTTGTGATATGTAAAACAACCCTTTTATACTTTTCCAGCCAGTCCAAATGGTGGCAAACATTGAGTGGTAAGGCAAGAAAGCTGCGTTTCGTCTTGACCTTCTCTCTGACTGTGAGGGTTTCAGTAGATGCAGAGGTAAAAAAAAGCCTGCTATTTATTTGGGGTTTACACCTGTTTTGGTGGGGTTTTGGTGGGGTTTTTTTGTTTGTTTGTTTTCTGTCAAGATACAAGCACCACATGGAAGCAAAAACTCAAATGTATCCATCTGGTATCTGCACTCCTCTGCCGCCTCCATGCTGCTGCTGCCTCCTGTTACTTAGATAAGATAAAAGCTTTGACTGAAGGGCTGAGGTACTCATTGTATTGAAACAAAACAGAGTTCATGAGATCTGTGGAAGAGAAGGAGAGGGGAAGATACAGAAACTGATGCTTTCTGTTACTGAAGAAGGTGTACATTCTATTTACCTCTAGTATAAAATCTAAAGCAAAGCAGTTTAAAATGTTAGGCATGTTGCTGGTGAAGTCTACCTTCAGTGGTGTCTGCCTTTAATAGCTTCATGAGACACTGGAACAGGCTACCTAGGGAGGCTGTGGATGTCCCCTCCCTGAAAGTGTTCAAAACCAGGCTGGATGAGACCTTGAGCAACTTGGTCTAGTGGAAGGGGAGTTGGAACTAAATGGTCTTTAAGGCCCCTTCCAAACCAAACCATTCTATGATTGTATGAATGGTGGTGGCTGTAGAATGTGCATTAATGGCCTGACTCTGAAATGATAATGTAAGAGTTCATCGTTGCATCATGCACTGAACATCTTTGTGTGTCACTTGCACACGTTGCTGGTTGGATGGTAGCTTAGTTTTCTGCCAGTGACTGCCCTTTTAGTCCCAAGTGTAGCACAGCCCTCTTGGTTCTAGTGAAGCCAGTCCTGGTGCTTAGCCTCTGGCTTGGCCATGGATGTCTTTTCCATTTTGGAAGTTTTATGCTGACTGTGTGTGGAACTTCTGTTTGACCCTTCAAACACGTTTCCAGCCCACTGGAGACACACTTTGATTTGAAGCAGTGCTTATTCAAAAAGAAAATTCTGGTAGCAAACACAGGAAGAGCTCTGCTTGGGAAAAGGCTTTTAGATCACTGTTGGTCCCATGGGAATCTCTGACTTTTTGCACTAACAGTGGTGCCAATACTCTTATTTTTATTAAGAAGAACCTAATGGCTGTTTGCTTTCTCCCCTCAGCTACCCTTCAGATCTGAATAACAATGAAAAATGGAACTTCATGTCATTAAAAATTATGTCATGGCAACAAGAATGCCAAAGTTTAGGGTACTTTTTGGTTGTGTAATGGAGAGTTGCTAGGGGGTTACAAGGTGTTAGTGTAAATTTTGTACACCTTGAAATACCTCTTGTTGTCATCATTGAATAAATGCACAGGTAACAGACAGCCCATGGGTTTAAGGTGCACCAGAAGATAGTAGCCTTGCAGTATCTGAAGGGGGTTACAGGAAGGCTGGGGAGGGATTATTGACAAGGTCTTGCAATGCCAGCACGAGGGGCAATGGGTTTGAACTGGCAGAGGGGAGATTGAAACTGGATGTTATGAGGAAGTTGTTTGCAGTGAGGGTGGTGAGACACTGGCACAGGTTGCCCAGGGAGGTTGTGGCTGCTCCCTCCCTGGAGGTGTTCAAGGCCAGGTTGGACTTGGTCACTTGAGTGACCTGTGCTAGTGGGAGGTGTCCCTGCCTATGGCAGGGGGTTGGAACTGGATGATCCTTGAGGTGCCTTCCAACCTTACCATTCTGTGATTCTATAAGATAGAATTCTAGCTGATAGGTGTTATGAAATAGTAGTTGTTAAACTGGCCACAGAGTCATTTTACTCTGCTGTCAGATGCTGCTTGTCCTGTACTCCTCTTGTCTTCTGAAGTGTTCCATTGCTTCTCCAGCATGTTTTGATGGGTGGATTATTTCCATGATGCCTTTTCCTCTGCTGGCTGAGTGCAGTCCCTTCATTGTGTGAATTACTGCTGAAGTAGTTCAGGAATATTCTATCTCAAGACATTTAGTGGCAGGTGCTTGGGAGATAGGGAACTGTCAACCAAAAAAACCAAACCCCAAACAACTCATCATGTTGCTGAGTTTTCTGTTGGACCTTTCCTCTCCTCAGGTTAATTCAAAAATCCTGTACTGGGAGGTAATGGCTACTGCAGCAAAAGTGAGTCCCCAACAATCTGGTTGCTGCAGGTTCCCTTCTCAGCTTTAAGATGCTGGAAATTACAGCTTGCCTTAGGGTAAAATACATTAAACAAATCTTTGGTCTTCCTTCGTGACATGGGAAACCCCTAATGCAGTTTTTGGCACAGCATAAAACAAAGTGGCAAAGGGAAAGGGGCAAAGCTTTTCCTTTGTGGACACAGGATGAGAGGATTTTTCCTAGGAGTGCAGCATAATGGCAGGAAATGCTGAGAAACCAGTCTGCTCCTTTCCCAAACTTCAAAAGTGCTTCAAATCTGCCTGAAAAGGAGGATGCAGACAAAGGTGAATGGTGAATCCTAAATACTAAGCTCCTGGTTTCTGTGCATCATAGCTTACAGGTGTCCTTAAACTGCAAAAAGGCAAAAAACTAAATAAAAGGAAAAGAGCTACCAGAGTAAACATCCTTCAGTGCATGGGGAGATGACAGATTCTTTCTAACAAGATTTTCTGCTCTCCTGGAGGAAGACCATTTGTTAATAAACCATTTGAGAATCCATTTTTAAGGGATTTAATAAAATATACACAGATTGCCTTCCACTGCAGAAACTATTATTCCCTGGAGTAGAAAAAGTGACTGGCTGTGGGCATTAATGGTTGCTCCTGTGATTCCTGGCATTATAGCTCGCTCCCATTTGCACTTTTTCAACCTGAAGTGAAATAATTTTTGATGAGAAACCTGCACTTGATTCCTAGCTCTTAGAATGTATGTGTGTGTGTTGTATATTTTATTTATCTCTATTCAGTCATGTCTATAATTCTTGTTGTTTTAGTGTCTGGCCATAGCATGGATCCCTCCCCAGCCTTCCTGTAGCCCCCTTCAGATCCTGGAAGGCTACTCTAAGGTCTCCTGGAAGCCTTCTCTTCTCCAGGCTGCAGAGCCCCAACTCTCTCAGCCTGTCCTCATAACAGAGCTGTTTCTGCTTCACAGTTGCACTTCAGCTGTGGATTGATGGTGGGACAGATTAACTCTGTAACAATCTGTCCCAGTTTTAACTCCTCTGGCAGCTGACAGTAGTTACGGCAGAGAGGTTTTCTCCTTCTTCCCCCATGGTGGTGTCCCAAGCATATTTGAAACCCTCCAAGGGAGGGTAAGTGCTCTCTTCTGTTCCATTCATCACTTGAGTGTCATGACCACCTGGTGTCTTGAGCCAATCCTGGGCAGCAGGGGAGGTCATGCTAAAATGCAAACATAATCTTGGAGTAAATTAAAGTGAATTAACACCAAATGGGTGATGAGTTGGGTTTGGTAGAGCCGGTGAAAACTCTCAGCAATGGACTGCAGCAGAGGGAAGATGTTTGGATGGGGGAGGAGGAAGGGAAGAGAAAGAGTGAAAGTAACTATTTACTTCTGTCCACTGAACCAGATGTACTCAATTCACTCTAAAGTGTGTTGATTGCCTTGCTTTTGTCTTGAGGGCACTGCTGAGCACCACCAGGCAAACCTGTCAGGTGAAGGAGCAGCTTTTTGGCTCCCTAGCTTGGTAAAATTCAGTCTAGAAACTGATGAGAAAAGGTCATGTGGTGACTGCTAACTGCTAAATGACCCCTATCTACCTGGCTTCACTTTCTGTGGTAATTTTAGACTGTTTCTGGAATGCACAGCACAATTTCATTGGGTTTGCACTAAATGTGGAACAAGCTTATTTACTTGCAAGGTTTGCTGGGTGCTGAGTTGTGCACAGGTCAGAATCTGGTAGTGCTAACAAAGCTGACAGACCCTTCAAGAAGCAGAGGAGGCTCTTGGTAAATCCTCCATCATATACCTCCTCCCTCCACTTACCTAGGTCCATTTTAAACTGTTGTGAGAATTTAAGATATAAAGGCTTGTTTCAAAGTAGTTTACAATTTGCTTCCAGTCTTACTCATGGATTTCTTACTTGGTAATCAGAAAATCAGGTAACCTCCAGTTTTTGGTGGAGAGATGTGTGTGACACTCCTCTTGCTCTGAGGAGCACCAGAAGATGCACTTCACTGATTTAGAGAGTTTTGCTTTGGTGACTCAATCTCCACTGTTTTTTAATTAGTGACATTTAGCAGCCATCATGATTAGAGAGTGTTGCAGGGCTGTGGTACAGTGTACGGTAGGGAAACTCGTGTTCATAAATCCAGAACCTGACTACTCTAATTTCATTAAAATAAGTGTCTTTGTGTGCTTTATTTGAGCAGTCCCAGTGACTGCCCTTTTGTGACAGTGGCTGCCCTTTTGTTACAGCTCTGCTGGATGTCTCTTGTTTGTTTGCAGCTGCTGGACAAATTGAAAGATCGCTGGATGAGCACCGGCTTGTGGAGAAACTTGGAGCTGGTGAAGACAGTCATTGCAGAGCCTCAGGGAGGGGCAAAGAGTGACTTTGATGAACTGCTGAAGATCTACTATGATGCAATAAAATGTAAAGGAGAGAGAGGTAAGTTCTGCAGACATACCAAAGAGTCGATGCAGACTCTTGAAGGAAAAAAGATTCTTAAAGTGCCTGACAATTAGGATAAGGTGTGGAGAAACAGAGCAAAACTAACCTCAGCTTAACAAGGTGCTGTGAAAAATGAGAAAGGTTAACTGCTCTTTGTATTGTTGCATGAGGGAAGCACAGAATGATGCACGTGCAGAATCCCCTCTGTTGCCCTGCTGGCCACATTCCTTACTGCAGGCTGGGACACGGTCTGCCTTCAGTGCTGCGTGAGTGCACTGTGTGTGTAGTGCAAGATTGTTTTGCCACTTGCTCTTCAGAATCACGGTGTTAATGGTTGGAGTTAAGCTGATCCCTCTGCCCAAGACTGGTTTTATATCCATTCCAGACTGCTATGCAGTCTGTTCTGCTGTATTATGTTTAGCACTTTAAAGGATGTTGCTGGAACTTTCTTCTGATACTCAGTTTAGCACTGGGAATGATTTGTGTATTCCTCTCTGGCTTGTTCAAGATGGAGCACTCCTTATAGCTGTGTGCAGAGGAAAAGTTAGTGAAGGCTTGGATTTCTGTGATGAGAATGCCCGGGCAGTTATAACCATAGGGATCCCATTCCCAAACGTGAAAGACCTCCAGGTAGGACACCAGTTGAATGAGCTCTACTTTATTTTTATGTTATGTTTAAAAACCACCAAACATGCACTATATTTTTTTTCTGAGTGTTTAACCTTGACTCCCCTCAAGCCCTTTTGAATTCTCTTGAGTTACCTTCTGTGCAGGTAACAGCACAGCAGGGTCTTGTGGGCTCCCTGATGTCATTCCAAGGAGACAGCTATTCATGGGTATCATGCTAAATGTAATTTAAATGTTTGTCTGACATTGCTGGTAAAGGCTATTGCACTGGTAAAACGCTTCTTAACTTCAGCTTCTGCCAAGCAATCTGTTTTCATCTGTACTTGTCTGTTTCATACACCAAAACTTATGTCATTTGTACAGAAATGAACTTTTACTGCTGTGGGACATTTGGTTGTGAGTGTCTAGGATAAACACTAGGAAAAGGGCAAGGGAGGGGATTGTGCCCCTTTGTTCTGCTCTACTCAGACCCCACCTGCAGTCCTGTGTGCAGTTCTGGAGCCCCCAGTACAGGAAGGACATGGAACTGTTGGAGCCAGTCCAGAGGAGGCCACCAAGATGCTCAGAGGGGTGCAGCAGCTCTACTGTGAGGACAGCCTGAGAGAGTTGGGGCTCTGCAACCTGGAGAAGAGAAGGCTTCCAGGAGACTTTAGAGTAACCTTCCAGGATCTGAAGGGGGCTCCAGGAAGGCTGGGGAGGGACTATTGACAAGGTCTGGTAATGACAGGACAAGGGGAATGGGTTTGAGCTGGTAGAGGGGAGGTTGAAACTGGATATTAGGAAGAAGTTGTTTGCAGTGAGGGTGGTGAGACACTGGCACAGGTTGTTCAGGGAGGTTGTGGCTGCTCCTTCCCTGGAGATGGTCAANNTCCCTGGAGATGTTCAAGGACAGGTTGGAGGAGGCCTTGAGTAAATTGTACTAGTGGGAGGTGTCCCTGCCTATGGCAGGGGGTTGGAACTGGGTGATCCTTGAGGTCCCTTCCAACCTAAAGCATTCTATGATTTCATAAAATACTACTTTAGATAAGGCTTTAAGTCTGATGAAGAGATGATTTTAAAAAATAGGTTGAAAAATAAAGATAGTTATGGTGTAAAATGATAACATAATGAAGAAAATTCCACACTCTAGCTCGTTATTGATTGCCCTGTATCACCTTTCCAATCCCCATTGTCTTCTCCAGTGGAATTGTGTATGACACTTCCCACTTGGAATGGAATTGTAAACCTTATCCAAGCTAGTGGATCAACCCCCCTGCCTATGACAGGGGGTTGGAACTAGATGAGCCTTGAGGTCCCTTCCAACCTTACCATTTTGTGATTCTAATGCTGCTTTGTTAGCTTGTAATTTTGAAGTATGTAATGATGACACAGCAGAAGGCCCTCCTGAATACTGAGAACATCACTGCTTTGATAATCCAAACTTGATTTAACTTCAGGCAAAAACTTCTAAATGCCTTCTAAAAATAATATTTTGCAATCCCTCCAACTAAAGAAGCTTGGGACTGGTTGTGTTTTTCAGCAGGTGGCCTAAGTAGCATCCTGTTGCTTGCACTGCTATGCAGTTACCCACACATCAACACTTCCTTCTGACTCCACTGGGCCTTCCTTATGGGTAAATGATGTTCCCTTAAAATAGGCACTTCATAGTGAAGCCAGGCATTCATGAAGGAAAAGAAAGCCAGTGAATATGGAAAAGTGTTTTTCTAGGCTTTCTTTCCATTTACTCTAAAAGCACCTTTACTTCTGTCTGGTTTGTGAGACCATTTATCTTTTCAGTGGTCTGTGCAAGCCACTTCTGTAGTCACCCAGTTGCTGGCACACTTCTTCCAGTGACAATAGGCACTGTCACTGCTTTGTCTTATGGGTACCTTTGAGAGCTTTTTGAGCCTGCTCTGTGAAGCTGTGAAACCATGTGAAGTATCCCAGAATAAATAAATACCAGGAACAGCTGGATTCTGGCTAATAGCAATGCCAAATCAAACAAGAAAAACATAGGTTCACACTTGAAAGCCCAAACAGACTCAGCTTTGGGTTTAAAGATGTGTTCTGAGCTTAAGTGAGCAACCAAAGACTTCTTTGTTGTCTGCAGCTTGTGCCTAATTACAGCCTTGCAGGAAAAACCCACATCCTACAAGGACTTGTAAGGTTCTATTAGTGGTGGTTGCCTAGTGCAAGGTTCTCTCAGTGTTTGCATAACTTCCTTGAAGCTCTTTTTTCAACCACGGTATTTTTGTCTTGCTAAAATGTAATACATTGCATTTCAGTATAAAAACATTTACATTCAAAGGATGCTTAGCACTCTCCCTAGAATTAGAAGTGCTTTATTTCAGAAGCATGTGCTGAAATGATCTTTTGGAAACACTTGGTCTGTAGTAGGGCTGGAACTCTCAGATTTGAGACTGCTCTGTGAAACTATGAAACCATGTGAAGTATCCCAGAATAAATAAATACCAGGAACAGGTATTTCAGGAAGGACATGGAAGTGTTGGAGCGGGTCCAGAGGAGGGCCACAAAGACGATCAGAGGGCTGGAGCAGCTCTCCTATGAGGACAGGCTGAGGGAGTTGGGGCTCTTCAACCTGGAGAAGAGAAGGCTTCGAGGGGACCTGATAGTAACCTTCCAGTATCTGAAGGGGGCCTACAGGAAGGCTGGGGAAGGATTATTTACAAGGTCTTGCAATGACAGGACAAGGGGCAATGGGCTTAAACTGGCAGAGGGGAGATTTAGACTGGATGTTAGGAGGAAGTTCTTTACAGTGAGGGTGGTGAGACACTGGCACAGGTTGCCCAGGGAGGTTGTGGCTGCTCCCTCCCTGGAGGTGTTCAAGGCCAGGTTGGAGGAGGCCTTGAGTGACCTGTACTAGTGGGAGGTGTCCCTGCCTATGGCAGGGGGTTGGAACTAGATGATCCTTGAGGTCCCTTCCAACCTTACCATTCTATGATTCTATGATTCTAATTTCCTCCAGGTGCTTTTCAGAAAGTCAGTAAGTTTGTGTTTTAAGTGACAAAAAATTACATTGAAAAGGATGTGTCACAGGTGAATTATGTTCACAGTGGGTTATGTTCCTTAGGATTAAACACAGTGTATTTAATTTTATCTTGAGTTCAACCAGATAGGGCACATAATAGAATGCCAGGCAGTACACCCCATTACTGATAGCTAAATTCCAACAAATCACTACTGTGTGCAACTCTTTTTTTTTAATTAGACTAAAGAAAACTTCTAAATTTTTAAGTAGGGATAAGAACACTAGCTGCCAAATTGCAAGCATCTAAAGGTTTGAGTGAATATATTTAGCTATGGTAATGCACAAAGCACTGCAGTGATCAATTCTAGATGAGAGAAGGGCATGCACCAGTCTCTTAGCATCAGATTTGAGCTGTCTGGTGGATGGCAGTGCTCCTACAACAGTGCTGCAGGAAGCTGAGTTTGTTGTGAATATGTCTTTTGCTCAAGAACTTGGACCCAAAGTGATACCCAGCTTGCAGTAATTCCTTTACACTCAACCGTACCTTGTTTTGTCCAAGGCTTTGGATTTATCAGATACCCCCAAAAAGTTCTGCATTACTGGTATAGTAGCCTTCCAGGATCTGAAGGGGGCCTACAGGAAGGCTGGGGAGGAGCTATTTGCAAGGTCCTGCAATGCCAGGACAAGTGGCAATGGGCTTAAACTGCCAGAGGGGAGATTTAGACTGGATGTTAGGAGGAAGTTCTTTACAGTGAGGGTGGTGAGACACTGGCACAGGTTGCCCAGGGAGGTTGTGGCTGCTCCCTCCCTGGAGGTGTTCAAGGCCAGGTTGGAGGAGGCCTTGAGTGACCTGTGCTAGTGGGAGGTGTCCCTGCCTATGGCAGGGGGTTGGAACTGGATGACCTTGAGGTCCCTTCCAACCTTACCATTCTATGATAATTCATGCTGCTTTTACCAGTTGAACTCAATTGCATGAAGAGGGATCAAGTGGAGAATTGCCACTCTATTCCCCATGGCAGATTAATTAGTAGCTTTGCAGAAATGTAAGTGTACATGGAAGGTGCATGGAAGTGCACAGTGGAGGGTACATGACCTGGCTTGCCCAGGCATGGTCTTATCATTCCCCTTCCCTCTGCTGGGCCGGGAGAAAGTAGAGAGCAGGGAGAAGACAAGACTTGCCCATACTTGTGCTTCCCAAATAAGGGAAGGCAAGCTCCTGACTTCACCTAATGTGGTCAGGTTTGGCAGATCTCCAAGGGGCCACCACAGTTTGGGCAATCACTAAAATAGGCTTTGGCCACATGACTTTGGGACTTTTGCTTTCGTTTTACTTTGCCTGCTGAGCCCTGCCAGGTTATGCTCTGCTTTGCCTGCAACGACTCTTAAAACACCAGCAGAATTCCCTTCTAGTTTTGGGTACTTTCTGATACTATTTTGTGAGTAAATATTCAAAGCCTCCCTCTAAGAAATTCTGTAATTAGATTCTGTTGTGCCTTTCTACCCCAGCAGCAGAAAGGAGCCTCTCAAGTCCCCTGATGGGCAAGGGGTAACTAAGAACTTCTTTCCAGTTTTACTGTTGGCATCTGCTGGTTATTCCTTAAAGTGTTCCACTTTTGCCTGTTCCCTGTGTGTATAAATATCCAAACCCTGCATTTCAAACATTGCAAATAAGTTTTCTGGTGAGATTTAATGTTAATAAACAGTTCCTAGTTATTAACAATCTCCACCTGGATATGAAAATTAATACCAAATTACAAATTTTGCATAATTTGTAACAGTAAGCATAACTACAAAAGAGATTTGGGAGATTAGACATCTTTACAAGTCAGGAAAGGAACTGGAATTAAAATTTTAAGGACAACTGGCTGTTGATAGTGAAGATTGGCATGTAAAATGAAAAATGAAAGAGGGGAGGGGAGGCAAAATGGGACCATGACACCAATTTTCACCTCAAACTCTTCATTTTGTGTCTCTCTCTGGGAGAGCTGATCCAATAGTATTGCTTCTCAGAATGGAATGAATCAAATGTATGATAAAAGGGTCCAGAAAAGTAAGTGCCACATTTAAAATGTGTTGTTAACTGTATTAAAAATCCCACTGGTTTTCTGTTGTCTGTGGGTATTAATAAATGTAGATTGTTGTATATTAATTCAATCTCCCTAGGCAAACAGACCAGACCTGTCCATTAAACACTTCATTATAATACTCTTTTAGGTGCTTTGGGGTGATCTTCAGTGAGTAAAACCTTCTAGAATTGTAAGAATATTAATTTGTTAATAAGGGGGGGAAAAAAAAGGTGCATGAAATTGGTAGGGATTGGAAGGGATGCTATAAACCATGCTCAGAGCTCAGTCTTTTGGAACTGAGATGGAAAAAGAATTGGGTTTTAAGGTAAAAGTTGGTGAGCAAATGCTTCTTGCATTAAACAGTAGAAATCATTTGTGATAGAATTATCAGGAAGGATGTTTGCAGGATTCTTTTCAAAGCATATCAGTAGCTGTCATCATATTAAGAAGGTAAAAATTCTCCCAAGTGCAACTGAGTGACTTTAGCATGGCTGATTTTGTTTTAAATGTTTCCTTTTGTTAAATGTTGTTGTGGTTTTTGGTTTTTTTTCCTGTTTGAATTCTCTTTGTCTCCCGGTAATTTTCTCCTGGGGTTGGAAGACTGCAGATTTTTCAGCTTTAGAAGACACTGTACAGTTTACTTGTAGGATTTTGAGATGCATTAAGTTCCCAAAGGAAACAGTTGAAGTTTATAGGGGATAGCTCCAAGTTTTGCTGTTATGTTACAGTGGGTTTAGTGTTGCTTTGGATTTTGTAGGCTAACCAGAAAAATGATTAAAAACTGGACATTTTTAAACTTCCAGCTTTGAAGTTTTGGGAGGAGCTGGAGTTTGGGGCAAATAGAATTAAATTCCAAGCAGAGTGACACAAGTCAAGTCAGAGCTATACAGACAGAGGGACATCTGTCATTCTTACCTAGCAATAGGTGCTTGGTGTATGTGCTGGATGAAGAACCTGATAAGATGATTAGTAATGGTACCCTTAAAAACCAGGAAGTGCAAATGATTAACAAGTCCCTTGCACTATCTATGATCGATATACCTCTGGGATTGGTTTAAATTACAGAAGTGCTCCAATTCTACAAGAAAATACTCCTGCATGTCTGCTTTTTGGGTTAATTTAAGTCCTCTTAAAGCTCAATTCCATAACCCCTTACTCCTGCACGTAGCTTTTGCTTGTGTGAGTAATCCCCTTAATGCTCCTAGGACTGTGCACCATCATAAGGGCTTGCAGAATCATACCTTTGGAGACCAATATTTTATGCTGGCAGTTTGATGTTGGCTCATCTCCACTAATATTACTTGTCTGTGATCAACCTGCTTTCTAAATATGTTTTATGATTTGTAACTTGATGCTAATACCAGGGAGCTGTAATATTAGAGAACATAAATAATGTGACAGAACAAGATGTGTAATCCCAAATACATGTTATCTGGTGCTAACATACTATTAATTAACTTCTCTTCTACATTTTGAATTGTAGCCTTTTGAATCCAGCCATCAGTCTTTACCCAGACAAGCAGCTCACTGTCAAATGTGATCTGTAATATCCCATTTTATTTTCTCCATATGTTTGTGCTAAATATATGCCACAACTTCTGGCACTACATGGCAGGCATTGTCTCCTCAAGTAACTGCTTGTCTTTGTAAGTCACAATGTTTTCAGCAGAATCTTTGAGGAGTATCACTTAGTTTACCTTAAATTATTTTAGGCACATTTTATCCTACCTTCACTCTTTTTCACAAAGGAGAAGAGTCTAAAACACTCTGTCAGCATTAGAGAGAATGAAATAATTAAGGCTCAGAGGTGTACTTGATAATAAACAATACAGCTTCAAGAAAAAAAAAGGCTGAACCCCCCTAGTTCTGTGTTATTGAAAATGGTTTCATATTGCTGGAGAATCAGGTTGCTAAAGCAAAATATATAAAAGCAGAGTTAAAGTATGGCTTATAGCTATGGTACTCTCAATGGTAGGGTTTGGCTCGAGTTAAGCAGGAAAATTTATTCCAGAGCCAAAAATGACTTCTTTGGCTGTGACCAGGATTTCCTCTGCCCACCTCTGGGACCTGAAACTGGAGGTAGGAAAATCTGATTTTGAAGCCAAGTGTGACTTGTTTAGTTCAAGTCATAATTTACTGTTCTTACCTTGGGGATCTGAAAATAAAGGAACTAGCTATGAAATGTTGATAATGGGCAACTCTGAAGTGCAAGCATTAAGCTAACTTTCCCGGAGAGCATTTCTTCGCTTCCACCTTTCCAGCTGCTTTTGATCGTGGTACAGTAGAGTGTACTTAATCATGGGAGCAGCAAAGAAAACTTGACCAGAATGCAGAGGAAAATGCAGTCAGACTCTTTCATGTCAGTAAGAAGTGCAAGGGACTTCAGCAGGGCCTTTGACACTGTCCCCCACAGCAAACTGCTGGCTAAGCTGTCAGCTCGTGGCTTGGATGCCAACACTCTGCGCTGGGTTAGGAACTGGCTGGAGGGCTGAGCCCAGAGAGTGGTGGTGAATGGTGCCACAGCCAGCTGGAGGCTGGGCACTAGTGGTGTGCCCCAGGGATCAGTGCTGGGCCCCATCCTCTGGAACATCTTCAGTGATGATCTGACAAGGGCATCGAGTCAGTCACCAGCAAATTTGCAGCTGACACCAAGCTGGGGGCTGATGTTGCTGGGTTGGAGGGCAGAAGGGCTCTGCAGCAGGACCTCGACCCCCTGCACAGATGGGCAGAGTCCAAGGGGATGGCATTCAATAAATCCAAGTGCCAGGTGCTGCACTTTGGCCACAACAACCCCATGCAGAGCTACAGGCTGGGGTGGGAGTGGCTGGAGAGCAGCCAAACAGAAAGGGATCTGGGGGTGCTGATTGACACCCACCTGAACATGAGCCAGCAGTGTGCCCAGGTGGCCAAGAAGGCCAATGGCATCCTGGCCTGCATCAGCAAGAGTGTGGCCAGCAGGAGCAGGGAGCTCATTCTCCCCCTGCACTCTGCACTGCTTAGGCCACACCTTGAGTCCTGTGTCCAGTTCTGGGCCCCTCCATTGAAGAAGGACATTGAGGTGCTTGAGTGTGTCCAGAGAAGGGCAACGAGGCTGGGGAGAGGCCTGGAGCACAGCCCTGTGGAGAGAGGCTGAGGGAGCTGGGATTGGTTAGCCTGGAGAAGAGGAGGCTCAGGGGAGACCTTCTTGCTGTCTCCAGCTACCTGAAGGGTGGTTGTAGCCAGGAGGAGGTTGCTTTCTTCTCTCAGGCAAGCAGCAGCAGAACAAGAGGACACAGTCTCAAGCTGTGCCAGGGGAAGTTTAGGCTGGAGGTGAGGAGAAAGTTGTTGCCTGAGAGAGTCATTGACTGCTGAAATGAGCTACCCAGGGAGGTGGTGGAGTCAGCATCCCTGGAGGTGTTCAAGGCGGGTTTGGATGTGGCACTTGGTGCCATGGTCTGGTCTTGAGGTCTGTGGTATCAGGTTGGACTTGATGAGCTTTGAGGTGTCTTCCAACCTTGGTGATGCTGTGAGACTGTGAAAATAAACTTGATAAGGGAAGAATTTCTGTGCAGTGGCATTGCTGGGGAGCTGTAGCTGAGCTGACCATTAACAAGAAGTATTTCGCATACCTGCTGCAGGGTGAATGGGAGCTACCATGGGCAGATATTTTCTTTATGGTTTCCAGCAACAGAATTTGTGAGACATGGTGGAAGACAAAATTTCAGTTACAGTTTTCTGGGCTCTATGGAACTTTACGATGCAGAGAGTTTGCAGCTATCTGGCTGAAGTTTCTCTCTCCTGTCTTGAGAGCTCAAGTAACTGAGCTATTTTAGTCATAGAATGTCAGGTTGGAAGGGACCTCAAGGATCACCTGGTCCAACCTTCCTAGGTAATAGAAGATAAAGGAATACCTCAGTATCCATGAGCTTATTCTTCCAGCCTTTCAGAATAATAACATTCCTCCAAATATTTAAGTCCTTGTGACAATTTTTAAGTCTAATGAGTTTTCTCCACTGAAAGGAGAAAGCATCTTGTGCTAGCTAAGTGATTGCTGAAATCATTCATTTCTTGCTTGCTATAGTCTAAGAACAGGAACATTTCTTAAAGAAATTATTGTAATTGTGGATGTTTAACCTGAACTTAGAAACACAGGAGGAACTCTACGAAATTTCATTGTAGCTTTGCATCACTTAGAAAATATTTTCACTTATTCAAAATCTTGTTTTTTAAAATGTGGGCCAGCTTATACAGGGACAAAAAACAAAACAGGTTTTATGGGGAGATCATTGTTGTGTTCATCTTTAGTAGGTGTTGAAAATTCCCTGTGAAGTTCAGGATTTCTTTTAGAGAGAGGACTGACTGCTCTGGTATTGATTGGTGTGTGCAGGCTGAATGTTTCTGAGCAACTTTGCCACATCTTTCCGCTCAAGTTTGACATTCATTATGAAAGCTTTGAGAACACCCTGGGTGTTGGCATTCTCAGTGTGGTTTCACTGTTGGTAAGAAGTGATTGATTTGTTTGTTTTGGTTGTCTCTGTCAGTGGCTGTCTTAAATCCCAGCTGCTTTGGCTTTCTTCTTCGGTTCATTACTGTTGGGGAAAAATAAAATCCAAATATAAAGTGAGGAGCAGAAATAGGTTTGTGAAACTGCTAGAGGGAAGCTGAACGTTGTGGTGTGTTATTTATTGAATGCTCTCTGAGAGGGAGATACTGACCAGGGTGGAAGTGCAGGGTGTATGTGTCTGTACATAAACACCCCCACACATACACGCACACACAGAGGCTCACAGGATGTCAGGGGTTGGAAGGGACCCAAAGAGATCATTGAGTGCAACCCCCCTGCCAGAACAGGACCAGACAACCTAACTGAAGGCACACAGGAACACATCTAGACAGGACAGGGCAGGGAACTCCCAAACCATCACACTTGGACCAGCCTCTGCAAGACAATCTCTTATGGGTCTATAAGTAGTGCCCTTCAAGTAGCCCTACCTGGTTGTTCCCCCGAGAGGATTTTAGACATGGAAACCAGGGAATTGGAAGTTTGTATTATTGTTTGCCTGAGAAGTATTCCCATCCTCGGTGTTCACAAGTTGCATTTTGAGTTGCTGAGATAGTTAAAACTTGTGTTTTGATGTAATAAACTGTTGTAATATGATCATGTGTTGCCTGTTGTTGTGGTACTGAAAATTGCATTTAAAAAAACCCTTCTCTTCCCCTTCCCTCTCCATTCTGTTTTTCCTTTCCATCACAATACCTTAAAAGCTTTTCCAGAAATAAGAATGGTTGTAAAAATTCAAAGCCGTCCTAAAGATACTATATTAATTAAGAAAAAAAAAATATATTGACGACAGAGGCTGAATTTATGGGATCAGCTGCAAAGTCCTGTGGAACACAGCATTGGTGCAGCTCAGAAAGGTAACATTTAAGTTCAGCTTCACATCTAAGACCAGTGGTTGGCATTTCTCTTCTGCTGGTGCAAGGCTAATGTCAATATGTTGGCACAGATCACAGAAATCATCCCTGATTATATCTGCAAGTTAAGCCTGTGGATAAATCATACAGCAAATCAAAACTTTTCCTTTACCTTGGCTAGTTTGCTCTTCTGATCCATTAAAAAAAAAAAAAAAAAGAAATTTCAAAGTGATTTTCTTGTGTTTATCTTGTCCTTAGCAAGTAGTGTTGACCTTTAAGTTTTTACTTCACTGTCAAAGTATGTTGAAAGCTTTAAAAGTGAAGCTATCACCTTGGGGATTTGTAAGGATGACTGACACTTACCACTTCACCTTAGACGCAGTAGCACCGAGCGCATGCAGCAGCCTTGTACCTCAAGGGAAGCTGTTTGATTTTTTTCACTTCTGCTTCACTGGAAATGGATTGAATTTTCTCTTCAGAGAAGAGTTTTGGTTGCATTAGATTTTAATCAAGTCACTTGTTCACAGTCCCTCAAAGCTTACAAGGCTGAGATGAGTAGATGGGCCTGGGGTGAATGTGCTACAAGATTTGTCAAACCGTAAAGCTTCCAGATCTCGGAGATGCCACATGGTGTAGCTGACAATGCTAAAAGTGTTCAGTGGTTACAACCTTACATAAGCTTCCTCTCTCCCTAACACTGGGATTAAGAGTGAGAATACTTAGTCATAAAATACCTTGTGAATTCAAAATGAGAGAAGTACAGCTTTGCATAAAGCGGTGGCGCTGCTTTGCTGCTCCAGAATGGCTCCGGTTGGAAGAGACTGTAGAGATCATCTACTACAACCTGCCCACCATGGGCAAGGAGACCTCTCAACTAAACTTGGTTGCATAAGACCTCATCCAACCTGGCCTTGAAGACCTCCAGGGAGGGGTTCGGCCTCTCAGGGCAAGCATTTTGAGGCTCAAATATTAATTTGAGCTTTCTGAGGTTCAAACGTTTTGAGGCACAGATATTAATTTGAGCTTTCTGAGGCTCAAACATTTTGAGGCACAGATGTTAATTTGAGCTTTCTGAGGCTCAAACATTTTGAGGCACAGATATTAATTTGAGCTTTCTGAGGCTCAGACATTTTGAGGTACAGATATTAATTTGAGCTTTCTGAGGTTCAAACATTTTTGAGGTACAGATATTAATTTGAGCTTTCTGAGGCTCAAACATTTTGAGGCACAGATATTAATTTGAGCTTTCTGAGGCTCAAACATTTTGAGGCTCAAATATTAATTTGAGCTTTTTGAGGCTCAAACATTTTGAGGCTTGAATATTGACTTGAACTTTCTGAGGCTCAAATATTAATTTGAGCTTTCTGAGG
>VWZE01007678.1:60937-85194 GCA_013396675.1 Eubucco bourcierii | reverse complement strand
CACAGATATTAATTTGAGCTTTCTGAGGCTCAGACATTTTGAGGCTCAAGTATCAATTTGAATTTCCTGAGGCTCAATTACTTTAAGCTTTGGTTCAAACATTTTGAGGCTCAAATATTGATTTGAACTTTCTAGGGCTCAAATATTGATTTGAGTTGATAGGGCAATGGGTGTTGAGTTCAGCTTAACTGCATCACTCAGCTGCTGAAGAGACTCTTGGAGGATGGACCTGAGTAAGAGAGCATCTGGAGGATAGCTGAGCAGTACAAAGTATTGCTCATGTCTCCAGCTGATGTTTTACAGTGTATGTGGTGTTACTGTGCTCACAATTTTGGGGTTATGTTTTGTTTTTTTTTTTTTTTAATAGAAGTTAAGTATTTTCAGGTGAAAGCAGAAGAGACTTAATATTTAAGTGTCTGGTGACCATCTGTAGGGGTATAAGATCATTAAGAGCTGGGGCTGTTTGAGTTTGAGGAAGAGGAGGCTGAGGGGAGACCTCATTGATGTCTACAACTACCTGCAGGCACATTGTGGAGAGGCTGCTGCTGGGCTATTCTCACAGCTAACTGGAGACAGAACAAGGGGAATGGCCTCAAGCTGAGGCTGAGGAGGTTTAGATTGGACGTTTTGAAAAAGTTTTTCATGGAGAGAGTGGTCAGGGACTGGAATGAGCTGCCCAAAGAGGTGGTGGAGTCACTCATCCTGGCTGTGTTTAAGGGTGGTTTGGATGTGGTGCTTGGGGATGTGGTTTAAGGTGAAGCTTGTAGAGTAGGATCATAAGTTGGACTTGGTGATCCTGAGGGGCTTTTCCAACCTGGATCATAGAATCATAGGTTGGAACCAGGTTGGAAGAGACCTCCAGGCTCACCCAACCCAACCTATCACCCAGAACATGGCACTAAGTGCCCCATCCAGGCTTGTATTGAACATCTCCAGGGACAGTGACTCCACCACCTCCCTGGGCAGCCCATTCCAATGCCAATCACTCTCTCTGTGAATAACTTCCTTCTAATATCCAGCCTAGACTTCCCCTGGCACAACTTGAGACTGTATTCCCTTGTTCTTTTGCTGGTTACCTGGGAGAAGAGCCCAACCCCAGCTGGCTGCAACCTTCTTTCAGGTAGTTGTAGACAGCAACATGATGTGCCTGTGATTCTGTGATTGGCATTAAATTAATGTCCTGTACAGAAAGTAGTTTGATAAATCAGAAGTAATAAACATTTGCTTCTTTCATGCTGTATGTATGTGTTAGGACAGCTTTTGAAATGCCTGGGAGAGGGGAGGGGTTAAAGATGAGGTTCTGCCATAATATCTTCTTCTCATGGGCCAATAAATTGAGGCATTGTGTTTAGATGCAGCTTTTAGGAGGCCTGCTGAGGAAGGGAGGATGTGTGTAGCATATTCTGTGACTCAACCCAGGTCTTTGCACGTGCATTATTTAGTCTTAAATCTCACAGACATCCTTACTGCTTTTGAAGTGAGGGGGGGAAAAGTTAAATGCTGCAGTCTTTAATGCTACTTCCATTTAAGGATTTTCAGATGTAAAAGAAAAGAAATGGGATTTCATGTCTCTTAGTTTCCTGCACTTACTTTTATGATTACTTGGCAATCATCAGGAGGAAAGTAGATGGCAAGTATGTTCTTGAAGAATTCTAATTATTGCTGTTTCAGGTGGAAGAGAGTCTCTAACTGGACACAGGAGATATTTTAGCATGGTAGATTTGCTTAAAACCCATTTTTATGTCTTTGGAGGGGGATGGAAGCAAGGAATGACCACCTGGTATTTTTTGCTTATTTGTTTTTAGGAGGTGGGGAATTAGTAGATGTTTTAAAGCATTCTGGATGATATGGGCAATGGCTTTTGTTTTCATTACTGAGTTTCCTCTCATAAAAGCAGAGAAAAAAAATCAGTGGAATGCCAGAGAACATTTCTATCCATTTTCTGACTTCTCTTTCTGTGGAGAATAGACAGAGGAGAGTGCTGAGGAGTGAAGGGCATGAGTTTACATATGTATGTAGATGTATACATAGCTATGTAGATACCTACCTCACACATCTGTATGCATTGACACAGTTCCAAGCTTATTTGCCTTTTTCCTTGTAGGAGTTGTCTCTAACCTGGGCTGTCACAGTATTGCTGAGTGCTGATGTAAAGAGAAATGCAGGTTTAGCTGAGTGTGCTCTGCTTAGCTGCTCGCAGTAGTGCCTTTGTATTCATCAGCTTAGAATCATAGAATGGTGAGGATGGAAGGGACCTCAAAGATGATCCAGTTCCAACTCCCTGCCATAGGCAGGGACACCTCCCACTAGCACAGGGCACTCAAGGCCTCCTCCAACCTGGCCTTGAACATCTCCAGGGAGGGAGCAGCCACAACCTCCCTGGGCAACCTGTGCCAGTGTCTCACCACCCTCACTGCAAACAACTTCCTCCTAACATCCAGTTTCAATCTTCCCTCTGCCAGTTCAAACCCATTGCCTCTTGTCCTGGCATTGCAAGCCCTTGTCAATAGTTCCTCCCCAACCTTCCTGTAGCCCCCTTCAGATCCTGGAAGGCTACTCCAAGGTCTCCTGGAAGCCTTCTCTTCTCCAGGCTGCAGAGCCCCAACTCTCTCAGCCTGTCCTCATAACAGAACTGCTGCAACCCTCTCAGCATCTTTGTGGCCTCTTCTGGACCTGCTCCAACACTTCCATGTCCTTCCTGTGCTGGGGGCTCCAGAACTGCACACAGGACTCCAGATGGAGTCTGATTCCTTCATGTGAAGTAATTTTACCACAGATTCAGATTTTAGGGATTTATCAAGCACTTAAAATCTGCCTTAAGGAGTGTTTAATGGTATTTGCATCAAAGTAAACCTTGTGTGGCAGGTTCTGATTGAAAAACACACTTCACTTCTTCTGAATTACACAGGAACTGCCTCAAAATACTTTTCCAAGAGGTCAAAAGCAGAATCCATTTGTGACCATTTTTTTTGGTGTGTGTTGCTATCTCTCGGTTAATATTGCACAGTGAAAGATGTCCAACTAATGAAGCATTAAAAGAACGAGCAGTTAGCAGGTATAATGTTGTTAGACTCCAGTTAATGTGAATGTGACCATGACCTCCCAGATAGATCAAAGACTAATCTCTCTGACAGCTACAAGATGGCAGAGCTTGCCACAGGCCTTCTGCTGCTGCTTGCTGAAGCTATTTGTCTGTAAAGCATGCCTGATAGCTAAGAGTATATTTTTAAGGATGAACAGGTAAAAGTAAAAGGCTGTCTTTTGACATTTTAACTAATCCCTTCTAGCCTGTGGTTTACTGCACATTCAGGATATTTGCTAGCAGGAGGGACTGCCTTTTTCACATATGTAACATGTCATTTCGAATTGGGCGTTCATTTGATGCTTGCTAATGTAAGAGTTATACAATGAAATAGATTCCGATTGCATTAAAATGACATGCCCTGGCCTTTTACCTTTAGCAGGCTTCTAATGCAAACTGAACTCTCAGCCATCCAAGTTGTCATCTCCTGCTGAGGCAGGAGCATTTAAGTGAGAAAAAAGAATGTTTGTTTTCTGTTAACCCTTGTGAAGTTGAGCGTCCAGCAGATGGAGGGAGGTTCTCCTCCGCCTCTGCTCTGCCCTGGTGAGATCTCATCTTGAGGACAGTCTTCAGTTTTGGGCTCCTCAGTTTAAGAGGGACAGAGATCTACTCAAAAGGGTTTTAAATAACATTTAAATTTAAAATATAAACATATAGAATTTAAATAGCATTTTCCACCATCACACCATCATTGAGCTGCTGAAGAGACTCTTGGAGGGTGGAACTGGATAACCTCAAATGGTGAGCAGTACCCTTCTGTTTCTCCAAGTAGTGTTTTCATGCATGGAAATGCACAGATGTGCTGAAGCTCTTTCAGGGAATGGATTTGGCATTCATAAAATGTTCAGCAGGAACAGCTTTCTGTTTTGAAAACAGATCTCATCTTGAGTGCTGCCTTCAGTTTGGGGCTCCTCAGTTTAAGAGCGACAGGAATCTGTTCGAGAGAGTCCAGTGGAGGGCTACAAGGATGATGAGGGGATTGGAACACTGCCTGATGAGGAGAGACTGAGGGACCTGGGGCTGCTTAGTGTGGAGAAGAGACTGAGAGGAGATCTAATAAATATTTATGAATATCTGAGGTTCAGAAGGGGGGGGACAGGCTCTGTTCATTACTATCTGGGATAGGGCAAGGAGCAATGGATGGAAGCTGCAGCACAGGAGGTTTCACCTCAACACGAGGGTTCCAGAGCCCTGGCACAGGCTCCCCAGAGAAGTTGTGGAGTCTTCTTCTCTGGAGACTCTCAAGGCCTGTCTGGTTATGTTCCTGTGTGCCCTGAGCTAGGTTGTCTGGTCCTGCTCTGGCAGGGGTGTTGGACTCGATGATCTCTTTGGGTGCCTTCCAAGCCCTAATGTCCTCTGACCCTGTGAAAAGATGTTTTCAAGACATGCTTAGACCAGGGGAATATGGATTTTTAGGTCAGGTCGTGAGATGTCATTGGTTGTGTGCAGTGCAAGCAACAGACACTTGCATAATGCTAACACGTGCTGGAAGAATGCAAAAGTGATGTGTGTTATTCACAAGGGGGTACAATACAGAATCACAGAATTGTTTGGGTTGGAAAAGACCTCTAAGATCACCAAGTCCAACCATCAACCTAGCACCACCATGGCCATTAGACCATGTCCCAGAGTGCCATGGCCACATGTTTCTTGAGCACCTCTGGGGATGATGGCTCTACTGCTTCCCTGGGCAGCCTATTCCAATGCCTGGCCACTCTTTCAGGAAAGAAAGTTTCCTAATATCCAACCTAAACATCCCCTGGCACCATTTCAGACCATTTCCTCTAGGTGCTGACTGGTTTGCAGTCTCCTGTTTCTTCAGGGGGGTCAGACACATAATTGAACATGTTGTAAACTTTTTCAGTGTAAGACACACAACTGCTGATTCTAATACTGTTTTGAACTGTCTGCTAGCAAAGTAAGAACCTGTGATAAAGCTACATCTGTTGCAACTGGCCAAAATCTTACTGATAACAGAAATTCTGCAGCAGGGGAAATAATTTGTTAACTTACTAAGAGTAGAGGACAAATGCAGAGGATGTGCAGGAGCATGGTTATGTTTTCAAGACCTCAATAACATTTTCCACCATCACACCTCATTTGAAATGGTGAGGACTACCCTTCTGTTTCTCCAGGTAGTGTTTTCATGCATAGAAATGCACAGATGTGCTGAAGTTCTTTTAAGGAATGGATTTAACATTCGTAAAACGTTCAGCAGGAAGAGTTTTCTGGTTTGAAAATCACAGAGGAGACCTCACATGCCAGTCAATAAATCCTGAGTGACTGGACCAAATATTAAATCTGTGAAATCAAACTGAATTTACTTTCTGGCTGTAAAGATTGAATTTGTAAATTTGACAGGCAATTTAAAGGGCATAAGTACATAAAATAAAATTCCTTATCCAAATGCAACTTGAAAGTTACCTGTCAGAAGAGGTTAGAAGTCTGCTGTTTTCTCTCCTGAAGCGTGTCCTTTCACTTGTCAGTTTAGAAAGGTTAATACTGTACAAAAGAGCAACAGAAAGACCCTTTCTGGTGTAGTTTTGTGTTTGTTTATTTGCAGAAAAGAAAACTCAGTCCATCCTCCAAATAATAATAAATCCTTTTGATAGATGTTGGAAGTGTTGTCTAATGTCCAAATACAAAGTGCTGTTCAGATTCAGGTCAAGCATTGTATGTGTAGCTGTGGTTAGAGAGAGGGGCAGGAGGATTTCTTTTGCAGTTGATACCAGATCTGCTTTTGAAGCAGCTGGGAGAGAGCCTCATTAAACAGAAAGAGAGTGTGCTCTTTTCTGCCTTATGCCAGCCCCTGGGCCTGCAAACCTTAGCTGCTGCCTTGCTTCACGTTTAGCCAGTGAGAAGTTTGCTTCCAAACCACAGAAGGTGGTGCCAAGCTAGGAATTAGCATTGGTGTGGCTGGCTGCTAGTGCTTTGGCAAGGGTGCTCTGTCTCTAAAGTACTTCCTTAGCTTCTGTAGCAGAAGGGATTATATTTGCTTAACCCTCACCGGAGAAAAGTGTGGTCTGGTCCCAGCAAAAGGTGAGGAGTCAGCATTTGTGCTATAGGATAAGCATCCCCATTGTATTGTTTGCTTCCAGATGAGGAAATAAAACTGTGGTCTCATTAGTCCATTTGCTTGTATCTGGGCTTTTTGTCTGTTTGAACAGCTTATCCTTCTCATGTCCACACAGAGATTAGGATAAGTGTGTGGTTGTTGAACTATTATAAATAAATGATTGGAATGGATCATGTTAAGAATAACTTGAGAAGGATAAAAGCCACGATTGGTTAGGATGCAAAATGCACTGCTGAAACACTGAAGCACCCTTTGCATATTCACTTAGAATCATAGAATGGGAAGGTTGGAAGGGACCTCAAGGATCATCCAGTTCCAACCCCCTGCTATAGGCAGGGACACCTCCCACTAGTACAGGCTACTCAAGGCCTCGTCCAACCTGGCCTTTAACGCCTCCAGGGAGGGAGCAACCACAACCTCCCTGGGCAACCTGTTCCAGTGCCTCACCACCCTCACTGTAAAGAACTTCCTCCTAACATCCAGTCTAAATCTCCCCTCTGCCAGTTTACACCCATTGCCCCTTGTCCTGGCATTGCAAACCCTTGTAAACAATCCCTCTCCAGCCTTCCTGTAGGCCCCTTTCAGATACTGGAAGGCTACTATCAGGTCTCCTCTAAAGGTTAAGCAGCACTTGGTTAAGCAGTGGTTTCCCATTTTTAGAATATCTCCTTGTCAATCTCATCATTAAAGCCAATAT
Organism: Eubucco bourcierii; assembly: GCA_013396675.1. Taxonomy (NCBI): domain Eukaryota; kingdom Metazoa; phylum Chordata; class Aves; order Piciformes; family Ramphastidae; genus Eubucco; species Eubucco bourcierii. The sequence continues at coordinate 78,339 of VWZE01007678.1, read as the reverse complement.
TTTCTGATTTCTTTCAGGTTGAATTAAAGAGGAAGTACAACGACCAGCACAAAATTGCCAGAGGCCTTTTACCAGGGAGTCAGTGGTATGAAATTCAAGCGTACAGGGCTCTGAACCAAGCCCTGGGAAGGTGAGATAGAGTGGGCAGCACTACAAAAATATACATTTGAGAAACCTTTTGGGTGATAGCTTTAAGGATTAATTACTCACTGGAGATAAATCAGGCCCAAAAAATTGGGGCAATCAAGTCTTCAGCTGTTCTTCACTGCCTGGATTTCAGTCTGGTGTGCAACTCAAGGTTGTTATAATTCAGGGGTTTTGTTTTACATCAGCATCCACTTCACTTTGATTGCAGGTTTTAGTGCATGTGGTCCAGCTATACAGACAGGAAAGCATTTGCCCAGACAAATAGTTTCTGAGCTTACAAACAAAAGGAAAATTCTTAGGTCTTTTGAAAAGTACTAATTGTTCACACTCTTGGTGGGCTCAGAACAGTTGTTTGATGTTTAGCCTACAAGTATTTGTGAAAGGGAGAAATAGCAGGGGATTTTCTCAGGCCTTTACAAAAGGTCAATTCAATTATCAGGCTCACTGATCTCTTTCCAAGTCTCAAAGCAGTGGTACAGCTTACTTCTCAAATGAAAAAATTGCCCCCCCCCCTTTTCAATTTTATTAATAGACTAGAATTAATTCACCCATATTCAGCAAAATTTCTCCTATGCATAGATAGATCTGACTGTCAGCTGTCTGTGTCTGTCACAATGCCATACATCTGGCATGAATTTGTGTCTGTCCCTCTGTCTAGAGATAAACATCAACTTAGGAGGCTTTTGTTATTTGAATTAGACCTAATACAAACTTGATGACATAAGTCTTAGAATCATAGACTGGTTCAGGTTGGAAGGGACCTTAAAGATCATCTTATTCCAGCCCCCTGCTATGGGCAGAGACACAGGGAGGAAAAAACCTGCAGTAGTAAAATCTCCTTATAGATTCTTGTTCCAGGTCTGATTTCTTTGATTCCTCTTTGAAGAGGAAAGAAAACTGTTTAAAATCTGTTAAGAAAAATCTAATCAAATTGTGGAATGCCCAGAGAAAGAAATTAATTTGTAAGTTTTGTCCCTGTGAAACAAGCTTTAACTTAAACCCAGTTCTGTTGTAAATTGCTTGTTGTGTAATTTATCACTTGAATGAAACCATGCCAGGCTAATCTCAGATGGAGAAAATAGGCTTCAGAAATTGTGGGTATTACTGTTAGGCTGAGGTCTTGCCAAATGGACATTTGGTGAAGGATGATAGCATGTGATGATTATTTTTGTAAAACCAGAGGAGTTATTCTGCTGCTACCAAGGTCTGTAGTAGAGAGGCAAGCTTCATGTTGCAAAGATGCCTGCGGGGCTGGAAGAGAGCAGAAGCTTGACAGTCTTCAGTCTGGCACTTCCCTCTCCAGTCAGGGCTGTTACATTATATGAAGTAACACAAGTCCATGAAGTGAAGTAGCAGCCTTTGGGAGTATAACAGATGGTATGTGTGGCCAGGTGACAATTGTGCTTTGAATTCCTTGCAGTGCTGCTTCTAAAAGCGTGGGTTGTGTCTGCAGTGGGCATCATTCATTTAAACAATGAGCTAAAAGAACATTTATTAAAGGAATGGAAAACAGAGAAATTGCAAGAAATCCATTTCTTAAAGGTGTGTTGATAGGAAACAGGAAAACATATCCTGTGTATTTTTACATGCTCTAGGTGGCTCACTGCAATCCTTGTTCACAGGATTACAGGATGTTAAGGGTTGGAAGGGACCCAAAGTGATCATCAAATCCAACCCCTTTGCCAGAGCAGGTCAATACAATCTAGCTTAGGTCACACAGGAACACATCCAGACAGACCGTGAAAGGCTCCAAAGAAGGAGACTCCACAACCTCTCTGGGCAGCCTGTGCCAGGGCTCTGGGACCCTCTCAGGAAAGAAGTTCCCCCTTGTGCTGAGGTGAAACCTCCTGTGCTGCAGCTTCCATCCATTGCTCCTTGCCCTATCCCAGATAGTAGTGAACAGAGCCTGTCCCCCCACTTCTGAACCAGAGATATTCATAAATATTTATTAGATCTCCTCTCAGTCTCTTCTCCAGACTGAGCAGCCCCAGGTCCCTCAGTCTCTCCTCATCAGGCAGTGTTCCAGTCCCCTCATCATCCTTGTAACCCTCCACTGGACTCTCTCGAGCAGATCCCTGTCCCTCTTAAACTGAGCAAGTGAGCAGAGCCTGTCCCCCCCTATCCTGACACCCATGGGTTTTTTTTAACCATGTAATTCTATCTCCACTGTTTTTGCTGCTCCCTTGCAGGTGTATAAGGCACAGGAAGGACTGGGGTGCACTTATTTTAGTTGATGACCGCTTCCGGAATAACCCCAATAAGTACATAGCTGGTAAGCTCTGAACGTCTGTCTGGGAAAGTTCCAGTTTAAATCCTCCCTCTGCCAGTTCAAACCCATTGCCCCTTGTCCTGGCATTACAAGCCCTTGTCAGTACCCTCCCCAGCCTTCCTGGAGCCACCATCAGATCCTGGAAGGCTACTCTAAGGTCTCCTGGAAGCCTTCTCTTCTCCAGGCTGCAGAGCCCAAACTGTCTCAGCCTGTCCTCAGAGCAGAGCTACTGCAGCCCTCTGAGCATCTTTGTGGCTTCCTCTGGATCTGCTTCAGCAGTTCCATGTCCTTTCTGTGCTGGGGGCTCCAGAACTGCACACAGGACTGCAGGTGGGCTCTGAGGAGAGCAGAGCCAAGGGGCACAATCCCCTCCCTTGCCCTGCTGCCCACACTGCTCTTGCTGCAGCCCAGCACACAGTTGCTGTCTGGGCTGCACTCACACTGCAGCCTCATGTTGAACTTTTCATCACCCCAGACCCCCAGGACCTGTTCCTCAGGGCTACTCTCAGCCATTCCTCACCCAGCCTGGAGCTGTGCTTGGGATTTTGCCTTCCCAGCTGCAGGACCTTACACTTGGCCTTGTTGAATTTCATGAGGTTGGCTTGGGCAGAGCTCTGCAGCCTGTCCAGGTCCCACTGGATGACATCCCTAGTATGAGAAAAGTGCTTTCTGTTGGTAGCTCTGTAGTGACTACAAAGAAATGCAGATAACATAAAACAGGTCATCCACACCACCTTAATAAATAAATAAACATTTTAAGAAGCAGTTGCTTGTGTCTCTTTGGTCCTGCCCTGTTTAGAAGAGACAGGCTGAGGGCTGTGAACAGATGATGCTGTGGTTTAGTCAGCAGGTGGAGCTCAGCTGCTGCAGTACAAGTCTGCTGCTCCTTGACATCTCTGTTTGTACTAAAAATATGTTTAAATTATCTAGCTAAACACTAGAAACCCACATGGAAATACAAATAATCTAGAGATTCAAGACTTGATAAGAGTAATACCTTTTCTAAAGAGTAAAACCTCAAAGAATCCAGTTCTCTGTTGCTTTGGGGTTTTGTTAATTGATATTAAAAGAATATTTAAATGTTTCCAGTCCTGGAAATGAATCAAGTTCTCTGTTAGTTTAGTTTTGTTTTTAATTGATGTTAAAAGAATATTTAAAAGTTTCCAGTCCAGGAAAGGAAGATCTGCATTAGCTTCCTTTGCTTGGAGTCTTGATGGATCTCTCTATACATATGTGGAAGTATTTTCAGCATTAGGGTGCTCTTTACAGTTATCTGAAATAACTGCTAGAGATGAGGCAGTTTTTCTTGTAACACTCTCTTCTTTTGCACAGAATGGGAAGGTTGGAAGGGACCTCAAAGCTCATCTAGTTCCAACCCCCTGCCATAGGCAGGGACACCTCCCACTAGGACAGGTCACTCAAGGACTCATCCAACCTGACCTTGAACACCTCCAGGGAGGTTGTGGAGCACAGAATCACCAAACATGATCTTTGATCACGTTGAGTGATTCTGTGCTCCACAACCTCCCTGGGCAACCTGTGCCAGTGTCTCACCACCCTCACTGCCAACAACTTCCTCCTAACATCCAGTCTAAATCCCCCCTCTACCAGTTCAAACCCATTGCCTTTTGTCCTCTCATTGCAAGACCTTGTCAATAATCCCTCCCCAACCTTCCTGTAGCCCCCTTCAGATCCCGGAAGGCTACTATGAGGTCTCCTTGAAGTCTTCTCTTCTCCAGACTGAAGAGCCCCAACTCTCTCAACCTGTCCTCATAAGCAGAAGCATTTTTATTCTCTCTCTCTTTCTTTTCCCTAGGATTATCAAAATGGATCCGTCAGCAAATCCAGCACCATCAGAATTTTGGTAGTGCCCTTGAATCCTTGCATGCATTTGCTCTGAGAAACCAGAAGGGCATTGATTGCTCACCAGAGTGCAGCAGCGACTTTCCCCACATGCCTTCAAGTGACCTCTCACAAGCTTCTCAACAGGATGCAACCATTCACCTGTCACCAGATGTTCCTGCTAAAAGTGAGGAGCAGAATTTGGGTTCAGAACTTTGTTTTGCTACAACCCTCAGCTCACTTCATCCTACAACACCAAATCAACCAAGTAACATCGAGGCAAGAGTGGAACAAGGTAGGTCCATTCCCTATGGAAAAAACCCTCAATGAGCAGTTTTAAATGTGAAATTTCATCTTTTTGGAAGGAACACATTTTTTTTCTAAATTACAGGGAGAAGACATAGAATAAATGTTTTGTGATGTGGCTTTTTTTTTCTTTTTTTCCTGTTTGCAGGTGCTCAGAAAGTTGAAGTAGAGAATCGTTCCCACCGGGTAACAGAAAGAAGGAAACCTGTGGGCTCCACAGCCAAAATGGCAACAGCTAAAACAGGGAGAGAACACCAGAATGGTTGGACTGATGCTGCTATTCTAGAAGAACATTGCAGCTCTAAACCATTGGCTTCAACACCTTTACCTGCAGCCAAAAGCTGCAGGTCCACAGCTAGCAGCAAACAAAAGAATGCAAACAGGACTAGTGAACTTATTGAGAGTGCAAATCCATGCCAGCCAGCATTCATTACAGAACATGAGCCAAGAGTACCAGAATCATGTTTGCAGACAACCAGTTTTGCATTGAAGACTACTAGGGCTCCAGCTGCTGAAGAGCCTCCTGATGAGCTGAAGCTTCAAACTGAACCCTGCAATGAGTTCCCTTCAGCAGGAAGGAAATCTGAACTTTCAAATTTAAATGCATGTGCAGAAGCAGAAGAGGAGGATGAAAGTATCTACTTCACACCTGAACTCTATGATGATGTAGAATCAGAGGAGGAGGAAACCAGGCCACTGGTTCCAGCCTGTGATACAAATGAGAATCAGAGTGAATGTGAGACCTCCTCAGTCACTGCTGATCTTCCTGCAGGCAACACCTCAGAAACACTAAGTGTGATTAAAGGAATGAGAGATGATGGTGATGGCAGAAGCACAGGTTCACATGGAATAATGCAGAAGGAGGGCAGTAAGAGCAGTGCAGCTAATACTATAGCACTGACTAGGGAAGTAGAAGCAGAGCAGGTAGCACCTCAAGAGAAGGACACCAAAAAAGGGCCAATCAGCCTGTCCAGGTCAGGAAAGAGAGGTGTGTCATCTTTCTTACTCAACAAGTCTAGCACACAGGGGCAGCTGCTCTAGCAAGCTGGTGAGTGGCCTCTAAGCACAGCCTCACCATAGAGCAGTGATGGCTTTCTAGTTCCCCTGTAAAAGCTGCTGCCATTGACCTCCATTTTCCACTATACATTTTCATCTTTCACTGTGATGGTTACTCAAAGTAAAGTTTTTTTATGGCTGTAATAAAGATTCTTCATCCTAGCTATGGTGAAAGGACATCATGTGTGGAAATTTTAAACTAACACTCAAGTACCTTTTGACTTTACAGGCTGAGGAGGTTTCTCCTATTACAGCTTTCATTTGTCCACCACTAACTGCAGTCAAACAGTGGGTTTTTCTCAGAAAGCAAAATGCCCATAGCATCAGATTTTGGGTTTCTGCATTTGTTGTGGCTTTTCTTTTCAATTAAATACGTGGAAGGGCTTCTTTATAGATCAAGTAATACAGATTGAGCTCAGAGACTGAAACAGGTGCATCCTTCAGTACTTTGTTTCCCTTGAATTTCTTCTGTCAGAAGCTGTGCAGTGCTATAGCAGTACCTGAACATTTTGATACCTGATGATGATGAGAGGCTTCTTCAGAGAGCTTTATTTCTTTTACATGAAAGTTGAGATGTCTTTAAAATTTTCTTTGGTGAGAGGATCTATTTTCTTTTGGTCACATTCTGTATGTATTCACATCAAAACCTGTGCACATCTGTGTAGAGCCTTGCAAACACTTTTTCCATGCAATATAGAACAATGTAAATTTGTACATAAAGGTCTTCAAATCTTCCTTAGTCTGTTGGGGTTTGGTTTTGTTTTGTTTTGTTTGGGTTTTATTGTTATAAACATTTTTTTATTATTTAATATTTCTTTCATTTATTGGGATCAAACCAATCAGGATTTTGCTGTAATAAAAAATACTATGCTTGATCTTTCAAGCAAAGATTGCTCACTGCTATCTTATTTTCATATGAAGCAGCAGAACTCCTACACTGTCAGGACTGGTTCATGGGTGTTGATATATTTGGGGAGCATAGGTGGAATTGTTAACTGCTTTACAGAGAAGTTCATCTAAGCAACATTCTGAGCTCCACACTTGCAGAGCTGTGTCTGTGTTCGTATCAGTAGGAATTGTATCCTTTCTTTACAGATCAAGTCCATCTTTAGGCACTTAGATGCTCTCCAGGAGTGTCAAGAATACTGCTGGATTTCTTTAACAAGCATTGCCTGGCAGTGTTGGTGTAAGGCAATTGATTTAAATTTTTCTGTTAAACTAATGCCTAAGATCTTATTTTCTTGACTGAAGTTTCCTGATATTTGCTTCAGCAGTGGTTGCTGATGGTTTTGAACTAGTTGATAGGCCAGAAGCAACTCTCATGTTGGCAACTATTTAAATACATGACACATCTAAAGATGAAAATACTGAATTTAGATGTAGATGTGAGTAGTTGATTGAATATCCAGGCCTAGTAGGGCAGGCATAGTTCTCTTTGTAACTGGGTCCTGGACTGGAGCTGTCCCATATCCCACAGCAAATGCTGAGACAGTCTGTGGCTGCTGACTTTGCTGCTGCACTCCCAAGAGCTGATCAACCCAATCCTCGTGAGTCTCTAAATAGCTCAGTTTTCTTAACACAAATCTTCTGTACCAAACCACTTTTTACATTTCTGTGCATCTAAACAGATGAGAGAAATCACTTAAGCTCTGTGGCTTGTCTGCTTGTCTCAGAGACCACTATCCCTTATTTGTCTTTCAGCAGATTTGTCTGCCTTTAAATCTGTAACATGGGAAGAAAGAAAATCCACCTTCCTTTCCTTATCTGGGGCAGATTGTTCCTTTCTTGAGCTCGTGTTGCATCTTACTTTGATCAGAAATCTTTTAAGACATGGCCTTCTTCACCTCAAGCATTTCTCATTCCTTTACAAGTCTACATTTAATGGTTCTCTTTTGTTGTCTTGGAATAAATATTGAAATCTCAACACCTGACCTGCTAGATTTTTCTGGAAATGCACTAAACTTGAATCTTGACCATAGCTGACTTGCTCAGGACAACTAATGGATAATAATCCTGTACCTCACCACTGGCATATGGGAGGGGGGCGGGGGGGGAAGGAGTGAACAATTTCTTTGGTGTCAAAACTGTGTCAACTCAATCTTAATTTGGGGGCAAGGAGTGAGCAGTTTCTTTGATGTGAAAGCTGTGTACATTCAATCTTAACTCATCTTTGTATCTACCTGTGGTAAATAATATGTGAATAGTAAGGTTATTCTTTGCTTCTACTGCAGTCATATATCTTAATGATAATTCCCAGGATTAAATTGAACACCCCACAGCCCAGCTTGCAAGTAGAAGGGAAGTGAACTCAGTTCACCAACATTCCTCGAGTTATTTGTTTGGACTTCTCAAATCTGTAGAAGCTAAATTATTGAGAATTCCTCTCATGCTTTGATGTAGTAGCTGGCTATGGTTTCTGCTATCTATACTAACCAGAAACTCTTCCATTTATTAAAGGATTGAAAGTTCAGAGGCAGTGCAGACGAAGGAAAGCTGCAGTTAGGCAACGTGTCGACCCCGGTGCAAGAAAGGTACCATGGAGATAAAGCTTTAAGTGGCTTCTGTTGAATTTTAAGGTGCAAGGGAAATAAACCAAATTTATAGAATCATAGAATGGTAAGGTTGGAAGGGACCTCAAGGATCAGCCAGTTCCAACCCCCTGTCATAGGTAGGGACACCTCCCACTAGTACAGGTCACTCAAAAGACTCATCCAGCCTGGTCCTGAACACCTCCAGGGAGATTGTGGAGCACAGAAGCACCCAACGTGATCTTTGATCACGTTGGGTGCTTCTGTGCTCCACAACCTCCCTGGGCAACCTGTGTCAGTCTCTCACCACCCTCACTGCAAACAACTTCCTCCTAACATCCACTTTCAGTCTCCCCTCTGCCACTTCAAACCCATTGCCCCTTGTCCTGGCATTGCAAGCCTTGGTCAATAGTCCCTCCCCAGCCTTCCTGTAGCACCCTTCAGATCCTGGAAGGCTACTCTAAGGTCTCCTGGAAGCCTTCTCTTCTCCAGGCTGCAAAGCCCCAACTCTCTCAGCCTGTCCTCATCTCTCTGAAGCAGTTCTGAGGTATTTGTGTGTATGTTTAAATGCTTCCACCTGCATAGTTGCATGGTATTGACAGGAATTTGTGCATTGTCTTCTTAGAAGGAAACACACCACCAGCCTTGCAAGAAAGGACTTTATTGTGTTATCTGTGGAGCTGAAATCCTGCCAAAGACAGAGGGTAAGATCTCTGTAGCTTCTGGTTTGTTTCAGGTTGGGAATAGTGGGATTTTTTTAATCCATCATTTTGCTTTTACAGTTCTGAATATTGGAGAGGTTTTAGAATGATTGGTTCATTTCTCCCCTGGCTATGGTCACTAGATAAATGAGTTGTTAGAAATGCCCTGGAGACCTGCAGACAATCTTTTGTGGAGGGGGAGAAAAGGGGAGGTGTCACAATAACACAACTGTTTTCACTTGACATTTCAGTGGACATAAGTTACTGATCACTTATTTCAGGCAAAATAAGTTACTCTTTGGGGCATATGGGAGGTGATTCTGCCTCTTTGCTCTCCTCAGACCCCACTTGGAGTACTGTGTGCAGTTCTGGATCCCCCAGCACAAGAAGGACATTGAAGTGTTGGAGGGGGTCCAGAGGAGGCCACCAAGATGCTGAGAGGGCTGCAGCAGCTCTGCTGTGAGGACAGGCTGAGAGAGTTGGGGCTCTGCAGCCTGGAGAAGAGAAGGCTTCCAGGAGACCTTGGAGTGGCCTTGCAGGATCTGAAGGGAGCTACAGGAAGGCTGGGGAGGGACTATTGACAAGGGCTTGGAATGACAGGACAAGGGGCAATGGGTTTGAAGTGGCAGAGAGGAGATTGAAAGTGGATGTTAGGAGGAAGTTGTTTGCAGTGAGGGTGGTGAGAGACTGGCACAGGTTGCCCAGGGAGGTTGTGGAGCACAGAAGCACCCAATGTGATCAGATCACATTGGGTGCTTCTGTGCTCCACAACCTCCCTGGAGGGGTGTTCAGGACCAGGTTGGATGAGGCCTTGAGTGACCTGTACTAGTGGGAGGTGTCCCTGTCTGTGGCTGGGGGTTGGAACTGGCTGATCCTTGAGGTCCCTTCCAACCTTCCCATTCTGTGATTTTATATTTCTGTTGCCTGATTGAGTGATCCTGGTAGGCTGACCTGTACAATGGGGATCTGACTGGTATTTAAGAGTTAACTGAAGGCAACTGCCTCTGGCATTATGGGAGGCTGAAAGAAATTATTTGTAGGACAGTGGCCCATTCATTCTGGTATGCTCCTTCTCAGGATTAGATGTGAGCTTGCTACCAGTTGCTGTGAGAAATTTGTTGATATCTTGGCACAGTACCTCTGAATCTAATCCATGTTTTAATGAAACTATCAAAAGCATTGCTGGAAAACTGTACCCACACTGTGTTTCTTCAGTGTGTAACCTACCTTGTATTCATGTAGGTTGGCTTTTAGTCCTCAGCTGACTGATTGTATGAAAAGTGGATTAGATGTTCTTGAAAATTGGCTGCATTTTTGTGAGGCAGCTTGGGAAGGCCTAAAAAGCAGATAATGCTCATCACAACTCTGCTGTGTTTTGAAATGTCCTCTTGTCTTCAGGCTTCTGGGCCATGTGTGCCAATGACCCAATTACAAAATGTTCTCCCTGGTTGCATGCAGAAATGATTAGATGTAGATGCTTCATACACTTTAACAATGTACAAAACATTGTCCTCCAGGAGAGTTTATTCAGGGTCTAACTTGTCACAGATTTTTCAGACCTGAAGGTAAGAAGATGTTTGCTTTTGTGTGCCTTGCAAGTACATCTCAGAACCTTGAAAGCAAGCCAGAGTGTTAAATTTTAAGGAGGTGTTAGAAATTATATAGAAATTGAGATGGAGAGGTGTTCCTCAGACACAGAGCAGAGACCTGTTCCTTCTGCAGAGTCCTGTTTACAGCAGCCCCTACATGACCCAACCCTTAAACATCCTCTCCCCTTCTCCAAGGTCCTTTCCACTGCCCCAGAAGATCATTAAATGATGAGGCAAGCATGCAATTGGTATTGAAGAAGTGACAAGAGCAAAAAACCTCAAACCTCTCAGAGTCATCTTCTTCAGCCCTAGGGAGGGCAGGCTGAGCAGGCAGGAGCCCTAGGGAGGGCAGGCTGAGCAGGCAGGAGCCCTAGGGAGGGCAGGCTGAGCAGGCAGGAGCCCTAGGGAGGGCAGGCTGAGCAGGCAGGAGCCCTAGGGAGGGCAGGCTGAGCAGGCAGGAGCCATGTGGTAGTTGCTCATGGCTGTTGTGTGATGTCTCTGGACTGACCATCAGGTCTCAAAGCTAAAGCATGCAGTACCTGCATCAGATGAAAGGACAAGTCTCTTTTGCAAACCAAACCTGAGCCTAAGGGAGAGTGGGAGATGTTCCTATTGCTTCTGGGTCCATCAAAATCATAACCCAGCTAGCAGTGTTCATGCTGCCTTCTGAGTCAAGGGCAGGCCCAGGTGATGGAGGCCACACTTATTTCCTCTCTGTTTTCCCAGAGCAACCACAGTGAATCTCCTTTAAGCCTTGTGCAACCTCATCAGTGGACTTTCATTCATTTCCCTAATAATCAGCACTGTCATATCTTTGCAGTTTGGTATAGAATCTGTGAAATGGAATCACTGTGTAGTCAGTGAAGGCATTTGGAGTCACTGAGGCATCTGAATGCTCACAGTAAGCAAGGTGTCTGTTGTCAGTGAGAAGTTTTATGTTGTTTAAACTGAAGCTCAGATGTCAGTTGATTGATGAAAGCTTAAAAAAAAATCTGCCAGAGTTTGAAGAAAATGAAAAAAAAATAAATGAGTTTATTCAAAGTGGATTCCAACTTGCTGGTCAATTTGGGAGTAATAACAAGGGGAAAGTTATATCTGTTGAGAAGCAACTTTTGGACACGTTAGAACATTTCAATAAGGCCTTCTTCCAAGGTCCATTTACATCAATAGAAGTCTTTTCACTGACTGCAGAAGGTGTTGGATCAGGGCCTAAATTACCATCTTGTAAATGTGGAAAGTTTGCAGTGTGTTCACACAGTCCTGTATTCAAACCCATGCATGTTTGAGTCTTATGCCCCACTTCTTAACTTGTAGGAGTTTTGAGAAAAGCTTGCCACGGGAATAGAGAACTGAAAATCATCTGGAAACTCTTCAGAAATGCAAATATTAGAAGCAAAGGAGCCAGTAGGAATTGTTTGTGTGGACTAGATGCCCTTTCAGAGGATGATGATGTGATGTTGGTCATCTCAGATGCTACCAGTCTTAGTCATCTGAAAGAAACTTTGGAGGTTTATCAGATGCCAGTGAAAAGTGAAGGTAAATCCTACTGATCCCTGAGAAATGACACCTGGCAGTGGCCAGTCCTTCAGCTTTAAATACAACTCATTGGCTCCTTTCATTTCCTGCAAATGCTTTTCAGTCTGGGGACATGTTTTTAGCTCTTAGCTATGTGTCAAATCTCCTTTGGAGAGGACCAATGTGAGTCTCTTGCCTCACAGTACCTTTGTTCAAGATGTACTTTAACAATATTTTGTTTATTGCCACAGTGTAGTGGTTAAGTCTTTAACTTCACTATCTTAAGGGGGCTCCAAGAAAGCTGGGGAGGGACTTTTGAGGGTGTCAGGTAGTGATAGGACTGGGGAGAATGGAACAAAGCTGGAAATGGAGAGATTCAGACTGGATGTTAGGAAGCTTTTCACCATGAGGGTGGTGAGACCCTGGAACAAGTTGCCCAGGGAGGTGGTGGAAGCCTCATCCCTAGAAGTGTTCAAGGCCAGGCTAGATGAGGCTGTGGCCAGCCTGACCTAGTGCCCATGGCAGAGAAGTTGGAACTGGATGGTCCTTGTGGTCCCTTCCAACCCTTACTGATTCTAGGATTCCAAACCTCTCCACTGCTCCTACTTAGCTTTTCCTAAGTTAGAAGGAAGTCCAATACCCAACAATTCTTTACTGGATATGAATGGTGTTCTCTGACTTCTTTTTTTTTTTCCTCCAAGGACATCTTTCCAAAACCTGTTCAAAGAAACATTTTGCTGCTTACAGCATTTTTTTTTTTTTTTTTAATAAAAAGAAAAAAAAATTTTTACTTGTTTCTGGGNATGTTAGGAAGCTTTTCACCATGAGGGTGGTGAGACCCTGGAACAAGTTGCCCAGGGAGGTGGTGGAAGCCTCATCCCTAGAAGTGTTCAAGGCCAGGCTAGATGAGGCTGTGGCCAGCCTGACCTAGTGCCCATGGCAGAGAAGTTGGAACTGGATGGTCCTTGTGGTCCCTTCCAACCCTTACTGATTCTAGGATTCCAAACCTCTCCACTGCTCCTACTTAGCTTTTCCTAAGTTAGAAGGAAGTCCAATACCCAACAATTCTTTACTGGATATGAATGGTGTTCTCTGACTTCTTTTTTTTTTTCCTCCAAGGACATCTTTCCAAAACCTGTTCAAAGAAACATTTTGCTGCTTACAGCATTTTTTTTTTTTTCTTGAAAGAGAATCTAAAATCTGTCAGTGATTCTGGTGGGTTTATGTCCTCTTGCCAAGGACTGTGAATGTCTCTGGAAATTGGTGGGTTGGAGCCATACACCTTGCAGCCCCAGTGGCTAAAATAAGGCCCTGTAGGAGCAACATGTATGATATGAAAGGATTCCAGGTGTCAGACCATGGAATGTGTAATTCTTTAGCAGCTTTTAAGTGACAGAGACCACATGTAAAGTACTTTAATTTGTGTCTGGGCAGCTGTGGTTTTAGGGTGGCACAAGTAAGCATTTGATTTTTGTCACAAGGACTAGTTTCTGAGCCTGCAGAGATTAGTAAAGGTTCTTCAGCAGGTTACTTTCTGGCAAGGTAAGAACATTATGTTTAGAAATGTGAAGTGTATCTTGTGATCTTTTACCTGCTTTTGAGCATCTCTTGATGTCTGTGTAAAGCACTTTTCTTTTCTTTTTCAAAGACCTGAACACCAGTTTATCTTTAAATGCTATTTGGAGTGAGAAGGAGCATTCTCTGACAAGTTACTTGCAATGCAGGACCTGTGTCATTCAGTCAGCTTCTCCATGTCCTTTGATAGGAGCTGAGGTTACTCATTTCAGTAATAAGGTAGAGTCCTGGGTAAGTCAAATCAGTTTATTTTGTACATTAGAATGATTACTGAATGATTTGTACAGTAAATATTTAAATTCCATTTCTGTAAAAGGCAGAAGGAAAATTTCATTTCATCCAGATGGATTGTATCTGATGCATCTAATTCCTACCACTGAGATTTGAAATTGTGGTTAAGAGCTGACTTCAGGTCACTTAATATATTTGTAACTGTCTAATTTGATGCAGTGTCTATAACATTATGAGAAGGGATAGGAAAACAGGCAGCAACTAGAAGGGAAAAGCAGAACAAGACATCCTTGCACAAGTGATGTAGTCAGACTTGAATTTTCAGGCATGTAGTTTTATGTTATTTGTGGCACTAACAAGAATGTTAATCAAACCCTGCTGGATGGACAGGGACAAGATCTAAAGGAGTCAACAGGAAGAAATTCCTTCATAGGAATTTGTATTTCCAGCAGTGCTACTGAACTAAATTGTCAATAGAACTCTTGGAAATCTGGACCAGAAAGCTGCCTGTGTTTTGCTGTACTTGTAGTAGTCTTGAAGCTAAAGATAGAGGGTGAGGCTCCATCCTGAAAGAGCTGTGCAGGAAACCTTAGGACACCTGTCCTTTTCCTGAACTTCCTTCCATTTATACTGTGGATAGAAATATAATTGAAATTAAGCACAGATTTATGAGGCTGAGATGTTGCCAGAAACCTGACTGTGATCCTCACACTTTGGCCTGTGTGCATCATCATCCTCTGTAGGAGCTCTTTGAAATGCACTATATGACAGTGTGATGATGGAACAAAGTTTATGGAGCATTTTATGCCATAAACGTTGCTGTTTCAAACACTCTTGCTAAGATTTCATGGTATTTTAGCATTCATTTTGTATCAGAGACAATACAATGTTACACTGAGGGAATGTGTGCTGAAAGAATATGTCAAAATGTGTTCCCCTGAGGTGCAGTGAAATTATTTCTTATCTAACAGGCTTTTTTTCTGTACATGTGAAATAAAGGGCTCTGGGGCACTGCATTGTGTTCCCCTTTGTGCATCCCACTGCTGCTGTGCAAACCAAACCCTGTCAGCAGATTCATTCAGCCCCTGGCTGGGTAGGCAGTCAGAGGGGGAGTGGCTGCCTGTCCTACCTGGTGCACCAAGGAGAAATGTGTAATCAACTGGCATCAGGCTTCAAAGTGTTGTGGGGTTTATTAGTGTCAGATGAACAAGAGTTACATTCTTAGCCTACCTCTAGGTTGAACTTTGTTTCTTGTAGCTAGAAGAGGCACTGTCAATAGCTGTAGGTTTTCTGAATGAGTCTCTTTCTTTCCTTTCCTTTTCTAATACTCTGTTTCCATCCACTAGAAAGAAATCTCAGTAACCTTCCAGACTTGGAAGACCAACATAGGCTACAAAAGCCCACATCTGGCTTTGGGGAGTCATTCTGAAAGCTAGTGGCTTTCAGTAGAGTGACATCTAATCTCTTAATGTATGTCTTTATTCCAAGTAGAGGCTAGGAGAAAAATATATCCCATCATCTTCAGACTTGGGAAACAATTGTCAGAACTGGCATCTCTGCTTTGGTCTGTTGCAGACTCAGTGCCTTCTGACTAGGTGCCAGCTGGCTGGAATGAGAGAGCTGTGAGGATGAGGAATGAAGCTGTTAGGTTGTTTTGTGTGTGTGAAAATAATGTTGCTTATTTAGAAAGACAGGATGGCCTGGGGCTGAACAGTGGTAGAGGTAAATACACCTTTAATTTTATCATCTCCTTGCTGTTTCTTTCCTGCAATTTGGAATATGTGAATCCAAAGGAAGACATCAGCATGAGTCCAAAGCATATATTATAAGCTATCATATTCCAGAGCAAACACACATGCATTAAAGTGAAGAAGCTGTGATTAAGTCAGTTTTAGCTCCCTATTATATATTCTCAGACACAAGATCCTGCTGCAGGTGAGCAACGTGTTTGGGGAGATAAAATCACCATTGCAGTTTATACTGCTGCCTACCCTCTGTTAAATCATCTCTCTTGTCAGGAGGTATCAGATGTCATCTTAAATTGCTTTGTGTCCTGTGCTGTCTATAAATCAACTACAGTTGGTTCTGGAAGGCAAAGGAATTGCTCATCTAACAGAAATCACATTGCTGTAGCAAACCCAGCTGAAAATAGAATCACTGGGGTTAAGGTCTCTAATTTACCTCTGGGTTTGGTAATCATTTAAAGAGGTATTTTTGTGACTTACATTTAAGGTGTGATTAGCAAACTAGAATTTTTTTGGGTGGTGGTTTTGTTTTTAATCTTTTTCTCAGCTATATATTCACATTGAAAATTAGGTTGGTTTTTTTTTTTCTTCCTCCTCCAAATCTACTGCTCCATTTCTACAGCTTCAATTACATCATGTGTTTGCCATTGACCTAGAAACCTCCATTAAGTTACTCAAGGCTTTTCAGGGCATATAAATTAATATTAGTGGCATACTAATCAGTGGCATACAAATTAATAATAGAATTTTTATTCCTTAAAATACTCTAAATAATTAATTGTAGGTCCCTGTTTTGCAGTTGTCAAATGGTAACAACAGTGGCATCAATATTAATACTCCTGAAAATACCCTAAATAAGTGGATTTTCCTCTTTGCAGTTGTCTTTGGGAAATGGTAACAATGATGGCATAAAAATGAATATTAATATTCCTTAAATAGCCCAAATATTTGTGTTTTCCTCTTAACATCAATATTCCTAAAAATACCCTAAATGCATATTCCTTTTTGCAGTTGCCTTTGGAAAATGATAACAGCAGCAGCATCATACAGATTAATATTATTATTTCTATTCCTTAAAACACCCTAAATAACTTCAGGTTGCTGTTGTTGTGAAAGGAGAACAACTTAATATTATTTCTCTTCCTTAAAACACCCTAAGTAAGTGTAGACTGCTGTTGTTGTGAAAGGGGAACAACTTAATATCATTTCTCTTCCTTAAAACACCCTGAAATTTCTATTCCTTAAAACACCCTTAATAATTGTAGACTGCTGTTGTTGTAAAGGGGAACAACCTAATAGTATTTCTCTTCCTTAAAACACCCTAAGTAATCACAGATGTCTGTTGCTGTGAAAAGGAACCAACTTAATACTATTTCTATTCCTTAAAACACCCTGAATAATTGTAGACTGCTCTTGCCGTGAAAGGGCAACAACTTAATATAATTTCCCTTCCTTAAAACACCCTAAGGAATCATAGATTGCTGTTGTTGTGAAATGGGACCAACTTAATATTATTTCTCTTCCTTAAAACACACTAAGTAATTGTAGATTGCTGTTGTTTTGAAAGGGGAACAACCTACTATTATTTCTCTTCCTTAAAACACCCTAAAGTAATCATAGATGTCTGTTGTTGCGAAAGGAGACCAACTTAATATTACTTCCCTTCCTTAAAACACCCTAAGTAATCCTAGATAGCTGTTGTTGTGAAAGGGGAACAACTTAACATTATTTCTCTTCCTTAAAACACCCTAAGTAATCATAGATGTCTGTTGCTGTGAAATGAGAACAACCTACTATTATTTCTCTTCCTTAAAACACCCTAAGTAATCATAGATGTCTGTTGCTGTGAAATGAGACCAACTTAGTATTATTTCTCTTCCTTAAAACACCCTAAGTAA
>VWZE01007678.1:48105-60689 GCA_013396675.1 Eubucco bourcierii | reverse complement strand
CAACTTAATATTATTTCCCTTCCTTAGAACACCCTAAGTAATCGTAGATGTCTGTTGTTGCGAAAGTGGAACAACTTAATGTTATTTCCCTTCCTTAGAACACCCTAAGTAATCATAGATGTCTGTTGTTGTGAAAGGAGACCAACTTAATATTATTTCACTTCCTTAGATGTCTGTTGTTGTGAAAGGAGACCAACTTAATGTTATTTCCCTTCCTTAGAACACCCTAAGTAATCATAGATGTCTGTTGTTGCGAAAGGGGAACAACTTAATGTTATTTCCCTTCCTTAAAACACCCTAAGTAATCATAGATGTTTGTTGTTGCGAAAGGGGAACAACTTAATGTTATTTCCCTTCCTTAAAACACCCTAAGTAATCATAGATGTTTGTTGTTGCGAAAGGAGACCAACTTAATGTTATTTCCCTTCCTTAGAACACCCTAAGTAATCATAGATGTCTGTTGTTGCGAAAGGAGACCAACTTAATATTATTTCCCTTCCTTAGAACACCCTAAGTAATCATAGATGTTTGTTGTTGCGAAAGGGGAACAACTTTGCAGATGACAATACCTTGGAATGTAGAGAAAAGAGCGTGGCGCGGAGGCCGTGGCGCTCTTTAAGCCCTAGCTTGGCTAATGTAATAAATTATCTTTCAGAAGGTGACCGAAACTCCGACAATTAAATTGCTAAACTTATTAAGGAGTTGTTGCTGTAAGCGATTAGCCAGTCAGCTGTTGAGGCCAGTAGTGGCTTTTTATAGAACAGGATATTGTTTTGTTCATCGCGTTACCACATTTGGCAAACTTTTTATCTTAATGCGCCTATGGGGAATACCAGTCTGACCTCAATCTGAGTAAAGCCTTAATAGTCGACGTGAGGGGATGCTGCAGGAGGTGGCACGGTCACTCTCCCAGACTGTATATTTGTTATCGCATGTTAATCAGATTCATCATTCTGTTTAATAAAGATTTCATCTGCCACGCGAATGCATAATCGGCTATGTCTGAGTGACCGCCTTTTGTCTCGAGCAGATTGCTAAAACTGTATTAAGCATCATTAGACAAAAATGACGACCTTATTAATTTGTCCTTTATGTGGAGGGTTGTTTTTTTTTTTTTTTCTTTTTTTTTTTTTTCTCCAAGCAGATTGGACCTCATTATTATGCAAACACAGTACACAGAGCGGCCCCAGAAGTAGCTCATTAATGTTTCTTTCCTTTAGTACATAACAGATTATTATTGTGAAGCGTGCATGAAATAATTGCTAATTACGTGCCTTAAATTGTACAGTGATTGTCTGGTTGGGGTTGGGTGCTGGGTTTTTGTCCTTTTTTTGTTTGTTTGTTTGGTTTGTTGTTGTTGTTTGTTGTGGGTTTTTTTTTTTTCCATGTGGTTTAGGAGCACAGGAGAAGGCCATCAGAAGCTACAGGTTAACGTTACTGAAGGAAACGAATCACAAAACGTGCATTTTATCACAGGTTTTCCTGCCTGGAAAGAGTAATTAGGGCAGCTATGGATTGCTTTGTAGTTACCTCTCACTACGCTTCTTATTGTAAAAGAAATGGCTCTCAGCTGGCAAGTAATTTAATAGATAATGTCTGCCAGGGAATAGAGGCAGGCACATTTGAACTGTTGGCTTCTAGTAAAGAAAAAAAAAAAAAACCACCCATCCTGGTAATTCATGAGTCACAATGGTTTCCTTATTTACACACTGCTAAAATCTTACATAGTTCCAAATACTGTTCTTTCTGCCATCTGTTTTCCCAGCTAGGTTTTGCTTTCCTTACAGGCTCCCTATTTAGGATAATTCTCCTTAAAATTTGTAAGCATGCTAGAAATTGCATGTTAGGATTTGGCATTCGTCTGTAGTTTGACAACTTTGTGCTAAGTGTGTAATTGGTTTAAGCTGGTAGTGCTTCATACTTATCCATGGCACATCTTCTGTAATCTGTCTGCCACTGTAGCTGATAAGACTTGGCCACAACCGAAGTTTTTGCAGCGCTAGGAATAAAATCCTGATCCATTAAGGGTTTGCCTGGATTTAGCTTCATAATCTGGTTTAGAAATTGTGAGTGGTCAGATCTTAGATACAAGCTTTGTTGTCGAAAAGATGCCACGAAACCCATGACATCAGCTTAAATTTGCTCGGCGTCGCTTTTGTTGACAGCAGAACCTCAAAGATATAGTGGCTGTGGCTGAAAAAGAGTATTTGTGACTGGCAACGATTCCCTATATAGGAGCACTGACACAGGTCTGTGAGAGCTGGGAGGATAATAACATTCATCTGATGTGACTTAGATGAAATAATTTTAGGGCCCCGCTGCATTTGGTTGGTGTTAAATAGTTGCTTGTGTCAGCTGATGTCACCATTTAAATATGGTGGTGGCTTCAGACAATGCAAGTTAAAATAAATGGAGCGTGCTGGCTGTAAAATATCCTTTAAACATTTCACGTATAATAGATCATTACTGACTCTTTCTGAAGGACAGATCTGTCTTCCCCTTCCCAAAAAAACCCCAAGTGAAATCATTCTACTGAGACCCAGTTCTCTTTACTGTGCTGTTAGCTGTTGGGCACGGGGATATTTACTTGGTAAATCACTTGGCTAATAAAAAACTGGAAATAGTTGGTGTGGCATCGCAGGGAGAATCCTTTCTTTTACTCAGGTTGTTTGAAATGGCTGAGAATCTGTTGCTGCAGACAGGCTGTTGATGAAGAGGTGCTGCAGCCACCATTGTCATCACTTTTCATAAATACTTTCTGGATTTTCAGTGTTAATACTTCACACCGATGTGTGTTTGTAGTCTATAAAGACCCTGAGTAAGTGCTGCAGCTAATTGTTAAATCGGGCTGAAAAGGACTTGGAGCCACAGTGACTTGACACTGCTTCACAGCCCATGTTTCCCTGTTCCTCTGAAATGACATTTTCTGCTCTACACTGTTTACCTTCCCTCCTACTCTGAATTTAACTCATCTGTTTAGTTACCTGTTTTAATTAATTGCCACCATTAAATGTGATTTGTGTTACGCTCAGTGTATTTCGCACCAAAGAATGCAGCCCACCCACCACAACAATTCTTGAGTGTTCCCAGAAGAATATGTGACAAGATAATGTGCTGCCAGGCCAGAGGATGTTGGAACTCACCTGAGTTAAAGTTTAAATGGATTTCATGATTTTAGAGCATCCCTAAGCACACCATCAGAAGGGAAGAGCCAGAGATAACCTTGGGAAAGGTCTTTGCATTGCTTCTTTCTGCTGTGCCACTCAGTTTTCTCCCAGGAATTTACTTGTCTGAAGTTCTTTCCTTATACTTGCCACTGATTATTTTCCCTCAGCCAAAACCGTGTTCAGTCCTCCTCTTTGCAGGAGTGGATCCTCACTGTTGGAATCATTGCTTTCAGCTGACACTGCTCTTTGAATTGTGTGAAAGGCAGAAAAAAGACTTGCAGGCCACTGCCACCTTTCTCAGTGAAAGAATGCTTGCAGACTATGAATATTATTGTTTGCTGAAGATATGGCCTTGCTTAAGATATGGCCTTTCTGAAGAACAGAAAATAGGTTTGGGTTAAAGAACCCTGGGTACAAGTGCATGCCATGTGGCCACTGCAGGATCTCCTTTGTAACTCTCATCACACTCATGGTGTGGCACTCTTCTTTGGGAAGGCTGAAAGCTCTGAGCATCAGAGGTGAAATATTTTCTTTTTGAATTAACTCCTTGAGAGCTGTATGTGAGAGCAGCTGAATCCTGTTTAGTGAGAAATCTCTGTCTGCTGTTTTGCAGGTCCTTTTAATCTGTTTTTCCTGAGCCATGAGTTGTCCTTCTCTTGAATTACCTAGCGCCACATACTTAAAAGTTTACTTGTACAAATGCATGCTTCCGTGATTGCTGACAAGAAGGGGTAACTCCTGAGTAACTATTAACTAGTTAAGGAGACACACTCAAAGGAGGGATGCAGAAACTTGCCTGTGGTTTACTGTCTGCCTGGTACTGGTAATCTATTGATCATTCACCAGACAATTCCAGTGCATGTGGAATTTGTGAGTGGCAAAACGCAATCATTTTTCTTGCTTCCTTTGCATTCATTCTCTACTGATGCAATAAAAGGAGTAAAGTTGTGTTTATACAAAACCAGGTCAGCTTTGCAGGTGAATTTGCCTTTGAAGGAAAGCCTGAGCTGGGAAGTTCCTGTCCTTCCCCTGCCCCTAGATCTCAAACCTATGCCTTGATCTGTTCCTCTGCTACATTAAGGGCAACATTTTGTGTATTTGCATGGCAAAATGCAGCTCTGGAATGGTTGGGATTTAAAAATGCTGCCATTTTGGTGGGATTATTTTTGTACTGGATCATTTCAGTCATCTGATTTGTGGTCCAAACCACTTTTATCACTGAAAATGAGATCTGGGCTGTTGAGGAAACAAAGTTAGTGTGCTGATAGCTGATGCTTGAAAGTTATGGAAAATGTACAGTAGCAGCTGCTGAAGTGACAGATTCAACATTCCAATTGTTTTATATTCTAATGAGCAGCCATTGTTAGAAGCTAGTATTTTATAGTGATTGTCAGGCACATAGTCCAGCTGCCACTGACCCCTCTGTCAGTAACAAAACCCCTCTTTGTTATCAGTATGGGAAATGTCTTGGCCATTGTGGGTGTGAATTCCAAACACCATAGCAATCGTGGACAGGAAAAACTAAAAGCTTCACCGTTCATTGACAGCAGTCTAAATGTTGGCCACAAATGAGGATACTCAAATGTTTTTTTTATTTTTGGTTAAATTGCACTTTTTGCTGCTCCTTGTTTCTTAATTAAAATGGAGATGAAGCAGTTAAAGCATCTGAGTGCTTTTATGCGCTAGGCGCATCTGAACTTCTCAGCATTGATTTTGTGCACTGAGTTCTCTCTTCCTGTAAATTTCTGTTCTGTTCTAAAATGTAAGTCTGCAATCAAGGTAAGCACTTTTGTCATTTAACTTTTATTCTTAAAGTGAGTCTACTTTCAAGTAGTTTGACACTGGGTTTACTAAGTGACAGCCATTTTTCACACTTTAAGAGCCAAGTGGCTGTAATAGAATGAAAGAGTGAATTAGATTTGTTGCAGATGTTTTCTAACTCATACCTCTGGGTTCTGTAAGCCATTCCTTCTTCCTGGGAAATTAGAATCAAATTGATTTATATAACATGATATAGTCTCAGAGATTGACATAATTAAGCTCCATGGTGTATATCAGACCACGCAGCCTGTGGAATGCAGCGGGCAGGGATGTGCTTTGCAGTAGTTGTGTCTGGCTGGTTCGCTGCAGGAATTCTAGTTTGGGAACTTTTCTGGCTCTTAAATTGCAACCATACAGCAATAATATAAGGTAGGGGGTGGAAAGACAGACAATTACCACCATTCTTCCATATGTAATTTGTATATGGTATTGGTTATTTTTATTATTTAGGTTCAGAGTTTCTTCCTCTTGATGGAACACAAACATTTGGCCAGATCGTTTGCCCGAAGTAAATGGAGCCAAGGATAAATTTGGTTCTTTCTCTTCTCTGAAAAGCTTGAAATAATAATAATGCTAATAATAATAATAAAAAAAAATTGGCTAAGATTTTAAAGATTTTTATGGTGTTTATAGATAGCTGTGTGGCTATAGAAAGACTTAGCCATCTCTTTCTTCAGGGGAGGAATAAGGCTCTCGGATAAAGCGGTACCGCAGCAGATGTGAATTCACGTCAATCGGATGTGACTCCAAGCAGATACGACCTCTCTGCCCTACAGTTTCCACAGCTGGAAAAAGAAAAAAACATCTCTGTACACTTAGCTTGTCCTCATTAGGTGTTTTAAAATGATCAAAGTTTCTACAGAAGCAGGTATGGTTAGTGCTAAGTGGACTTGTGTCTCTTTTCTACCATTTCCGTGCTTCCGTGATTTGTTGCAGGTGATAATTTCAAGTTAATGAATGTTTTAATTCTAACTGATAGAGAATCTTTCAGGTATATGGCAGACCTCTCATCTATAGATTCCTTCTGTCAATGCACTGTAGAAAATGGTTGGTTTAGCTTTAGTAAGAAGCTGTTCCCGAGCAGTTTTGACATCTAAGTTTTGCATTTTATAAACCTCAGCTGCAGTTCACACTTGTGGAAACTCTAAGTGTCCTTTTATTTTTAACAGCAGCCCAGGGTATGGTTGAAAGAGGCATATTTCCATTTTGGCTTTTGTTTGAGCAGCTTCCAAAACATCATTCTACTCTTTTTTTTTTTTTTTTTTTCTGGAAAATTTGCCAAGTCTAGCTCAGATTAAGTTTCTTTGTTAGATTTGTTCTTTTAAGCATCTGGATCAGAAATTGTATCCCGTACTATAGAGTAATGAAACATTTGGAAATCATCTGAGAAATCGTAGTAAGCCATGATAGTACTGTGCATTCTTTTGAAAAATAAGAACTATGTAGCTCACAAACTAGTTTGGGGGAAGGTTTGGTTTTTTTTTTTTGGAGTGCATGTTATTTCAGCTGAACCACCCTACCAAGAGACTGCACCTCATTCTTCTGGGACACTAGCAGGCAGGATTACCTCTTAAGACTCTTGTCAACCCTTTTATCACTGCAAAAGGGCTGTTTTGTTTGCTGCATCTACATTCCATGCCAAATGCTGATGTTCTAGGATATTTCTGAAGGAAAAGGGAAAAAAAAAAAAAAAAACCTAACTAACTAAGCACATATAAAGGTTATTTTTATTGTGACTCATAAAGCCAGCACACCGTAAGCTGCAGAATGATTTGGGTTCTTTTTAGCGTTGCGCCGCTTACGCTTTTTAAAAGCTAAATCAATACTGTAGTTGTAAGTTCATCAATGGAGCTAAAATCCCAGGGCCCCCCCTCTTTTTTCTTTTTCTTTTTTTTTTTTTAACTAGTTCAATATAACCCATTAGAACTTATAGCAATAAAGCAAATGGAGAGGGGAGCTGTGTTTGTGTCATAAACTTGAGAGCCGTTGTGTAAAGTCAATCTGCTCTTCCTATACTTCCAGTACTCGGAGAACAGAGTATGTTGAGGAGAAACAGATCTGGATTCTAGTGGTAAAGAACTAGCATGCCCTCTTCATTAGCTGAAAGACCTCTAAACTGAAGAGATGTTTGTGTGTTTAATGCAGCCCCTCAGAAAGGATAAAGGAGAAGAAGAGAAGGCACTTGGGGAACTTGGAAAGGAATATGTATGTTTTGCATTACTCTTTAAGCAAATACATTTATTCACTTTAAAGAATTAATGCTGTAGCCAAAACATTCATTGCATTCCCCCTCAGTCTCCACATGATTAACTGTGATGAAGAACTAAGCTTCATGTTGGTGTTTTGCTAAGTGCAGATGTCTGAATGTTAATTGTATTTTGTAGTTCTTTAACTTTTATTCATTTATTGCCCAGCTATTTTGTTGCTTTGAAAGTCATGCAAAGCAACGAGAGCCCTGCCATGAATGGAACCAGAATGTTTCCTTTCTTCAGCTATCAGCTGATAAAACAGACTCCAAATCCAAACCACTTGTTGCTTTGGATTTTGTTATGAATGTCACCTTCAGGGGATGAATTGGAGCCAATTTTCTCTTCAAGAGGGTGGAATTTTTACTTCCTTTCCATTTTAAGCTTGTGTTATCTCCCACCTCTTTGTTACGTGGTGTCTCTTGTAAAATTTCTTGCTCTACAGTGTGTATTTTAGCCCTTCTATTAGGAACACTTAGCCTCTCTAAAAAGACATCACAATGATGAGAAACTGAAGGAGGCAAGTCAAGAGAGGCAGTTGTCAATAACACAAATCTGTCCTTCATCTCTGAGTTTATTCAGCAGCATGCAGGGAAATTCTGCTTGACATTGGCTTCCTTAAACTCTTTTGCTGGCTGTCTCAGCTGCTCT
Organism: Eubucco bourcierii; assembly: GCA_013396675.1. Classification (NCBI taxonomy): domain Eukaryota; kingdom Metazoa; phylum Chordata; class Aves; order Piciformes; family Ramphastidae; genus Eubucco; species Eubucco bourcierii. The sequence continues at coordinate 52,804 of VWZE01007678.1, read as the reverse complement.
TACACAAGTTGCACAAATGTTTAGTTTCTCTGCATGCATTTCCTCAGGGGGTACCCCTCAGACCCGTGGCCTCATGGAGACACTGGTTTCCCTGGCACTGGAGGTAGTGTGTGAGCACGGAGCTGTTTCTCCAGTTTGCAAAATCTGTGCTGGATTTGGGTTGGGTTGGCTTTAAAGGCTGGTTTCTGGCACCCTTCTGTGGCACCCAGGGTGATTGGTTTTTATTTTCCCTTTCCCCAAGTTTTGGGGCTGTTTGCTTAATGGTGGATGTCCTTGTATTGAAGGAGAAAGTAGCAGGAGTGGTTGTACAGTAGGTAACAAGCAGGAAAAAGCAGATGGCTGCTCTGTTAATGGGGCTTCTCCACTTGATCTCACAGGGAGAGGGACCTTTTCATTGTCAGAATTTCTCAAAGCTCATTGATTTTTCATTCTAGCAGGATTTATTTGCTTTGGAATCACTGCTGTGCTGTTGTCATTAGATGCTGAACCTTTCACTGGGCTGCACATTTCATTAGTTCTTTGATACTTGCTCTTTTAGGATTCCTGCACACAACTTCTTCCTTCTCCCTTTGCATCAAGAACTCTCATTAGAGTCTAACCAAACCAGGCACAGTCTTTCTATTTTTTATTGGCTTGTTTAATCTAATCTAACTGCAGTATGATTTTTTTTTTTTTTACAGTTTTGCTTAGCACTCCAAAATATTAAAAGATCAATTAACCAGATCAATTAGCTTTCTACTTCAGCAGCTGTGGGTTTTCATATACCAGATTTTTTTTTCCCCCAAAAAAAGCCTTTTAAAAATTAATTTCCTTAAACTTAAACAAAACAAAGCCCACAAAAGATACTCTGGGTGATAGGTTAACCACCTTGTAGAGCATTATTCAAGTCCTTCATCCTCTTCTGAAGTGGGCCAGGCTGGAATGCCTGGAGATCAAGGTTGGAGAAACTGAACAAAGTTTTTCTGAAGCTGTGCTCTTAAGCAGGAACAGCTGCAGTCTTGTATTGCTGCTTTTTTAATTAATCAAACCCACTTCCTCCACTCCATACTTCCTTGTGGTCTGGAGCTGGAAAATATGAAAATAGGGATTTAATGGGGATTCCTGTTTGCTTACTTCTGCATTTGGGTTTATAGAACAAATTAATGTAACCAGAGTGTGATTTTTCTCTTCTCTATTTATCCTCTTATTACCAATATTTTTATAATAAACTGGTTCCTGATCCTTCAGAGATTTCTTTTCTACAGTTCTACACATGCCAGCTGTCTCCTGGGCTACTCCCTTCTTTAGAGTAGGGGTTGTAGAGCTGTTCCTCTGCAGCATGTATTTCACTACATCAGCAGAATGCTCTTCCTATCACAGGAGGGTTCTCAACCAGTTGTTTGGTTTGCTTAAAGATGCTCTTGATTTTCTTTTTCTTGTTGGCAAGAGTTAGGAATGTCAACTTTTATAGCTCTTTTGTCATCACTGGAGGCTGAATCTTCCTTGGTTGCTCTGGTTTTGATAGCGTGACTGAACTCCACTGGGTTTATATTGTCATAGCTTAATCTGCATGAGAACTCTGTACAAGAGTTGTTTTGTAAAGGAGGGACAGCAGTGTTCTTAGCTGCTCCTGCTGAAGAACATGGATGTAAGTCATTCTGATGCTTCATGGCATACCAAAATAACCAAAATGTTAGCATTTGAAGATACTTTCTTCCTCTTTGTGTTCCTGATTAAACCACAGGCACCAGACCACACCACTGGAAAGTTAGCTTACTTTTAATAGTTACTTAAATATAATTTTAAAAGTTAGCTTACTTTTAATAGTTACTTAAATATAATTTTAAAAGTTAGCTTACAAGCATGGCCCAGAGATGTTCAGTGACAGGACAGGGGGCACTAGGTGGAGCAGAGGAGGATCCATGTGAACAGCAGGAAAAACGTTTTAACTGTGAGGGTGCCAGAGCCCTGGAGCAGGCTGCCCAGAGAGGTTGTGGAGTCTCCTCTGGAGGCATTCAAAACTCATCTGCATGCATCCCTGAGTGATCCTGTTCTGGCAGAGGACTTGGACTGGATGGTCTTTGGAGGTCTCTTCTAACATTCTGTGATTCTGTGATGAAATGAAACAGATTCAGATGAGAGTACATTCCAGGTGGTCAGGCTGTATAGTAAGTGCATGCAGTGGTAGAAAATCTATAGATGGACATGTTGGCTTCCCTTATTCTTACTTTCCATAACAATGCACCTACAGAGCCAGAGAAATGTGAATTAGAGCTGTTGGTGAAAGATTCTGCTTGCATTGTTGTAAACTCAGTACGATTTGTTGAAATGCTCTTTAAGAGCTACTTCATAAAGTACAAGAATGTGCATGTGTGTGTCAAGTAGAATCAGCATCCCAGGGAAAACACCATGGGGATACCTAGGTAGGGCTTGGAGTATAAACATTCTCTGAAGTGCAAGAGGAAACTGAGGTAGAAAAGGTTTTGAATGTGAGGAATACATCTGCAGCCAAAAGTCTGAACCGCTGCTTATCTTGTCCCAGGTTAGATTAAATGCCCAACTCTAAAACCTTGCAAGAAGAATTTATGGGAATCCCAGTTTCCATACTAATATTTTTTAGGTATAAGAGAGGAAATATGCCTGATGATATTAATTTGCTGTTAACTAATATAGTACAACATCAGTAACTGGCAGTTAATCTATCAAACTCATGCCATGACATCTTACTTGTTGTTTTAATATGCTATAAGCATGAAATGTGTTTTTCAGGTATGTTTTACATTTGCACCAGGTAATGGAAAGTACAATATATTACCTGCTTGTGCCCCAGAGGAAACTTTTAAACAAAAATAATTGAATGCAATAAATCTTCTCCTGCCTTCTCTCTGGTATGCCTTCTGCATTGTATCTTTGACTTCATACTTATAGGAAGCCTTGTTGGTAGTGACAGGATAACAGTGCTGATGCAAGGGTGCCCTTGCCCGCCATATGTTTGCTTTGCACTACAAGGTTGGTTTCGTGTTCTCTCCCTTTTTATTCTTCATTTCTTCAATAAGCAACTTCTGTCTCTCTCCTTTTTTTAAAATTTTTTTTTCTTTTCTGAGATTTAGAGTCTTGTTACAGATTGCTGTTCCTATTGGTAGTAAGACGATAGTTTTTCAAGTAATTAGGAACATCCACAAGCTAATAAATCTGTCCTGAAATTTTCATTTGCTTGTGTACATTGTATAGGTTTGTATTTAACTGTGTCTCTGCCTGAATGATTTATCAGGTGTTTATTCTCCAAAGTTTTCATCGTGCCCAGTGCTGAGATGATTTGATGCACAGTAGGTTTAATAACTTAAATGCTTAGATTATTATTATTCCCATTTGGTTTATTTACTCCCTTATCAGACACTAATCTTAAAGACTTCCTTGGCCTGTGAATATGCAACTTGTTTTAGCTGATGGCCAGCAAGTATAACAATCTCATAAGTCACCTTTCATTGCATCTGGTTAGTTGCTTCAGAAGGTCTAGAGCTGCATAATATACCGTGTAATGAATATCAGCTTAAATATAATAAATATTGCCCTCTCTTTATTAAAATTCAATATACCATTTGATCATTCTGTGGCCACTCTTGTGGGGGCTTTTTGTTAAAGCAACTTAGCTGTGGTTAGAAGTGGTGATGTGTTTTACTAAGAGTTTCTGCAAATATATAAATGGCAGAGTTGTAGGAAGAAGCAATGGCATGGATTATAAGTAATCCAGTCAAAATAAATGTAGCCCAGGCTTGCAGCCCTGCTTCAGCCAGCTACTTTCCCCACCCAAGTGTTTGTTCAGCAGGAAGTCTTCTTGAGACATGATGAGAGAGGAATTTCACTCCAAGCTGGATGGACAAGTCCAGTGTCATGTACTTTCAATGCCAGAAGCAGTTGTGCTTTGTTATAAGCTATTTCCTCTAAATGCTTCAGACAATTATTGATCTCTCAACACAATGAGTGCTGGACTGGGCTGTAATATAAGTATTAAAGACACTCACAGTTGTAGGTAGGTTTGTAGCTTCCTCTTTGCTTTTATCTTTTGTAGAACTACAGGTATTATACAAATGGAATTGTTCTGATACTGTAGAGTGAAAAAAAAAACCCAAACTTTAAAACCTTTCTCAAACTAACACTGCTGCACTAAACCTGGTTTGGAATCTTCTCCTTGCTAGAACTCTATTTATTATCTCTATCTCTTTCTGAAGTCCTACTTAGAATGCAAAATAAACCTTTCTCAAAATAACCCTGCTGAACTAAACCTGGTTTGGAATCTTCTCCTTGCTAGAACTCTATTTATTATCTCTATCTCTTTCTGAAGTCCTACTTAGAATGCAAAATAAACCTTTCTCAAAATAACCCTGCTGAACTAAACCTGGTTTGGAATCTTCTCCTTGCTAGAACTCTATTTATTATCTCTATCTCTTTCTGAAGTCCTACTTAGAATGCAAAATAAACCTTTCTCAAAATAACCCTGCTGAACTAAACCTGGTTTGGAATCTTCTCCTTGGTAGAATTCTATTTATTATCTCTATATCTATTTCTTAAGTCCTACTTATCTTAGAATGCAAAATATTACCAGCAGACTAACAGCCCATAGTAGCTGAAACCAATTGCAAACAGATGGATTTTCTTATTCTGATTGGCCATGTGGTGCCATAGTAAAAAAAAAAAAAAAAAAAAAAATTAAATCAAGTCA
>VWZE01007678.1:15547-42499 GCA_013396675.1 Eubucco bourcierii | reverse complement strand
CCTTAGTTGGCTGGAGGTGCATTCAAACAGCAGTGAGATACCTTAGTTGGCTGGAGGTGCATTCAAACAGCAGTGAGATACCTTAGTTGGCTGGAGGTGCATTCAAACAGCAGTGAGATGCCTTAGTTGGCTGGAGGTGCACTCAAACAGCAGTGAGATGCCTTAGTGGGCTGGAGGTGAATTCAAACAGCAGTGAGATGCCTTAGTTGGCTGGAGATGCACTCATACAGCAGTGAGATGCCTTAGTTGGCTGGAAATGCATTCAAACAGCAGTGAGATACCTTAGTTGGCTGGAGATGCATTCTGCTTACAGACCTGAGTGCAGGCTTGTGAGAGGAGAAGAAAAACAAACCTGGAAAAGACATTTTGGCCTGTAATTGTTGTTCAGTAAAAATCTGATGCAAACCTTGTTGGAATCCATTGAAGAGTGATGTAAAAGGGTTTCAGGTGGGACCCTTAAGCAGACTCAAAGGCAGATTGTCTCTCTGTGAAGGAAAATATTTGTTATGAATGCTCTCAGTAATTTCTCTCCCCAATACTGCATTTTGCAATGGTGACTCAGTGTTCTGTGTTCATCTGTATCTATTCTTAGTATCTGAACTTTAAAGAGAACAGATAAAAATGATTAACTCCTATGGATCCAAAAGGGATTTTATCATTGCTGCCTTTCTTCCAAAGTGATCGTTGCAAATTTGATTACATTTTGATCACTTTGTTGTTGTTCTTAATTATGATGATAACAATAATAATGATGATTTTTTTTTAAAGGGATTCAAATGAGGAAAAAAAGAAAAGAGATGAGCTCAGCAATGAACAAGAAGTGTTTGATGTATACAAAGGACTCTGATACTTTTCATAGATTGTGAGACTCCTTGACACAGGTTGTAACATGTGCCTTGTGTAGAAAGGGATTCCAAAAGCAATTAGAAATACTCATGGAAGAAAGATCTGGAGTAAGAATTAACTGAATTATTTCAAGAGTTGAAAACAAGCTGTTAATAAAATAAAACCCACCTTACCAGCTCTGGAAATCCATAATCTGGAACCTGAGATGTTTTAATTCTTCTGATTTTTTTTTTTTTTTCCTCCTTCTGATCACTTCTGGTCACTCTCAGAGGAATGGAGTTGTGGATTCAGATGGGTGCTTAGCCTTAGCTTTATTCAGGTTGGTAGCAGACCTGGGGAGATCAGTAGTCCAACCTCCTGCTCAAAGCAGACTTTAATTCAGACCAGGTTGCTTGAGGCTTTGTTCAATCTCAAAAACTTTCAAGGAAGGGTGGGAATTTCCCTACCTCTCTTGGCCCCTCTTGCCCTGCTCAGTTATCCTCTCAGTGATTTTTTTGGTTTCTTTGTTTTGTTTCCTTATATGCAGTCAGAACTAACCCTGTTTTAATTCATGGCCACAGCCTCTTGCCCCATACCATACATCAGCAAGGAGCTTGATTCTTCTTGGTAACCTTTTTGCAGGTACTGGCAAGCTGCTATTGCATCCTCTACTGAAGCCTTCTCCTCTCCAGGTTAATCAGTAAGAGAAATAAATCTGATTTGGGCTGGTAGCAGGAGAATACCTTTTCTTAAGTGGCCAAAATGCTTGCAGGGATGCAGGTACCTCAAATTTCTTATGAGTCTTTCTGTTACAAAGAGTAGACTCTCTGCTTTGGTTAGTGTGAACATTCATGGTGGAGCAACACAATTAAAATAATGATAGTGTGGTACAAGATTAAGGGGGAGGAGGACAACCTAACACAGCACTTCCAGCCTCCTGTGTGTCTTCTGCACACATACTTCAATACAATCATTAAACATATTTCATCATCTCTGTTCCCTTATTGTACTTAACCCGAGGTCACTGTAATATTTCTTAGTTTTAATGCTTCCAGATTTATTAAAGGGTTGCTGATAAATTCTTTTAATCCAATGTGACTTATTGATTCAAGTATTCGAAGGATCTTTAATATCCTCTTTGTATGTTTGATTCCTTAAGTGTTGTAAAAAGACAGAAATTGGTAATTGTTGGTAACAAGATCTCTGGGCCTCAGAACTGTGTGTGTCATTCATTTAAAGAGGATTAGGAGAGGCATGAGCTCAGAGAGCAGGAGACAGTACAGAACAAAACCACAAATGTAATTATGGATGGGACACACAATGGGTGGTTTAAGCTTGTCTGCTGTACCAACAGGAATTGGGTAATCACCTATGCCACCCTGGGAGAGGGCAGTTAGCTTGGAAAAGAAGCCCTTGGTTCAAATATAGAGGAAAGGCTGTGATCAAATGCCTCCTGAATTGCAGATGTTTACTTTCATCAGTTTATTTGATTAGGGTCACAGTGGGAGAATGGAGTGCTCAAGTGAAGGAGCATTTTGTGCAGGAAGGCAAAACTTGCTGGTGCTGGAGAGTCAGTTAATTCTTACCCAAACTAGAGCTGTGCATTTCTCCTTCATAAACTGAGTCACTGCTGAATTGCACTAAAGCTGTAAAAGGATGAAGGAATTATTTATATACAAAGGCAAAACTTGTCTAGGCTCGTGGCATTTAGACTTGGAAATGGTGAAAAGGGCTTCAGTAGGTGACTGTCCAGGAAATGAAAGTAGCTGATACCAGAGAGACAAGATGGACATTCTTCTCCCCTTCTCCCCTTCTTGACCTCCATTATACTCCCTTTCTTCCCTCCTCTTCCCCTCTCTTCCTCCTATTCTTACCCCTTTTTTCCTCCTTTGTCCCTCTTTCTCTCCTCTACTTTTCCCCTTCATCCTCCCTTCTTAGCCTCTTCTCCTTCCCCTTCCCCATTTCTTCTATCCCCTTCCCTCTTTTGCCCCTTCCCTCTTTTGCCCCTTCCCTCTTTTGCCCCTTCCCTCTTTTGCCCCTTCCCTCTTTTGCCCCTTCCCTCTTTTGCCCCTTCCCTCTTTTGCCCCTTCCCTCTTTCGCCCAGTTCTAAAATTTCCTTCTTGTTTTATCATCCAAAAAAAGTGTCCAGATTGCTATGTTCTACCATGTAGCTGATTTGGTCATATGTTTAGACCCCTCCCCAGGGAGACATTGGGAGTCTGAGAGCTTTCCATCTTCTAATGAGTGCTCCAGGTAGGGCTCCTTGTAACTGTGGGTGTACTTTACACCTTTTGTTTGCTGCTGGATGTCACATCCAGCTAATACTCAGCTGGCAAAACTAGTCTTGCCACTTCTAGCAGGTAGAAGAGATTCTCTGTGAAGAAAGAGGAAGAAAGGACCCCAGAGCAGGAGATATGCACTCATCCTGCACTCCTGGGGCACTTTTCTATGTCTCAGCATACAAGCGCAAAAGAATGCTCAGATATGCTCCGTAGCATTAAGAGCATGAAGCTCACTTATGCACAGGGAAGCTTTATTGCTCTTGCAGTACACTGGGGTAAATTTGCAGCCTCCTCAGTCATGGATAAGAAGGGTCAGGACACTTTTTATCACTCTTAGGGTGTGCAGAATTGTGTTACAGGATGGTATTGTGCCCAGCTATGATTACTACCAGATGGGTCTTTTTTTGCTATCAAGAATTTGCAATAAACCCAGCATGAGTTCATGGGAGTTTTTGTGGCACTCATCCAGAGTGGTTTCCCAGAGAACACCATGCCAGATATTTAAAGCAATGAGGATATCTGCCTGATAAGTTATTTTTCTCTCTGGGATCTAACATTCAGATCCTTCTGTCAGCCTGAGTGTTCTCCAGTTGCGGTCCAAACGTAGCTAATGATCTTGCAATGCTTCAGACAGAAAGTGGAAGTGAGCACTTGAAGTGCCAAAAGAAACTATGAAAACAGCCTAGATGTAGTGCAGCAATAATTCATGGTTGATGACATTACCAGAGGTGATGAGTTTCACACACATCCACATGTAGAGGAGATGTATGATTTTGTAAGATGGAAAGGTGCAAAATCAATAGGAACAGCTCTGGACAGAGTGCCAGGAGGAGCCATGGCATCCTCGTTGCATTTAATAAGCAAAGGTTGCCTGATGGTTTTGTTGTTAGAGCAATGTGCTCCCAAGCCCATCTCAGCATTAATGTGCATTAACTCAGCTACTGAGATCTCTGTGGGAATCTGTTGCAGTTCATATGTTTGGGAATATAGAACATGGATCTCGTTTCTGATCCTGCTATCAGACGACTTCTGATGGCTGTAAACACGTGCCATATTGGTTCTTATTGATTGACATGCAAATCTTTGGCAGCAGAAATCCAGGCCATGTCCATCACTGGCTGTCAGTGTGACAGTCCCTCTTCTTTCTGATGTGATTAAACTGCAATGCTATTAGGGGCTGACTATGTTTTCTAAGACACTAACGTGGGCTGGAGAGTGCAGAAGCTGCTGAGGAGCTCATAGGTGTGGCACTGGTGGGGAGGGAGGCAGAGAGCAGCAGTGAGTGGCAGTGTCACTGTTCCAGCCTGTCAGACAGGATGCTCAGGCTAAGAAATGTTAAGCAGCCCCTGCTCATTTTCTGGGGCCTCCATGAGATGCTTTTCTGTCGTGCACTGATGACACCTGTCACATTATTTGATGTCTGGGCACATTTCCTGTGCCACTTTTCAAACACCTGCTGCAGTTACAAAATACTTTTTCAAAGGGGTGTGTGCTTTGTTTCCAGTTTATCTGCTCCCCTGATAGAATATTGAGATCTGGTTTTCTTCCTTGACATTTACATCTTCTTCAGGCAACATGTGATAAGTTATGCAAGAGATGACCTAGTTAGGGTTTTATCTGCTCATACCTTGGCTCTGTGGTGCTTTTTCTTTAGGATGTATCATTATATCTTTTTTTTTCTTACCTAGATGTATGTAACACATATATTTGCATGTGTGGTGGAGTTAGATGCTTGGACTCAGTGATCTTAAAGCTCTTTTCCAACCAAAACAGTTCTGTGATTCTCTATATATACATGTGTGCAAAAGGTTATGGGGATGTGTGTGTATATACATATATGTAAGAGTTTTGTTGTATATTTATTTAGGCCACTCAGAACTGAGCATTCAAAGCTGCAGCTCTGTTACAGGAACTTTCAGAGCTGATCTCTTTGTTTCTTTTGAAGATTATAGGGAAAATAAGGGCATGTTACACAATCCTGAAAGAAGAGATGTTGTTCATTTGATTTCTCTATGTGTCTGAAGTCTTAGATGGACAGCAGGGACACCTCCCACTAGCCCTGGTTGCTCAAGGCCTCATCCAACCTGGCCTTGAACACCTCCAGGGAGGGAGCAGCCACAACTTCCCTGGGCAACCTGTTGATGGGTGTATGTGATTTTTCTGCTGGCACACAGCAGCCCAGCTGCAGAGGTGAGTGTTTATCTCAGGTGCTTGGAGTCTGCTGTCTGTTCACCATGCAAATCACCTTTGCTGAGCATGAAAATGTAAGTTCATTCACACTGCACAGTCCCTTTAGCAAAGCGTTAATAAAGCTGCTGAATGGTTCAAATTCTGTCTGTAAACAGAGAGAGGGACACTGGAAATCTAAACATGTCAAAAATATGAAAGAAAGATCAGTTTGAAATATTCTTTCCACAAATATTGCATGCTGCATGCTTAACTGATTTAGGTTTTGAGCTTTGAGACATTCTCCCCCTAGTCTGTTAAGTTTTTCACAGAGAGGGTGGTCAGGGACTGGCATGAGCTACCCAGGGAGGTGGTGGAGTCACCCACCCTGGCTGTGTTTAAGGGACCTTTGGATGTGGTGCTTGGGGTTGTGGTTTAAGGTGAATCTTGTAGATTAGGGTTCTAGGTTGGACTTGGTGATCCTGAGGGGCTTTGCCAACCTGCACGTTGCTGTGATTCTGTGAATTGCTCAAGTATGTGGATCAGCCTTTCGAATTTCTCACCAGTTTTCTCCTCAGTAACGCAAAACGATAAACCTCCCACAGAAATGTGGATTAAAACGTGGGAGAGAGATCCTCTCACCTGATGAAAATTATGTGTAACGTGAAACATGAGCACTGGCCTTGGGCTGTTGCAGGAGGAACGAGCACTCTCGGTTCAGCTGCAGGTGGCAGCAGAACACTGGCGTTGTTCATCCCCATCCCCTGCTCCCACCGAGCTTAGCAAAACGGTAACTGCTGCTGCTCTGTGTCTAAGCAGAGTCTTTCTTCCCGACAGCTGTCAGGCTAATCGACAGCTAAATTCCATTTGTGAATCGTGTGTGAATAGGTTTTTTTTATCATCAGAAGTGAATAGCGAAGAGTTTTTTATCATCAGGAGAGAAAGAGTTAAAACTCTCTGACAAACATTTAGGCATCTTCTGTGGGTGTTAATTGACAGTAGCTTGCCCTTGCTTGGCATTGGAGTCGTTACTGAGAACAGTAGCAGAGTGTCTGCCCTTGGTCAGAGGGCTTCTGTTTTTCCCTAGAAATTCAAAATGGTATAAAAATATTAATGAAATAAATACAAAATCCCTGTTGATGTGTACTGTGGGTAGAGTGCCAGTGCTGTGATAAGACCTTGACCCTGAATCAACCTTTTTCATGACCATCCCTAAAGGAACTTCTTACTGCTGTAGTTCTTCTCAATGCAGAGGTGGGGGGTAAAATACAGGTGAGGATAATGGAGCTGCAAGCCAGGAAAAATGGATTGTGTCTGCTCTCTCTCCACTCCTTCATATTCTTCACAGCAGAGGGAAGTTCAAAGCAAACTTTGAATGTGTTCTTTAGGACAAGTAAGCAATTCACAGCTTTCATGAGCTCTGTTAGATACTGGTTTTCATCTGCCTTAGTCACACACTGCCCTGCTATTGTCAGCAGCACAGCATTCAACAAAAAATAATAACTGGGCTTTATAATACCTGGAAGGGCCTTTTTTGTGTGTCTGAAAGAGGTTTCATACAGAATTTAGTTGTATCAGTGTGCTCTAGCAAAGATACATTATACTGAAGGGCTTCCAATTTTAGGCTACGCCCTAGTGCCACAAAGGCGCTTGTGTGTTGGAAGCTGCTTTCATGTGATGAGTAGTTGTGCTAAACTTTTCACAAGTTCATGAATGGCAAGTTGCTAGCAACAAAGGCTTTGGATCAGCACCCCAGAACAACAGACAAAAGCAGGGAACAGACCAACAGTCAAATGCAAGAGCATTGAAAAGGTACCACTGAAATAACCTTTTCAAGCTACATTTTCAGTGGTGTCATAGCAAGGAACTGCAAAACTCAAACTCTTATTCCCCAAGTAAACATTAACTGAAGAATAATGTTTCAGCAGGTGTGCTTATACTGCTATTCAAACTGAAACCCACTCAGCACTGCACAATGCTTAGCCCTTTGAACAGGCCATGAAAACAGTTTCTTTCCCAGCTTCCTCTTGGAATATGTTCGTGGGAGGAAGGTGGAATGGACACACTAAGCCACGGTGCTAAGCTTGCATGCTTTAATCTTTTCTCTCATTTTCATTTCTGTCTGATGAACTTGTGGCTGCTCCAAATGCATTTACTGGGTTTTCAAATAAACATGTTGGATAGGCACTCACCTCTTTTCTAAACCATTTTAAAGCTTCCTTTCTGAGATTCTGCTTTTCTTTCCAGCCACTTTTTTTCCTCTTTATCTGGGGGGGGAGTTGGGGGGAAGAGAGCAGAGGCTCAACTTTTGCACTGTGCTGTCAGCTACAGCAGGCTTGCTTATATACCTAGGTGATTATTGTCTGGCCATCAAACTAGTAATAAAATTCCCATTTAATGTACAAAACTTTAATTTTAAGGCAGAAGACTATTTTTGCAAGGAAATAGTTCTCTTTGATGCTAATTTGGATCATTGGATCGAAACCAAATTTACTTCCAGAGGTGTAGTTTGCATATTCCCCAGGCTGTTTTACATAACAGCTCATATCTGAAGCCAGCTCTCCCGGCTTTCAAGTGCCAGGTTCCCACATGCCATTCAGCAGGACTCCTCTGGTTAAGTGAGAAAGGCCAGTGACAAGTGCAGAGGCACCTGCATCCCTGCCTTTCTGTGGACAGGGAGGATGAGCTCCAAAAGGGAACAGAAATCAACTGTAAGACAGGGACAGGCAGGATGAGCCCAGATAGCCAACCTAGTTCTGGACTGCATCAAGAGCAGTGTGGCCAGCAAAACAAAGGAGGGGATTCTGCACCTTTGCCCTGCTCTCCTCAGACCCCACCTGCAGTCCTGTGTGCAATTCTGAGGCCCCCAGCACAGGAAGGAAATGGAACTGTTAGAGAGGGTCCAGAGGAGGCCATGAAGATGCTCAGAGGGCTGCAGCAGCTCTGCTGTGAGGACAGCCTGAGAGAGTTGGGGCTCTGCAGCCTGGAGAAGAGAAGGCTTCCAGGAGACCTTGGAGTGGCCTTCCAGGATCTGAAGGGGCCTACAGGAAGGCTGGGGAGTGACTGTTTACAAGGTCTGGGAATGCCAGGACAAGGGGCAATGGGTTTGAACTGGCAGAGGAGAGATTGAAACTGGATGTTAGGAGGAAGTTCTTTATAGTGAGGGTGGTGAGACACTGGCACAGGTTGCCCAGGGAGGTTGTGGCTGCTCCCTCCCTGGAGATGTTCAAGGCCAGGTTGGAGGAGGCCTTGAGTGACCTGTGCTAGTGGGAGGTGTCCCTGCCTATGGCAGGGAGTTGGAACTAGATGATTCTTGAGGTCCCTTCCAGCCCTACCATTCTATGATTCTATGAGCTCCAACAGGGAACAGAAATCAGCTGTGAGATCTGAGAGGGAGGAAGTCTGAGGCCAAAGAAAGAACAGTGACAAAGAATTAAACACACCAGTAGCAACTATCACAGGTGTTTGAAGTCTGGCAAGAAGAGATGTTCCCTGGTTCTCCCAAGGGAATTACTCTAGATGACAATGCTCTAGCAGGGAGGCTGAACTAGATGATCTTCAGAGGTTCCCTTCCAACCCCTACTATTCTGTGTGTGATTCTGGTTTACAGGGCAGGACCAACAATGAACATCTCCAATGAGGGTACCTTTGTGAGGTTGCTTTCTCTCAATTTTTCCCAAACCTCTCTGCAAGAGAGTTTTGCTCCAGCTGTTACTGAGTCAGCAGGAGGTTCTGCCACCAGCCAAACCAAATTGATCTACATGATAAAGCAGACTGTAGCTGTCTGTTAAATTCAGCTTCTCAGTCCCAGGCAGGACTTCTCCTTGAGTTGGCTGCAGGCTCAGGTTTGTTTTTTTCTGTATTGCACAGAGTTTAATTATGAAAATTTCAGTTCACTTCAACAAAACAGCTTCCACTGGTTTATAGGAGACTTGAGTTTTATTAATACCGAGCAGCTGTTGGTGTTTTAACTGGGCAGTGCTGGGAGCAGAGCTGTACTGCAAATCCAGGCTCTTTGTGAGTGCTGAGTAGAGACTCATTCGAATTAGCAGGGGGCTGGAGCTTGTGTTAGGGTGTGATGGAGCATGGGTCTCTGCCAAGGGAAAGGCAAGCAGCAGCCTTCAAAATCTTGGTTCAGATAAATTTCTTTTTTTTAATTGAATTGCACAGGTTCCACTCCCCTTCACACCTCCTGATCTGCTTACTGGGAAGCTATTAGCTGTTGAATCTTTACTTCAAGGTCTAAGCAAAACGTAGTCTTGTCTTTATAAATGATTTATGGCTTCTGGTGGTGTCAGTGCTACCCTCTTCTGCTCTCCAGGCACTCATGTAATGCCAACAGATGAGCATTCAGCCTCATCATAACACAAACCACCCCATTTTCTCTTTTCATGTCTGCAAATACTTGTCTGAATGTATTGAGATGACTCTGGGGTTTCTCCCAACGCAATGATTTATATCTTGTTTGATTTTGTAACAGTTTTGCAAGTGGGACAGAAGAAAAGCTCCATTATTTTAGTTATCAAACACGGGAGCTGTAAACTTCACCTTTCAGATCAGGGTTTTCGGTACAAAGCCTAACCATTTTTTCTAATAGAAGCTCAGACAAGTCTATAAAGCTTTTATAACTTAATGAATGTTTCACACCAGATGCTGATTCCCAAGGTAAGCCAATCTATAGTTAGCGAGACACAATCTTTTCTGGTGGTTTAAGTTGGCTGCAATCAGATTGAGACTTTCCAGACTTGAGAGCGGTCACATTTTTCATAGCTTAACTGTAAATCATCTTTCACTTAGAAGATTTAGAGACAGACTGAGGAGCTAAATCTTTTAGTTTGCCTTCCTAACTAGTAGAAGCCATTAGATGAGCCTCATTATGGTGTTTCCTAAGGATTAGATAAAACAGTTTGGTAACGTTCAAAGTAGGACAAATACCATTGCAAGTATAACAACTTTATCCTTCTCATGATGTAAATGTAGAATTAGGTGTGATTACAAGGCACTGGAAATTGCTTGGATTGGCAGAATTGATAATCAGAATCTATGATTTGAATTGATAATCAGAATTGATAATCAGAACCAGCTCTGACATCAATAGTCATGAACTCTACTGCCAATAGTTGTTAGGTTTTGCAGTTGCGAACCGAAGAACTTTTATTCTGACAGCAGGCAGCAGCTGAAAAGTGCAGTTCCTTGTGTCAACACTGACCAAAATTTGCCTTCACTTTACAATTTTTATTGATAATTGGCTGCTTAAATCTTTGCTGTATGTGATCTACAAGGGAAGACAAGGACCTTTTGCTATGGAATAGGAATTTGGTTGCTGTTAAATCGTGCTATGTGGAATTCTTTTTCCAGATTGAATGCATTTCAGTGGAGGGTTTTGGCTGCATTCCTTCTTTTTTGGAATGCCAATACTAAAGCAATGTTAGTCAGGCATCTTTACTGCTTCTTCAGGTTTAGGGGTTTTGTTTTATTTGTCTTTGAAATGGTGGAGCGTCCCCCACTGCAAATGCTGTTTATTTGTATGTATTTTGGTTGCGTCTGCTTTCGGTACTCCATTTATAAGGAGCATTGAACCAGGTTAATGCAAGCTCTCGGTTAAAGAACTGCAAAGACAACACCACAGATTGGTCTACAAAGGAGAAAGAAGTTTGTAACACAGCTGTAGGTGTTCTGTTAGTTAACCCTAAAGCAGAACAAAGAGTTAAATCTGCTGCTTTTTTTTCCTTCTTCAATTTTCACCTTTTTAAACTAAATGAAATTTGTTTTCTTTGTCTTATAAAACAGAGCTGAATGTAAGATGGAATAGGGCACTGCTCAGTGACCTTCTTTAAACAGAATGCTTCCTAAGTGAGATCCAGAAGGCAGAAGTATCCTCTTCTTTATGCCTTTGTTTTTTCTTTTGTCTGTGTAGAAACAAAGCTAAAGCAGTGACAACATAGTGCTGGTGTTAAAAAAGAAGAGGGGCGTTAGTTAGCCTTGTCTGTCTGGCACCTTCCTTGAAATAACATTCTCCCTTCTATGCCTTTTAGAAAACAATTGAAACCAAGAGGACAGATTTTGTTATCTAGCTAAGGGCTTTCTACCTGGATGTATTGTTTAAAACAAGAATGCTGCTTTGTGTGTGCTGGATAGGGAGATCTGGCTGCAATAAACTCCAGACTCAGCAGTCTGAGGGGGAAAAAAAAAAAAAGCCCAAACCAAACCAAAACTGTGGGAATATGATTTAGTGTTCCAGTTCTCAATTCTTTTGCTGGAAAACAGCAACTAAAAGATAATTCTTCAACGTGTGCTTATGGGTTTCCCCCTCTGTAAAATGGTAATTTCTTTGAAAGCTGCTTTTGTTTTATTTTTGATGGTATAGAGAAGCTCTTAGTATTATGAGCTTTGTCTGATTAAGTGCGCAAAATGACAAACAAGGTTGTCCTGTGCTCATCTTCTTCCTTCTTTAGGCAGATAATCACCTTTAGAAGCCTGGATCCTATTCAGCTACTCTGTCAGTCAGCAATACCAAGACCCTCGTAAGCCGCATTTATCAAACTAAACACTTGATCTGTATCGGCACATCAGCTGGTGGCGAGGCCTAAGACACAAGATGAAAGTTGCAATTAGGATTTAGGAGGACATTTTATTATCTGAGATTTGAAATAGGTTTTCTTAGTTAATCCAAACATCTTTCCACTCAGATATGTTGACAGAGCCCTTCTGTACATGTACTTACTTCAGCTTAAGTGGGAACTGCAATGGATGTTGCCAAGATTTAATACCTCTAAAAGGAGAATACTTGTCAAGGGCAGGACACCGAGGGTGGGGTTAGAACACTGCCTGCACTCTCTGTTTGTGCAGCCTGTCTTCAAAGGGTATTCAAAAGCCAAACAGTGAGTTCTGAGGCAGAATGTTACTGTCCAGCTTTTGCTGAAATATAAAAACTGTTTCTTAGTAAAGGACAATGAGTGGCTTAAGCAAGATTAGAATATACACCAGAGGCTTTCAGAGGAACACAACGCATGGAAGCCTGTAGGTTGCGTATGAGTTCTGCGTGCTCAGGGCTCAGTTGTTGCATAAAGGGTGGGTTTCCCAAAGCCTAAAGGGGAAAGTAAAATGCTTACCTTTCTCATGGTCCCTGACAGTGCTTCCTTCCTTTAATAACGGGAGGTTCCTTTTCTTATTGGTGTTTGTAGTCTGACCTTAGGTATTTCTCCTTTGTGCATAAGCGAGACTGTAGGCAGTGACACTGAACCAGCAGTGGCTGGTTCAGGCTGATCTGCCTGGGTCACAGGCAGTGTTCTTGTGCCATTTGAATTGCTCTGTGGCAGAAGAGCCAGCCTCACTGGGCTGCTGCTGCTGTCTCCAGCTTTGGGTGTTGTGTGCTTTGCTTTGCCACTGTCCTGGAAGATGAAGGCTATTCCGGTACAGAAGGGTCACTGGAGATTTTATCCTTGGTCTGATTTAGCAGTGCACAGCTCACCAGGCTGTGTCTGCCATATCCTTGGTGTCCCAACTGCTGTCTGCAAGTGTTTTGTACTCCACTCTCTGCAATGGTGAAACAAAAATACGTGCAAATATCCCAATTTTATGGTTAGTGTAGAAATTTAAGCAGGTGAACTGAAATGCTGTTTAAATTTTCCTGGCAATATCCAACATCCCAAATGATAGATGGCTGAAAGATGTCCTTTTACAAAAGAACTGAGGTCACAATACCAAATGAAAGGATGGGTAACATTTCAGTGTGGCTGTATACAACCAGAATTATAGGTAAGGCCAAAGTGTTCTCCTTCAGTGCTGAGCAGAGATGATCCTCTGAACGTGCTGCTGCACAATGCACTGCTTGGACAGCAGAGGTCCTCAAGACCCAGCTGTTCATGCTCAAGTGGAAATTTTGCAGCGATTACATTCCATTAGTCATTTTATAAAGCATTTTTGCTCATGGATTTTGCCCTGCTGTTAAACAAAGTGGTCATCTTGCTTTCCTTAACCGTTTTGGTAAGCCTTGTGAAATATCTGTTATGATTTCATTTGCAGGCTTGCAGTGATATTTTAGGAAAATATTTGGAGGGTTTAAGCACTCCCTCAAGTCTTTTGAAGAGACACACAGCAGTAGTTTAGAAAAGCAGTTCCTGTGTCATTAAATGGCAATGCAGCTGTCTAGGAGCACAACTTTTTAATTATTATTAGAAAAATGTTATCAAGTGCTATGATAAAATAGAACTCTGCCATCCAGAAGTCAGCAGATAGTGTTCAGCTAAGACTGTAATTACACTTGGACATGGTTTAGTGGGCATGGTGGTGTTGGATTGATAGTTTGACTCCTGATGGTCTTAGAGGTCTTTTTCAACCTTAATGATTCTATGATTCTAATTTTTACCTTGCTGTAGAGATACTAATTCAAATTATTTGAGTATGGATACTTACAAAGAGCTGGAATGGTCTGCTGAATTGATGGGCTTAGCTAGAACTGTAATATTTATGCTCTTGTACAGATAACTTTGCTATCATCCTCTTGTTCAGAGATATACAGAAATATCTTGCCAAAGACAATTGTATGGACACAGAATCCTAGAATGGCTTGGGTTGGAAAGAACTTTAGTTCTACTCCAATCTCCCTGCCATGGGCAGGGACACCTCTCAACCAGACATGACTGCTCAAGGCCTCATTCAACCTGGCCTTGAACACCCCCCAGGGAGGAGGCATCATGAGCAACCTATTCCAGAGTCTCACCACCCTTGTACTAGTAACTTCTTTCTAAGCTCCAGTCTGATCCTGTGCTCTCTCAGCTTCAAACCATTCTCCCTTGTCCTGTCTCTAGACACCCTTATGAGAAGTCCTGTAGGATCCCTTCAGGTACTGGAAGGCAGCTGAAAGGTCCCCTCTGGAGTCTTCTCTTCTCTAGGCTGAACATCCCCAGCTCCCTCAGCATATCCTCATAGCAGAAGGGTTCCAACCCTGGGTCATCTTTGAGGCCCTTCTCTGGACTCTCTCCAATGGCTCTGTGCCCTTCTTGTGATGAGGATACCAAAACCAGACTCTGTATTCCAGGTGTGATCTCACAAGAGCAGAGTAAATGATATGAAATGAAATTATAAATATTAAGAGTGTTTTTTTCTTCTACATAGTCTACTGGCTGAGCACCTTAACCAGCTCAGTCTGGCCTGAAAACCCTTCCAACTCTGTTGCTGGTAACTTCCCTGTAACCTGGACAACTAAACTTTGAACAGAAAGCAGGACTTTAAGTAAAAGTAGCTGCAGTTTATTTTAAAATATTTTCCATGATTAACACATTTTTAATGGCAGGAAACACTCAGATTTTGGCTTCCTCATTAAACATGCTGGAGAATAGGTTTTGCTGCGGAGTAGCTGTTAGCTTCGTGTCTCCACTCACAATTATTTCCAAATTGTCACACTGCTTACCCATGCTACCAGTATTGACTTGGTTGGTGATTCACAGGTTTTCAGAAGGCCAGGAAAAAAAAAATAAAATAAAAAGCAAGAAATGCATTTTACTTCAAACTGGCCCACTGCTGCCTTTAACCTGTCGTGTTTTCTGGACAATCTCAGGGCAGTGCCTTTTGGTAAAAGCTCTCTGAGTGATGGCTTGAGATCTGTCTTGGATTTTACACGGATTAAGTTTTAAATTAGCATAAGAGAATAACAATGTGAATCAATTTGATCAAAGAAAAAGTGTCACTAATTATTTAAACAGGACACTTACTCCAGAGGTTTAAAGGCAAAGAAGCGGATTTCCCTTGCATGTGGATCGAATCAGAAGTATCCCATAATTGACTCTTTACAAGACCTTGCTGCAGCGTAATGGACTAGATATTAAAGCCTTAAGTATTTAAAGCCAGTTTCCGTCTTTCTCTAAATGGAGGTCTACCACTAAGAGCTATTTTACAAGTCTGACACATTAGCTACATCACTGTGAAATACACTGGGCTCTGGCTTCTCTGCTCCGGAATTTCAAGAGCTTTCAATAGTTAAATGGTGTGAAATGGGTAGCATTGAACCTGTGAGAAGGAATGAGCATCCTACAAATAAATTCCAGATGGAGATGTCTGCTTGGAAGGAACAGAGATAGTGGATAGGCCTTTTTTATAAGCAGTTAGTTAATTTTATCTTTGCCACCTATTTTCAGTTCTGTCGCTGCCTCTTGGGAAAACTCAGCTCTTGGGAAAAACCATTCTTTGGTGACAGCAGCTCTCGAGGCACAGGGGCCTTGTGTTTGCTTTCTGGGCTCTGAAGATGCTGTCTTCAGCTTTTATTTCTGCTTGAAAACTGGATTAGATCAACAAAATTACAAATAAAATGCTGGTTTGTACTTCAGGGAATAATGGATTTTCTTATCTAAGGAGCACACACCAAGGGAGGGATCTTATCAAAGCAGGGGATGCAGTAGAATCATTCCAAAAAAAAAGAGAGACTGCTATCTTCTTGTCCAGGCTTCCTTGTTTGCACAAGGAATACTGCATGGCTTTCACTATCAAAATACTAGAGGTGGTATTCCTAAGGGAACTAAAGGTGGAACAGTTGATCCCATCTAATTTAAAAAATAATAATCATTTAAATCACAAAGAAGACAGGAAAACATGAAAATGTTGTGTAGGTACTCCTAGGAAAGAGCTGGTTGGATTGAGCCAATCCTATTCTCGTTTATTTATTTATTTATTAATTGTTATTGTTAGTAGGATTGTATTTGTTATCATCCTGGTTTGAGGCTAATTGGAATATTTTGAATATTTTGAATATTTTGAATATTGGAATAAAAAAATAGATGCTAGGCTGCGAAAAGCAAACAGTGGTGATGTCTGCTGCACTCAGAGGCTTGCTGAGATGTATGAAAACAAGGGCACAAACACAGAGAGCCTCTCTCTAGGAGCTGCTGTGTCTGCTGCCTTCTGCTGTGTAACCCAACTCATCATTCTGCTTCTAACCTCCCTTGCTCATCCTCTAAACTCACCCTACACATAAGGCAGACCTGGGATAAGGTAGAGGGGTGGGAAGAAGGTGGAAGGGTGTTTGGGTGCCCCTCCTGGGGACTCTGATTTCTGGGAGGGGAATTGTGTTTCTGTATTACCTTTAACTTGTCTACCTCTGTAACTATTCCTGTCTGTTGTGTATATCTCTGCTTGTACATTGTGCTGTCTGTTGTGTATATCTCTGCTTGTACATTGTGTGTAAACACAGCTTCAGTCCTTAACTTCCAGCTGAGGCTGAGTGTAGCCTGGGGGATTTTACAAAGGGGGGAGCAGGTAACTCCCAAACCATCACAATTGTGTATATCTCTGCTTGTACCTTGTGTTAAGCTGCAAATAGAGCTTCAGTCCTTAACTTCCAGCGTAGGCTGAGTTTAGTCTGGGTGATTTTCATAGAGGGGTGGGGGGGCAGGTAACTCCCAACCCATCACAGTTATAATCTATAATTATCATTAATATTAACAATACATTTTTTAAAGTATGTGTTAAATTTCTGTCAATGTAAACTTCTGTTTGTATCCTATCAATCTGAATTTAAATTGTGCACTACAGTCAGTGAAGATCCTCCAGGCTCTTAATTTTCCATTGTTCCATGCTTCAAGTTCTCTCTCTCCCACCATGTCCCCAGCCCTTAGCCAGGCTCCAGCTTTTCAGACAGCCCTACAGATGTGCTTCAGTGGTGTTCCACTGATAGGAGAAAGCCGTGGGCTGTGTTTCTCAATCAGTTTCTTTTTGTGTAGAAATAACTCATGGATAAATTATTCCTTTACTATAGTGGTTTATACTATATAGACTTAGAGGATAATATTCCTTGGCAAACCAAATAATCCTTAATATGATCCAGAATTTACTTTTAGCCAATTTCTATTTTCTAATGTCAGGTAGAAATCAAATCATCCTGAAACCGACCGGAGACCAGGCAGGGGAAAGGAGCTTTGTGAAGGAGAAGAAATTTTGTCCCATAGGCACGATTTAAAATTCCAAAAGATGTGAAAAATTCGAAGCTCTTAACTTCAATTTGTAACATCTGTGACTTCAAACCAGACATAAACAATGCTGAATGAATGATGTGTTTTTTTGGTGCTTCCTCAAAATAACATTGTAAATATTAAAGCCACAAATTATACTTCAGGACTGGACATGGCCTAGGATTACTCCGAAAGACGAAGTATTTCACACACAAAAGATCAAAGCGGGCTTCAGAAGTGTTTTAAAGGAGAAATGCTTTGTAAAAGTTAGTCAGAAACTTTGGCTTGTGGATTTAACTGTTCCATTTTCCGTAGGTGAAGAGAGAGAGCCAAGTTTTCAAGTATTTATTTTCACAATTACTCCTAAGCTTGTCATCTTCTCCGAGGAAAGGACCTCCCGTATGGCGGTTAAGCCATGGGTTCTTCGTGGGAATGTTGGGGTTTCTTCAT
Source organism: Eubucco bourcierii (assembly GCA_013396675.1). Lineage (NCBI taxonomy): Eukaryota > Metazoa > Chordata > Aves > Piciformes > Ramphastidae > Eubucco > Eubucco bourcierii. The sequence goes on along the minus strand of VWZE01007678.1, from coordinate 24,834 downwards.
TCAGCTGCAGTCAAGGTTTGAGCAGCTAATAACAAGTAGCTTAACAAAACCTCATTTTTCACATTTGGCAGGTTGATGTTGTCCGCCCAGCAAGGCTGCTGCTGGGGTTAGTGTAATGCTTTCAGCAAACACAGGTTCTGCAAAGCGGTTTTGGTTTCGTGGAGCCCAACCAGATACATGATCGAATGTACCCAGCTGACCACATCCTCCCCACCCCTGGCAGTGAGGCACAGAACCCATCTTTTTGTAGTCTAGACAGGGCCTAAGGAACAGATTTATCTTTGTCTGAGTGATTTTAGGATTCCTTCTGCTCCCTCCAGACTGACTCTGTAGGACACATTCACTGGATCTGTTCTCAGCCTCCGTGCAGCGCCCAGTGTGATGGTTTGGGTGTTCTCTGTTGTCGTCCCCCCCACTTTGTAAAATCCCCCAGACTAGACTCAGCCAGCTGGAAGTTAAGGACTGAAGCTCTGTTTACAGCTCAGCACAATGTACAAGCAGAGATAGACACTATAGACAGGAATAGTTACAGAAATATACAAGTTAAAGGCGATACAGAAACACAATCCTCCTCCCAGAAATCAGAGACCCCAGGAGGGGCTCCCAACCACCCTTCCACCTTCTCCCCCACCCCTCTGCCTTACCTCCAGGGTTTGGCTTATGAGCAAGATGAGTTTGGAGGATCAGCCAGGGGGGTTAGAGGCAGAGTGGTTAGTCAAGTCAACAGAGAGGTCCAGACCAAAACAGCTAGGTAACTCAAGAGAGTGCCTTGTCTATGTTTGTGTTCTTATGCTATCTCAGCAAGCCTGTGTGTGAAGTAGACATCACCACTGTCTGTCCTTTCACAGCCTATAATACAATTCTTTTCATTAAAATACTCCAATTAGCCTCAAACCAGCACACCCAGGTAAGTGCACAGTGCTGTAGGGTGGTGTACGGTAGCCACCTCGGGGAACACCCAACAAAGCAGATCTCCAAACCTCCTGTAACAGCTGCACCTCCCCCTGCTTGGGGGTTGCATTCATACTCATGGTTTGCATCCCTCAATTTTCCCCTAATGATTTCAAAACAGAGCAAACCAGAGTTTGAATGGTGCCTTTTTTTTTTTTTTCCCCAATGACCTCCCAACTTTCCACATCCTGCTCCCATGGCATTGCAGAAATATTCGAGCTCTTTTGCTGCTTGGACTGTTAGGGGACTGAGTTGTTAAACTTTTTACATTTCTTCTTTAAGAAGTTCTTTAAGTGTGTTCTTCTTGATTCTGCCACTTTGCTCTCGTCAGACTCCACCTGGAGTACTGTGTGCAGTTCTGGAACCCTCAGCACAGGAGGGACATGGAAGTGTTGGAGCAAGTCCAGAGGAGGGCCACAAAGATGATCAGAGGGCTGGAGCAGCTCTCCTATGAGGACAGGCTGAGAGAGTTGGGGCTCTGCAGCCTGGAGAAGAGAAGGCTTCGAGGGGACCTGATAGTAGCCTTCCAGTATCTGAAGGGGGCCTACAGGAAGGCTGGGGAAGGATTATTTACAAGGTCCTGCAAAGACAGGACAAGGGGCAATGGGCTTAAACTGGCAGAGGGGAGATTTAGACTGGATGTTAGGAGGAAGTTNATTCTATGATTCTATAAGTTCATACTATTTGTGAAAAAAGTTTTGACTTGGTTTGTAATCAGAAGGAAATATTTAGACCCTTAAGGGTCCTGAACATCATCGTACCTCAAAAGGGTTTGTTACTTTCTATTGCTTCCAAAAGAGTAAAACCAAGAACTCCCTTTAACTCTTAACTTGGTTTTTAAGATCTTACCAGGCTAATTTTTCAGTCATAAGATTTCTGCCTGGAGTACTTTTCCTGGGATATCTTTGCTTTACACCAAACTAAATATTTTTTTTAATCCATTTTCTGTTGATTTTCTTACCCAGAAAAGCAGCTCGGAGCTAATGAAAGGAGGAAGGCTGCTCCAAAGAAAGCACTGTGACTGTTGTAGATTTGCAGGACTGGTCTGGGGAGCAACAAGAGCTGCTGTCAATCTCCTTCCTTTCCCTCATTTGCAAGGCAGAACTGGAGAAGACCCAGGCATGTACCCATGGTGGAGGCTCTATTCCAGTAGCATCTACATAGACAGTCAACTAATGAAGACATTAATGTGCATTTAGAAATTAACCTAAGCAACAAACAAAGAGCCTGTGAGACTAAGGAAGAGAAGCCTCATCTCCCCAAAAAAACAACCCTCTTGCCAAAAACTCTTTCCCCAGACACATCCATACTTCCCTTCAGCTCACCAGGCTGCGTCAGACTTGATTTTTATCTTCTCGAAATGAACATTAATTTCTAACCACACATCTGTGATTATACTTGGAGCACCCAAAAAGCTTACTGAAGTAAATGGTATGAAGTATAAAAAATACCATTTGCTCAGAAAAGATGTGGGATGAAGACAGGATCCTCTATTTCATTTAAGACTTTAGAGGTTCAGTGACAGATTTGTCCTATGAGGACAGGCTGAGAGAGTTGGGGCTCTTCAGCCTGGAGAAGAGAAGGCTTTGAGGGGACCTTATAGTAGCCTTCCAGTATCTGAAGGGGGCCTACAGGAAGGCTGGGGAGGGATTATTTACAAGGTCCTGCAACGACAGGACAAGGGGCAATGGGCTTAAACTGGCAGAGGGGAGATTGAAAGTGGATGCCAGGAGGAAGTTCTTTACAGTGAGGGTGGTGAGACACTGGCACAGGTTGCCCAGGGAGGTTGTGGCTGCTCCCTCCCTGGAGGTGTTCAAGGCCGGATTGGATGAGGCCTTGAGTAACCTGTACTAGTGGGAGGTGTCCCTGCCTATGGCAGGGGGTTGGAACTAAATGATCCTTGAGGTCCCTTCCAACCTTCCCATTCTATGATTCTATGACTAAGGAGAGCAGCAACATGCTTTGGACCAGCTTTTGAAACGTTGAAGGCGTTGCTAATGAAGGGGGTGGGGGTGTTTGAGGGACGTGGGTATTACCTTCTAATTAATTTCCTAACCCAAGCTGAAGCCAGGGTATTTAAATCTCACATACCAGTTGTATTTCCAAAGGAAAACACTAGAGACATAACCAGCACGGTGTCCCTTGTCTGTCAGGCAGACTGCAGGCAGTTCAGCTAGCTGCTAATGTGTCCAGCACAGAAAGCTTCAAGCTCCTTTAAGCATCAACTTTCTGCTGAATTCACTTTTCATTGCATAATTATTGGTGTACCAAGAGGTTATCTTTGTTAAGGTTCATTCCTATGCTCTTTTTCCATCAGCTTCCATCTGATTCTTGCCTTGTATTCAACTTTTTTGCTTTGGTCAGTAGCCTTTCAGTCCTCTCTTAGATCTTTATGGCAGCATTTTGTTTTTTCCAGGAAGTTCTGTGGAGAACCACAGAGGTTTTCAACTCTGAGGCAAGCAGCCTGCTTGTGATTTGAAACAAAACAATGCCTTTTTTTTTTTTTAAAGCTTTGATTTAATTTCTAGGCTTTCTATAAATGCCCTTAGAACCTACCAAACAGAGCTAATGGTAATTTATGAATGATACTCTCAAGATGCAAGTAAAGCCTGCTTATGTCTTTAAGCTGTTAGACTCTCTTAAAGACTACAGCCTCTTAGTATGCCCCAGGCTCTGCTTCTCTCCACCCAACAAACCCTTTAGGAGCATTAATTTAATTGTGTTATATTTCCTAGGGGTGTTAATTGAAGATGTTGGAAGTAAAGATATGAATCCTGCTTCATAGTCACAAATGTTTTAATTCATCTCCAGATAGATTATTTCAATGTAATGTGCAATTTGGTTTTCATTTCCTCTCCATTTTAGTTAAAGAAAGAAGCTTTCTACATTGTTGTTTGCTGCTGCAGTTCATCTGTGCATTGTTATTTGCTGCTGCAGTTCATCTGTGCTTTGTTGTTATTTGCTGCTGCAGTTCATCTGTGCATTGTTGTTGTTTGCTGCTGCAGTTCATCTGTGCATTGTTGTTTGCTGCTGCAGTTCATCTGTGCATTGTTGTTGTTTGCTGCTGCAGTTCATCTGTGCATTGTTGTTGTTTGCTGCTGCAGTTCATCTGTGCACTAAGAGCAGCAAAAGTTAATCTTACAGCATGCAAGGCTTGCATGCTACTTGGCAAGTTTAATCCATCACCCTGTGTTTATTTGTCAGCTGTTTAGGTTTCCTTCACTTTGAATCGGTCTTTTCTCTCCTACTCATGTGTGAAGTATGAAACAAGTTCAAGATGTGGGTGCAAATGTGTGGATGCAGGTTTCAGCTTCTATTCTGGCAGTCAAAGATTGGTTCATTTCTTTCTTGGTTTTCTGAAGAACTTGAGATGGAGAAAGTGTTCATCATCCCCTTAACTGTGTTTAGAAACCTCAGGTTTGATACATGCCCTACAGGCAGGTCAGCTGTAGAGCCAGTCCATACCACTGTTTTGAATGCTGTCTTGAGTATTACAGTGAAAAATGGCTCTGCTTTTTCATAGTTCACCCTCCAACTCTCCCTTGAGGTGTAAGTACATTGTAGATGATATGCTGATGGAGGCTGCTGATGGAGGTGACCATTTAGAAGCTTCATGTGCAAGTAAAACAGTTCCTTCTGCTCTTTCAGACCAGAGCTGCAACAGACTGGGTTAGCTCTAGTATTTATTTGTATGGCATTTCAGCCACAGGAAATTATGTTTTAATCCTTCACCCGGTGAAGGGCCTGGAGAATAAATCTTATGAGGAGTGACTGAGGGAGCTGGGGCTGTTTGAGTAAGAGGAGGCTGAGGGGAAACCTCATTGCTGTCTGCAGCTACCTGCAGGGACATTGTGGAGAAGACTGCTGCTGGGCTCTGCTCACAGGTAACTGGAGACAGAGCAAGGGGGAATGGCCTCAAGCTGAGGCTGGGGAGGTTTAGATTGGACATTAGGAAAAAAGTTTTTCATGGAGAGAGTGATCAGGGACTGGAATGAGCTGCCCAGGGAGCTACCCTGGCTGTGTGTAAGGGTGGTTTGGATGTGGTGCTTGGGACTATGGTTTAAGGTGAATCTTGTAAAGCAGGATTCTAGGTTGGACTTGGTGATCCTAAGGGGCTTTGCCAACCTGCATGTTGCTGTGACTCTGTGATTATTGCCAATATTTTCTTGTCATTCTCTCATTCACAGCACGTTGATAATCTTTGTGCTTGTGTAAACTGGTAGAGTGTCCTGAATCCTACTCAAGGTTGCTCCTTTCTCTGGCTGTATGTGGGCTATCCATAGCTCTGGTATCACCAAGTTTCCAAGGATGGTCTTTGGCTGAGTTTCCAATTGACAGCAAGACCTGTGTGCTCAGCCTTGTGATTCTTCCCAACCTCCTCAGTCTCACCCAAAACCTCCCATCTTTCAGCTGATAAAAGCTGCTCTCTTCCTGGAGCCAAGACAGTGTTCACAGGCTGCTCTCTTCCTGGAGCCAAGCATCAGAACACTGCAGGCTCCATCACTCTGGGAGTCCCACTTGTTGCTTTTCCCTGCAATCAGCCAGAGGAAGAGTTTTGCAAGTCTCCAGAATGAACTGCAGAACATGACTGGGCCCATCTGCCCCTGCCCACATGGCTGGAACAGGATGAGGTAAAGGAGGAATCCCACCCTCGTGATGGACTTGTTTGTGCAGCACAACTGACAGGCAAGTACCACAGCTGTCAAATCCTTCCTTGCCACAACCAGTATATATCTGCTCTTAGTATTAAAAGTGTGTCAGAATTTCCATTATAGACCACTTATTTTGCAGGTTTATAGCTTTGCCATAAAAATACACCTTGAGCTGAGTCTTGGCATCCAGCCACTTGATTTCTAGCACAATATTAATTCAGAACATCCAGGCAATGGTTTTATCTGAGAATTTGTTGCTGCTTCCCCCACCCCCTCTTTTTTGTTCTCAAGTACCTTGTTCTCTGCAAGACTTCCAGAAATCAAAGGTGACCAGATGGAATTTCAACAAGAATCTGCAATGTTGGGAAGCTCTTTCTGGAAGGGCTGGGATATGTGATAAGAAAAAAAGATCTAGGGACATGTACAAAGTTCTCAGGCCAGACAGGAAGGCTGGATACAGACCTCCAGGACTGAGTTGACAAGATCACTGTCTCGTCCAGCAATCTAACTGCCATCACCCAGAAAGTTTACCAGAGGATAGCAGAAAGCAGCAACGTTTTGGCCAGCCTGGAATTTGCTAGCACAAATGAAGATATAAACTGAAATATCAATTTTGGAGTGAAATCAAAAGCTTTTAGGTCACATTTGAAGTCCATAGTGGAACAAAACAACTGTCAGTTGGTGATTTCTGTGAGATGAGGAATTAGGAGGGGAAAAAAACAACCAACTAATAATTTGGAATTTACAGATACTCAGATGGGATATTCCAGATCAGCTTAAAAAAAAAAAAAATCAAACCCTTTAGTTCTGAGCTTCAGGTGGAGCATGTGGTCTGTTCTGGCCTGTTCAGATCACAGCCCCAGTGACTGACTGGCAAGGTGGACAGAAACTGGAGCTCCAAGCAGCCAAATCTTGGAACCCAAGTAGTGTTTATAAGAAGAATGATGAAAAGGGGTGATCCTAATGTGATCCCCTGGCCTTGCTGCACAATTAGGGAAAGTGATAATCTGGGTTTGTAAACCAAGGAAAATTGGCAGCTGTGGAAAAATTGAAGGAAGTAGTTCAGTTAAATATTAGACTTAGGAAAAAATTGGCCAGGAAAACCTTTCTGTGGCTGGCTGAGAGAGTACCTCAGAAGGGTCTAGGGAAAGTTCTTCAATCAGTTCAGGAAATGTGAAGACACAAAGCTGAAAGTGCTGAGCTCTGAAAAACTGAGAACAAAGCTTATAGCTTTTCTCTAGATTTGGTCAGTTTACTTTTTGGATGTGTATGAGGATCTGTGAAGTGAATGGAATAAAGTACCCTTGCTCAAGCTGAAGTTATTGGGCTAGGTGGACTGCAAAAGAATAAATTGCTCTCAAGCAGGCTGAGTGACTGCTGGCAAGCAGGAAGCATGGAAAGGTGGGGAAATTGATTTTGAAAAGCCATTCCCTTCTGAGCAAGTGTAACTGAAATGATGGATAAGCTATGGAAGGATTTGGATTTCCTTGTGGCTAGTAACAGAGTAATCCATGCTGGAAATGTTGTCTTGCAAATTCAAGCTCCAGAATTTTTCTTTCATTACGAGGCTCAGGTGAAGCACAGCTCTTGCAGATAACTGCTTTGCAGTCAGCAGGTTTTCCTAGCACAGCACTGGACTGGTAGAGCAGCTACTTGTTGCAGCAACTTTTTGCCCAAGTAAAGGAAATCTTGTTTGAAGGGCTGAGCCCTTGCAGAAACCTTAGCTGCTACATCTGAAAGAGAGGTTCATTTTCTCTTGCACTAAGACACTTAAATTCTAAATTCATTTAAATGCAGAGCTTCAGCATGGGGTCATTGGCCCTGGAGGTGTTCAAGAAGCCTGTGGACATGGCACTTTGGGACATGGTTTAATGCCATGGTGGTCTTAGGTTGACAGTTGGGCTTGATGATCTTAGAGATCTTTTCCAACTGAAACAGTTCTGTGATTCAATGATTCCATGATGCTGTAGGTAGATGTACTTGCTCTAGCTTTAACTCAGCCAGCACAGGGAACTGTAACTTTAAAAATACAACAGCTCTGAGATCAATACAAGTCAGAAAGGTCCACTAAGTACCTCCAGGCTAACCTGAGCTCAGTCTACTGAACTCAGCGTTGCTGTTGGTACTTCTGTTAGCTGGGATAAAGACACCACTCCTGTGCCACAGTCACCCTTTCCATGCACTGTTTAGATTCCCTGGTGGGGTTTTTTTTCCAGTGCAAAGTCAGTTCTCTGGATCCAATAAACATACAGCCTACACACAGTGGTCTACCACAGACTGATTCCGAGGGAAACCAACCCATCACAGCTCACCTCGCTGTTTAGCAAAAGCAAAGTGGTAAGGAGTGCTACTGGGCAGCAAGGAAATGAACTGGGATGGGATAAGTGAGCTTTCAACAATTTTTGGACCTCACCCCTAGTGCTGATTAAAGTCAAATGGTGGCCCGAGCAGATTCTGCCGAGCCAAGTAACAGGAAAAGGGGGAGGGAGCAGCTTTCAGAGCAGGACAAGACCTACTGCAATTTACAAAGCTGTCTTTTGACTCGGCACCTGCTGTGTTTTAGGGCACGGGGAGAAGGTATGGTTCAGCGTGCCTGGTTCCCATTATTTCTAAATGCTATCTTGGTACAAAGTAAAACATTTGACCAGGAACTGACGTATTTACAAATGGTCTCTAATACTTTGAAAGTCACCAACCTGAAAGAAATCCAAAGACAAGTGAATCATTGCAAGCAGAAGTAATTAATTAGGAGTACTCAGCCAGCCAGGGAATGGTTTTCACAGACAAAAGGCAGATGGAAGCAGGACGATCCTGACCAGCTCACCAGACAATGGCAGCCAGGTGAAAGCTCCTGGGTTATTTTAAAGATTACTGCTACTATTTCAGGCTGTTTACCTGTGGCTTTGTGAGTACTGTAAAGTCACTGCATGAGCTGGGTGAGAAGGAAGCCTTTTCAGTGGCTACCATAGCAGGACTGAACATTTTCAGGTTGTAACTGCTCTCACTTCAAGCTGCCCATGTTTCAAACACCTTTCAGGCTGGACACAGATGCTAGTGCTTGTGGGCTGGGGGCAGGAGCCACAGAGAGAATCAAAGGGCTCGAGAGGATGGTGGCATGTTACAACAAAAAGTTTATGTTCTCAGGAGAGAAATTCATATTCTCCTCAAAGGACTTCTGACAGTGGTTAAATCTGTGGAACATTTTCGCTGCCTTTTCTTTGGAAAAGGATACATGGCTTGGACAAATGCTGGGCAGGCTGCAGGGACTCTGAAGGACACAGCATCACAGGAGGGAGGAACGTTGTGTTCCTCGGTGTGAAGTAGGCTTGAGCACAGGTTTATCTGGAGAGCAGCCTTGGAGGTTTGTTACCAATGCTGTCCTATCCCAGAACATGAGGAACAGGGCACCTGGGGAAACCCTGGTGGCACTCAATGCCCTGTTGTCTAAATACCTCTCCTGAAAGTGTGTGTCCTTTGGGACAGCGAGTTGGAGCAATGGAGAAGACATCTGCTCTGTCCTGGTGAGACCCCATCTTGAGTACTGTCTTCAGTTTTGGACTCCCCAGGGACAGGGATCTGCTGGAGAGAGTCCAAGGGAAGGCTGTGAGGATACTGAGGGGACTGAGCACTGCCTGGTGAGGAGAGGCTGAGGGACATGGGACTGGTTAGTCTGGAGAAGAGAAG